>OW026454.1:86073078-86625350 GCA_932274525.1 Podabrus alpinus | reverse complement strand
TATTATTATTATAATTAATTAGATGTTGATTTGGCTGTATAATAATATTTATTAATAATGAAAAATATGTACACAAGTAAAAATACGTTCGTATGAAATAGCAGGTTGACCGTCGTTAAAAATGTCAACCGCTCGGAGTCACAAGCTGGTAAAGACTGAAGACCCTTTGCTGGTCCGACCGATGGGTACCTCATTCAGACACCCCTCTTCAATACCACCCGCTGGATTGTATCTCTCTCGCTCCTACAACTCGGCCCTTCCTAGACAAGCAGTGCCGCCCTCGGCACTTTCGTTTTCTTCAAAGGAATCTCCGTAATCCGTCAACCATGGCTTCATGTAGTCTGCCGACGTCGAGGTGTTTTGCGGCCCCTCGTGATTTCCTAATTTGCGGACCAGGTACCTGTCGTTCCGCAATGCCTTTGTTATTTCGAACGGTCCTAAATATTTCGAAGCAAATTTTAACCCCGGCCCTATCTGAGTACGTTTTATTGCTACCAAATCGCCTTCATTGTAGTATCGCGCTGGCTTCCGTTTTTTATTGTAACCCTTTCTGTTTTCTGCCTGTACACTAAGGATTTTTTCTTTTGCATGTCTTCGCAGTTCATCTCTGTCTTCGTTGAACATGTCTATCCACTCCTTCTCGATTAATTCGCGGATGGATACGTCACTGTTCATTCTTATATGTGCCCCAAATAGAAGATGGAATGGTGTTGTACCTATACTTCTATGTGGCGTTGCATTTAAATACCTTTGCGCCGTGTCAAGATATTTAAACCATTCATCGGGTTTTGGCGCTGACAATTTTGTTAGTAGCGGGATGATCGTTCGATTCACCCGCTCTACCTGTCCGTTTGCCCTTGGAACCCCCACCGTTATCAAACTGTGCTCGATTGATTCGGTTTTGCAATAGTCACTGAAATCGCTCGATGTGAAAGCTGTTCCTCGATCCGAGATGATTTTACGAGGATTTCCAAAAATTGCTGATTGCTTTCTCAGTCGTACCAGTACTTCCGCTGTACCAGTAGATCGCGTCGCGTATAACCACACAAATTTAGAAAAGGCGTCGATCACTACGAATATGTGTCTGTAACTTTTCCGCGTTGTTTGCAATGGCCCTAAGTGGTCAACGTGGTACACCGCTAAAGGTACATCGCCTTTATCAATCGGATATAAATACCCGTCTTGCTTTCCGCATTTTTTCTCCGCGAGAATACAACTCACACAATTCCGCAACACTTCTTCAATCGTTTTCCGCATATTAGGGAAACAGTATTCCCTTTTAATTAAAAGTTCTGTTTTACCCGCCGAAAAATGTCCTTTTTCATGGGTTAATCGCGCTGTCTGCATTGACCGAGGTACAATCAAACACATTTCACCACCTTCGATTTCTTTATACAAAAGTTTATTTCTCACAACATAAACACTTCCGGGCTGTTTAGCTGATTCAAAAATGTTTTTTAATTGTTCATCCTTATGTTGCGCGATTCGAATTCTCGTAATTACACTGGAGTCGCATTCGGTTATTAAAAAACATAAGTTTGTAGGGTTTCGACTAAGAGAGTCCACATGTAACATATTTTTACCCGGCCGATGCTCGATCGAATAGTTGAATTCTTCCAAGAATAATGCCCACCTAGCTACACGCACGCACAGCTCTTTTATATTCATAGTTAATGTGAATGCTTTACAATCCGTCACGATTTTAAAGGGAATTCCTATTAAATAAACCCTCAACTTCTTTAAAGATTTAATTATTGCCAACACCTCAAGTTCATAACTGATATATTTTTCTTCCGCCGCGGTTGTTTTTCCACTAGCATAAAACACTGGATGAAACGCATTGTCTCCTTCGCACCTTTGTTCGCCTTAGACGTCGACTCAATCCGTCGTTCCCGATTTGCACTGACCATCGCTCGCAGGTCGTCCAATTCACGTCGCATCATTCGTAGTTCACGCTCTGCTAACTCTTTTTCACGCCTCGTTAATTCCAACTCACGTACGTCATTTACATCGTTATTCACTTCGTCGTCACTCACATCGTTGTCATCGTCGTTTCCCAAATCATCGTTATTGATATCACCGTCGCTATTGATATCACCGTCGTTGTTAACATCGCCGTCGCTATTACCCCCATCGTTGTTTGGTAATTTCCATTGGTTGGGTCATTCGTCATTAAACGATCGAATAAAACCGCTTTGGATCCCGTCGTTCGTAATCCATTTCGTCGTAGGATTTCCTTTAAATCGTTTAACTTAAAATCACTCGCCGTCGTCTTATCCATTTTTAACTTGTACACTTTTAATTGATTAAAATAATTATTATTAATTATTAATTAATTATCAATTAATTATCCCGGACGAGCCCCCAATTGTGGGATATAATAATTAATTAGATGTTGATTTGGCTGTATAATAATATTTATTAATAATGAAAAATATGTACACAAGTAAAAATACGTTCGTATGAAATAGCAGGTTGACCGTCGTTAAAAATGTCAACCGCTCGAAGTCACAAGCTGGTAAAGACTGAAGACCCTTTGCTGGTCCGACCGATGGGTACCTCATTCAGACACCCCTCTTGAACACCACCCGCTGGATTGTATCTCTCTCGCTCCTACAATCTATATTCAATTAAAATTTACCGTATGTATCCGGTAAGTGTGGTTGTTGGAGTAACCACTCCTTTATTTCTTGTAGATAATTGTCTCTAGTATCGAGATCTTCCTTGACCGCTTCCCTGATAATAATTTGAAGTTCCGGACTAGGTGGTGGTACTAAAATCATCTTTTAAAAATAGTCTAGTTTAATAAATTAATAAAAAAATTAAAATGAAGTAACATACCTTACTTAATACAACAACACAATATTTAAAAAATATCTAAAATGTGGATAAGAAGACTAAATTTTAGTAGTATACTGTGTTATATTTTTAAATTTGTATAATAAATGCGCAGTTTATCTGCACATACATAACTAACGATAAGATATAGGTACCGATATTTTTAAAGATTAACTTGTTTTTGGTAGTGCTTTTCGGGGTCATGCTATAAAAATTATTACATAAAATAAAATGTACTACAAAATATTTCAAAGTTGTGGGACAACCAGTTTTAGTGCAGCAATGTACTTACGATAAATATTATAAAGGGGGGCCGCAGTGTCACTTTATAAATATTGCACGAATTGACGAATTACTGATTTTGGATTAAACGTTAGTTCAGTTTTTCGGAAACCGTTCTCCTAAGATGGCTATATAACCAAAATTCAATAGCAGTTACCACCAATGCTTTCCATCTATACTGCACTGATGAGATCGAACAAGATCGAAATATATAACGTCGTTCTTAAATTCCCTTGCACCCAACCTTGTATAAGGTTATGAAGAAGGTTAAATTAAGTTTAAATTTAAATGTTATTTACAATTGAATTTGTTCATAATGTACCAAATGAATAATAATTTATTTAAATAATACTTTACCCCGAAGGGAAACGTCAAACCGACATTAATAATTTATTGTATTGGAAATTATCACTTATAATATATTAAGTGCATTTTTGATTATCGGTAACAATTTGACTACGTTGCTATGAAAACTTTGTTGTCAAGTAAATGTCCGAATGCAAAGCATGAGGACATTTATTAATGACAACAAAGTTTGAATATAGCAAAGTAGTCAAATTGGACGATAATCAATAATGCACGTAATAAATTCGGTAAGACTCTTGCACACATTAGAATTTGGAGGTTAAATATAATTGAAGTAGTCTTTCTATGGTTATTGTGTAGCAGATTTGACAATTTAAAGCATTACTTTGTATGTCACCCGCTGTGACGAAATGGTGATAGTACATGAGTACATGATTAGCAATGAGAATATCCGAGGTTCGAATCTTCCCGACGGCGAATTTTTATTTCATATAAAAAATGTATCACATGATATAAAGTAAACGTACACAATTATCAAAAAGAAGCATATGTGCAATTATCAAAGCAACTTGAACAATTATCAAAGCAACTTGAACAATTATCGCGTAATTCTAACTCCATTGGTTAGAATTGATCGGATCCCTAAATATCATTGGTTGATGTTAGTCATGTGACACATGTGTGCAATAGTCATGGTAATTTTCATTTATTCCACACAAATTCCTGTAATTCCTCGGATAATTTTTACATATAGTACATTATTTTTTCTCCAAATTGTGTGAAAATGACGCGTTTTGATAAGCGTTTCTTTTCGGCTTTGAAAGTAGCTGTTTCCCATACCAACATAAAAATGACCACATGACGTTAGGGAATCTAGGTGCTTTCAAATCCATGAACGAAAAAGTAGGAAATCAAATATGGAAAATTTCAAAACAAATATCAACCGATATCTAACATTTTTGAAGGTTACCCACATCTTCTAATGTGAATTTTGTGGAACAATTCAAAAATTAATCGATACAGAACTTTTACATAACCTATAAACATAAACAGGAAGTATGGGGCTCGTTATAGCGTTAGTAACTTTCTTCGTGTCTGTCACACGAGGTGTCAGAGATTATTGGTCCTCAGCTTTCATCTATGATTCCACGTTCCACATCCCGGGCAACTGCATTGGTCTACAGGTTAAACTACGTTAGAGTAGCCAGATATTGTAGAATAGCTGGACGCCTTTTAGACTTTAATGCGGAATAACGAACAAGCGGCATAGGGTCAGGCAGGCAGGAGGAAACTACCTTTTGTTTTGTTTTAGCTAT
The DNA here is from genome assembly GCA_932274525.1 of Podabrus alpinus. Classification (NCBI taxonomy): domain Eukaryota; kingdom Metazoa; phylum Arthropoda; class Insecta; order Coleoptera; family Cantharidae; genus Podabrus; species Podabrus alpinus. The sequence goes on along the minus strand of OW026454.1, from coordinate 86,620,608 downwards.
GCGCAGGGATGAGAAAATCTCGTACGAGACACCTGCTTAATGTAAGCCGGTAGTGTCAGTCTTGCACTGACTAAAACCTCACCCCGAACCACGTCCTCGGGGTTTCGCCGTCTAGGTATTTCTTCTGAAGATCGTGGTTGATGCGCGTTTCTATTGCCTGGTTGGTCGGGATGCTTGGGATTGCGCATCCCATTCGTTTCTTCCCTTGATCTTCATGATGGCTGTTATGAAAGCTGTGATGACCTTCCAGCATCTTGAAAACCAGCTTGTCGGAGGTAAAAGGCTCCCCGAAGCGTAGCGAAGCACCCTTGGTTTGTAAAGGCCTGGGTGAGATGGAAGGAGAGCTCTCCGTGCTTCCTGACGACTCACGACTCGATGTTGGGGATGAATCGCCTCGTCCATCTGAAGACGTAATTATATAACTAAAATCTAATGACCCATCAATAATGTTGAACATGTTGAATAATGTTGACCGGTGCCAGGTTGGGTCCGGGCCAACCAGCGAGAAATTGCCGACCGGGCATGTGAAGGTGGAATGCCAGGCTTCGCATGCTAAATTGGCGACTGGATAAAAATGTAGCTTAAAAGCAGGCTTCAGATTGGCATCTGAACTTTAACAAACGAGTAAGCTATATAGTATATATTGTGGAAAGAGCTAGAGTGAGGATGTGCGACGCTTCTGAGACATTTCGGACATTTCTAGACATACTCCATCATGTTCAAAAAACGTAATAATACAAAAAATTATTCTAGCGGTTGCAACTTCCAAAGAGTAACATCAAAATTATTTGAGAAATTTAAGACAGAATGAAAAATGAGAAGAAACCAGGCGGAATAGGAAAAGTGAGAAAATCTGGACAAAGAAAATATAGAAAGCTATCAGCAGCAAGAGTTTCGTACAAAATGGAAACAACTAAAAGAGCGGTAGAAATGGAAATTAAAAAATAACGATATACAAATATTTCCTGAGGAAAGGGAAAAGGCAACTTGGTTTTGTTTTATATTTGAAGATAGGCAACAAAATATGATTGAATGCATCAAGTGACTGAAATGGGAATAACCAAGGCGCCTGTTTAGTTTGGTAAGCAATATTATTTATTATTGATTTAGTATAGGTACATATTACTTATTTTCCATAAACAATTACTAAATTAAAATATTGACAGGAATTATTCTAGCTACCCTTCAAGTTACTTAACTGTAATCGATATTTGAGTAAGCGGTTTCGTTATTACAGCATCAGGTCCAACAATTATTTTAATTTGTTAACACTGAAATGAGACGGTCGTCAGCTAAAGCAGTTAAGTGCGTTGCTGCTAAAGCTGAATGCCTGGTTCGACTCCGGGCTCAGTAAAAACTTTATTCTGACCGTCTCCCCTCGGAAGGCAATGGCAAACCACCGAGGTGTAATCTGCCTGGAACAGCCTCTCTGGAGATGAAGTGTATACACTTCCCGCGGTTCTGAGCCCGCGTTAAGCAGTAGGTCCCCTATGTGTGTGATAATACTTCAAACGCACAACACATACATAGGAGAGAGGTCGCCAACGTCCGGGAGACCGGATATGGCACTTGAAGAAGAAGAAGAACACTGAAATAAATGTTTGTTTTTTTAAATAATTTAAAAGAAAATCGAAAATCCGGCAATATTAAAAAAACAGATATTTTTTCAGTTTTATTAAATTAAAATAATTGTCGGATTTGTTGATGCTATAATAGCGAAACCGGTTATCCAAATATAACAATTTTACAAACAAAAACGTTGAGTTATTTAATTAATTATTAATGTTTTTGTTACATCTTAAAACACGATTTCATGCAAAAAAAATTTTTATATTAAATGAATATTATTTATTTTACCCAAACAAGCTTAGATAGTTCTTATGAAAATCCTAATAAAAATTAAGTAGTTTCAATTTGAAATTTTTGAATAACAAAATATATTATTTAGTGGACCGATTATTAAACTATGATACTAAGCGTAATGACCCTAGCAGTTAAAAACGCAACTCTCAAAAAAAACACAGAATAAAATTCTTTTACAATTTTTAGTAGGCAAAAATCTACGAAACATAACTGTGGAGCCAATAATTGCTTCAGGACCGCATCCAGAATAATAGGGAAGATGCATAAATTTTTTTTATAGCGTAGTTGGATCAAAAATAACTAAATATACTAATTAATGCTATTTAATTTATTTATTTTCGTTTTGATAATAATTTAAAAAATATTTAAAAATCCGTCAATTTGAATTGAAGGAAACGACCGCGCAATTTGCCATGTACTTGTGACGTCACAAGTTTCAATTTTACATTAATTTATATTATTTTTCTGTGGTTTTGTGCTTTGAAAGTTGAAGTTTGTTAGTGTTAAAAGCTGTTATTTATCATAATTAAATCAATTAAAAACAAAAAAGTTAAAAAAGTACTCTACCCGAGTAGAGTAAACAAGAAAGTGAGGTTATTGCAAGCAAGCAAGCAAACGCGTTGCGTTTAAGGTCACATGATTTATTTTAAATTATCATTGAATTTTAAAATGGATTATTTATAACAAAATACAATAAATAGAAGTTATTTTTACTGATTTGATATTTAATATATAGGATTAATCGGAAAATACTGTTTTAACTAAATTTTTTTATTCATGCATGTTCCCCATTATGAATTTAAAAATAAGCAAATAATTAATAAATTTCAAAACCTAAATGTATTAATATAGCTGTTTCAGCCTTTAAACACCTGAGGTGCTGTTATGAATCGGAAAATTGGTAAGTTGCTAGTATTTTTTCATATAATTCCATTATATATTTTATGATGCCAATGTCACTATTGAAAAATCATGTTTGAGGTTGAAACAGCTGTAATATATTTTAGGTATGTAATATATTTTGGTCATCAATTATTTGCTTATTTTTCAATTGATACTAATTCTGGATGCAGTCTTGAAACAATAAATTATTGGTTCAAACGCTATTTATTAATATTTTAACCACCGTGACTGCCCGAAAGTGCTGCCATCTTAACAGAAATGGCGACTAAAACTAGTTTCTCCACAATATCTCCTTACCAGTTCATCTTAGGACGAAAATGATTGATATAATTCTTGTAGAGGACATAATTTTCTACAACAGTTTCCTCAAATACTCATCGTGCATACGTCACGTCATGGAATTATATTTAAATTAGTTAGTCACGGTTTTTATTATTTATCAAGAATGTTACGCTAATAATTTTTTTATAAACATTTTTTACTGGAGACCGAAAGCAACTTCAATTTTTTTTAACAATAACATTGTAATTTCTCTTATCTTATAAAAAATTGTAATAAATAAAATTATTAGATAAATTCATAAATTCATATTTAAAAAATTCTCTTATTAGTCTTTTACGAAGAAAATCGAAAAAATTAAATAACATTTACAAAATGATATTTTAAAATTACAAATCAATTCTTTAATCATTATTTTTATGATATTCCTTTTCGTATGTTGGTGACGACCAGTACAAAGAAATATTTATAAATGCACCAAGTTATCTAAAATTATTTATCACAATTTTTAATTATAAAAACTGTACATTTTAAAAAAGTCAACGTTCTCTTTTATATAAAAATTAAAAACGAAATCGACTATCTAATTTCAATATAATTCTAACATCAAATAACTTTAGTCTGACTGGCCCATTAAATCAAAAAAATTAACTAAGCAATAATTTTGTTTATTAACCGTGAATTTGTTGTAATTTTCCAGCACTTCCTCCATACTCTTCTGGTAAGACTTCTTTGGGAACGAATTTATACAACGACTCGATACCATCAACATGAAAGTGCACACGGTCTTGCATTTTCTTCTTCAAGAAAGGTTTCAGCCATGAGTATAATACATTAACAAAAGGATGCGTATTAATAACATGCATCTCTTTAATTTTTATGGGATAAACCTATAATTTGAAAATGTTAACAACAGAAATACAAATTAATGCAAGTATAGTGTATTTCAAATTAATTGGAATTAAAAAAAGTCTAGCATCAAATTACGTTGTTATAAAAACATACAAACTTACTGTACACCTGGTACACGCGTCCACGTGGAGTCGCAAAGAGAATTTTCGTAATAGAAATATTATCCAATAATAAGTCCTTATTATAAATATTAACCAATTAGAACTACACTACTCCACGTGGAGTATGAAATGCGGGCTTTCGTTGGCGCGATAATCTTATCTCTTATATTGTTTTTCCTTGCATAGTTTGTATGTTTTTATAACAACGTAATTTGATGCTAGACTTTTTTTAATTCCAATTAATTTGAAATACACTATACTAACAAATAAGCTAATAAAACACTTTTTTATTGTATCTGGAGTAAGTAAAACGAAGTGGTTGATGGAGATCGTTTCTGCATCTAAAACGTAGACGTCCCCTATAACTCCTGTTTCTTCCAGTAATAAACGTAAATCCTGTATCATAAAATGTAGTTTCATGGACTCTTCTACACTCCCGAAATCATTTTTATATTTCAACCGAATAAGGTAAACTCGACGACCTTCCCTGGTAAGACAAACTAGCGGAATGTGGTACCTGAAAAGATTTTTTATTTATTTTTTTTTATTTTAAGCTTTACATTCAAACGAATATTGCTATCCTGTTCCAGGATTTACAGATCCTTTTGTAGAGGGAGATCAGTCCTCATATTACATGTTTCAAATGAAATCAACGTGTTTCGTTCCTATGTTTGGTTCACAGTTTCGCATGTGTTGTAGCGGTCTTAACGATTTCCCTCCATCCTTGCCTGTCTTGTGCCTTTTTTGTCCATTCCTTTATCCCCATTGCCGATAGGTCGCCCATTACCTGGTCCCACCACCTGATCTTCGGCCTTCCTCTTGTTCTGTCCTCCGCTGGTTTCCACAACGTTATCTTTTTTACCACGTCGTCGTCGTTCTTTCTCATGACGTGCCCGAGCCATCTGATTCTCTGCGATTTCATATGTTTAACTATATCTTCGCCGTTTATTTCTCTGGCAATTTCATAGTTCATAAGCGGTCTGGGTTCGTCGTTATCACTTTTTTTTGGGCCTATGATGGTGCGTAGTATTTTTCTCTCAAATGCCCTCAGTTCTTCGGATTCGCGCTGTGAAAAACAAAACGTTTCCGCCGCATACGCAATCACTGGTCTGATCAATGTTTTGTAGATCTTCATTTTTGTTTCTCTGCTTAGTTTTTTATCTCTCAGGAGTGCTTTATTAAGGTAGTATACCCTGTTTCCAGCTTGAATTCTTTTTCTCATTTCCTCATCTCTTTCGCAATTCCCATCTATATGTACTCCCAAGTAGTTAAAGCTGTTGACTTCTTCGAAGGAGAGGTCGTCTATGGTCATGATGTGCTTTTGACGTGTGTCTTTTGACGTGTGTGGCTTTTGACCTGAAAAGATGGAAAGCATAATTTTCAGGTAAGTTATAGGTGGTGAAAAACTTACACCATATCTCTTATTTTTATCAATTCTGCATTTTTAAAATTGCGGTTGGAAAAAAATTCAGGAACAGCAGTTCTCATAGTAAAATATGCATCCAACTTTTTCTTACATTTTTCTAATGAAAAACTGCAACCTCTTAAGAAGTTCATTAATTGTGCATCGTCTGAAACGTAAAAATATAATTGGATACCGGGTGTTCATATCACAAATAATCTTGCGATATATTTAGAAGGTGGAAAAAATCTTTGTTCGTTCATCTACGTTATAGAAATTATACTGAGCGAATGCGTTTTTTCAATGAGCATCCATTATTTTAAGGAGTTATTCGTAAAAATATTTTGAGGGGACTGTCGAAATGACACCCCCCTCCCCGTTGAATTTTTGGGTGAAATTGGTGTCAAACGTTAGAGCATTGTTTGAGCCTCAATGAGCTTCCATTATTTTCCGGGGGAGGGGTAAAACAGAGGGTACACTTCTATACAATACTTTTAAACTTTTTTATTATATTATTATTATATCAAGCCAATAAAGGTAACAATGATCATTTATATCAATTAATGTATGATATTCCTATAATTTGATGATTGATGCTCAAACGATGCTCTAACGTTAGATGCCATTTTTTAGCAACAAAATTCGATTTTGGAGAGGTCACTGACATGCACCTATGAAATTTCAGTTTCAGAATGATCTCCGTCATGAACTTTTTGCGGACGTTCTTTAATGTTTCTGGACTAATCCGCCTACATTTTAGGGTTGATATATTTTTCACTTCTACACCTTTTCCTGCAGTAATTCTGAAAACGTTATCTGCTATTCAAAAAAAGTAAATTGTAATTCAGATTTTTCAAGTGATATTCAGAAATCGTCAACTGTAATTCATATTTGTCAACTTTTGTCAAATGTACATAAATTTAATTGACGCTTTCAGAATTTCATTTGACGGTTTCTGAAATTCATTTGATGCGTCTGTTACATTAAGTTGATCGATAAATCTGAATTATAGGTGACGATTTCTGAATTACTGTTGGAAATGGAGTAGAAGATCAGGGGGATTTTGCCAACCATTTTATCGGACCTCTTCTACCAATCCATTTTCGCCCATTTAATGCGTAATATGGGGGTGCTCCGTCTTGTTGAAAATGTACATTATGTTTTTCTAGCAGCATACGTATCTCCTTCTTCATTGACTTGACTTTCTAAAGACTAATAGATTGTGAGATATTTGTCTGGTCAGGTTTCCTTCAATAAGAATTGACCCGATAATGCCATTTCAAAATATACCAGCTCTTACATTGTCGTTGAAACAAATATTTTTACCGAATTTGGGTCATCTAGAATTCTCTAGGATGTGTCAGTTCACAAAATCGATTCGTTTATCAAAATTGTCTTCGCCAAGTTGTTGGTGAATTTCACTTTCATAGTGAAAATCTTGTTGATTCTTAGCGCTTTATGTATGGAACCTATTTAAATATGTATTTGTGGACTTAATTATGGAAAGCAACTTTTCGAATGGTGGTACCAGAATTTGCAGCAAAATGATCTGGTACTTCCATCTGAGAAATTTCATCCAAAATAAATTCTGCATTGATTATAAATTTTTGTTACATATAGAAGCGGTTTCTTCAAATTTTCTTACTAACTTTATCACTGGTGGCCTACATTTTTTCAAGGTGGCTTTAATTGCAAATTCGAGCAGTTTTATGAGCACTACGATTTTCAACCCCGTAAATAAATATTATTATTACTTTTTTATGTCAAGTATAAACCATATTTAAACAAATTTTATTTTCAAGAGTTCACGACCATTGTCAAGTGTTAAAACTAAAATAATCGATTTGAAATGGATTTTTTTTATTATCTTCCATTGGTGATAGTGGAGTGCACTTTTTTTTACTGTTCATATGATTTTCGTGAAGTCATTAGTTTTCATCTTTGACTTTTAACGGATCCACTAAATCGAATTTTTTAAGATGGATGAACGAGAATTTCTTTCACCTATAAAATTATGTATCGGACGATAGGGGGTGCTATTAAAAATTAAAACAGTATTGGTTTTGAACGTCCCTTTGCTATCTAAACTGTTGTGTTTTTAGTTTTTCTCAAATGAGCTTAAACATATTATATTACTTCGACTGGATACTTTTGGAAAGAACACCCCGTATAAAAAACTTACCCCATGTTTCTGGTAAGTGAGGTTGCTGAAGTAACCATTCCTTAATTGATTGCAAGTAACTGTCTCTAGTATTGAGATCTTCATTTAGTTCTTTCCTGATGATAATTTGAAGTTCCGCATTTGCTTGCAGTAATGTCATCTTTAGAAAATGTGCGTGTGTGATAAAGAAACTTTAAGTTCACTAGTACTTTTTATACGGCACTATCACAAAATTTCTATACTTATCTAAAAGTATCTATACTTTTAATCGGCACTGTTAATGATTACAAAAAGATTTTCATTCGTAATAATAAGGAAATTTCGAATTAAAAATATATATAATATAGCTTTGTACTGGAGCAACCGGTTTTGAAAATTTGTTTTGTTTGGATCAATCAGTAGATATTACATAGGTAGGTACTGATATCTCATTATTACATTGACTTTGACCGTGAATTCAAAATTAGTCCCATTTAATTTAAAAATATATTATATATGTTGCTGTTTGAGAACATCATTGTTTTAATTTTAATGGTAGGTGTAATGATGCACTTTCATTTACTTCAAGTACAACAAGCAAAAGTAAATAATTTCAATAACGGCCTTGACTTAATCAGTTCCTTTTAAGCTAAAGAAAATTTTTTATTTCCTTTAGTTTTACATAATAATTGTATGCTTTTAAAAACCGCAATGATATTCAACTTTAATAATTAATGCAATCGTAATTTTTATTTTACTTTTAAAATTGGGAAGTTAAATTTGAAATAAAAAACGGCATGATGTTATAAGAATATTGTAGTCAATATTTTATTTTACTAATTTCAAGTTTTACAGGTGGTTTAAAAAATTTTTGTTGTCCAAAATTGAATTTAAAATCGTATAGCCTATATTTAAGAATTTTAAAATAAATAATACCTATGAATACCAGTAGTTTTTAAACCTTTGATTTCGATATAAATTGAATACATAGGGAGGAACAAAATACACGACTAAATTTAAATAATTTTTTAAAGTTGGGAAAAGATATCAAAATTTGTTAGCGTAGCCATGATATCATTTGGCACGCTACATAATATACTGTTGTGTTCATCAATAATTTGGCTGTTGCGATATTAAATTGTTTGTCGTGCAGTCAGAGAAAATAATGGCATGAGAAAAATTTATATAAAAAATGTTTTGAAATGTTAGATTAAGTTATTATATTAAGTTTTTGTGATAAATTTTAAACGCGTGAAGATAACGGTGATAGGCAACCCAAAAGACAGAATAAAATGCGTGATAAAATCAAACATGATTAAAAAAAGAGGATGGGTTGCCAAGGCGAAATAAACGAGGTTGACAAAAATCAAGCGACCAGAGTGGTCGCAATTTAAGAGAGTTCCTTTTAAAAGAGGAATAAAGGAGTTCGATAAAAATCAAGCGACGAGAGTAGTCGAAATTAAGAGAAGTCTTTTTTTAAAAGGATAAACGAGGTTGACTAAAATCAAGCGACCAGAGTGGTCGCAATTTAAGAGAGTTCCTTTTAAAAGAGGAATAAAGGAGTTCGATAAAAATCAAGCGACGAGAGTAGTCGAAATTAAGAGAGGTCTTTTTTTAAAAGGATAAACGAGTGGAATAAAATCGAGCGACAAAGTAGTGGGATATTAAATAGTTCCGTTAAAAGATAAACGTTGTTGAATGAAAAAGCGACAAGAGTGGTCGCACATAAGATAGTGCCATTAAAAAGAAAGCGACTGATAGTCGCATATAAAGAGAATATTGAATACCGGTGTCCTAGAGGGAGGAAGCGTGAGAGGTCGTCTCTTCCAAAGGAATATTTATTGTGTGGAGTTGAGATAAGACAACTGGAATTGGAATAATTTAAGTCCAAATTAGACAGATATTATTAAATTGGATAATTGGATAATTATACAAACCGGAACCAAGATTAATAAATCCGGACGAGAAAAAAGAGAAGTGCACGCGGGAGTTCGCGTAGTCTAAAACTAAATATTAAAAGGTAACAGTAAATTTTCATTATCGTTAAATTTTGTCGAATGTTGTGTTGTTTATGTATTGTTTATTTTAATTTTCTGAATTTTCATTATCGTTAAAATTTGTCGAATGTTGTATTGTTTATGTATTGTTTATTTTAATTTTGTGAATTTGTTAATTAAATGTTTATAAAGAGTAAGATGTCCGTATTTTCTTTGACTGTGTGATTAAGGTAATTCCGTCGTAAAAGTCAAAAGAACCTGTCATCCTGAGATAAGAGAAAATCGTGTTCACGGTTCACGGTGGACATTACAAGTTGCAGCCCAACGTGAGGCTAAGGTCACTACAATACCTACAACTACAGTTAATAACTATCGACTCGCATATAATAATTAAAACTCCAAATTTACATTAATACTAACAGTTGTTCTTAAGTTTTCTAAATTATTTAGTATACTTACCAAATTTACATTAAATATTCTTATCTCATTGTAGAGAAATAATTTTCTTCTCATATTTAATTCATTTACTTGGAAAATGTAGTTATTTAAATAATACAATATGTATTGTCATGTCCTGTTTACCATAGGGGGTGGTCTAGCATAGTTGGGTTACTTTCCTGTGGAATGCTCATGTTGAAATGTTCAAATTAGAGACCAATATGAAAGTTAGCAATTTACACCTACATCTTCTTAACTTCAGAAGGAACTGCTTGCTTCAAATAACCTGAAAAATACCAAACGTAATAATTCTGTAAACAAGAATTTCAAAAGTGTGTGAAAGGCAAAAAATGATTTAGTTGTTTTAATTTAAGAAAGTTTTGGGATTGAATTGAAAATAAATTTTTATTTGTAGAAGTGTGGGATTTCAAATTTAATTAAAATAAGTGCGATAAAGGAAAAGTGCGCGGTCAGATAAACAATTTTTGGGTGGAATTAACAAGGAGAATGAACGAAGTCTTGTTCCGGCCATGAAAGCGGGAGGACGTAATTTTGGAAGTCTCGTTCCGTCTGTGGAGACGTCAGGACGTAATTTGGAGTCTCGTATCGTCAATAGAGGCATCAAGACGTAATTTTTGGATGAATTTGGAAATTAAGAACTCTCTGTGTATTCGTGTAGAGAGTAGATGAGAATTAAGAAGTCGAGTTTCAAAAGTATCAAGAAATTATTCGATAATAAGTTTAAATTAATTAAGTATTATTTGATAAAATTGGAAATTGTGAATGATAAGAAGATTATCATTTTTTTTTTGAAGAATATTTGGAAAATTTTGGTGACCACTGTAAATTTTATATGGTTGATAATTTTATGGTTATTTCATGAGTTATAGGAAATTAAAGAAGATTATTGAAAATTGGACTTACCTGAGCGTCTATCCTGATAAAGGCAGAAACTTCATTGATCATTAATTCACCCTGGAAATTTTCATGGTATGGGAATTGGACCAAACTACGAGGCATCTTCACTTGATTCTTCGCTACGTGTTCTACGCATCGATCGTGCACTATCACTTCGGTAAGCAATTTGTGTCGACACTTCTTTTTAGTAACATTTATAATAATCAATTCGCGCGTGATTTAAAACTTTGGGGATTTATAAAATTTTTATTATTAATTGTTTTTGTGAATTTGATTTGCTCCCAATTATTAAAAATACATCTTTTGTTTTTTTTAAATTATTATACTTGTCAATAAATTACATTACTTAGTTTACAAATGATTGCGTTTGATTTCATTTAAATCAACAGCAGTGAGGAAAAGAACAAATAGGTGTAAGGTAAAGTAAATTGTTGTCCGGTGTATTTCTGAGAAATTGTTAAATTAAGATAACTTATATGAGCATTCTACAGATTCATGAACCCACTTTTGACCCTAAAATTTACAGAGTTTTCATGCATTGCTGGCCGGAGCATTATTAATTAAGTGCCATTTAATTTCCCTCGCTATATAAAATAAATTTAGAGCTTAAACAGTAGCGATACATGGCAGTATACTATTAGTATACAATGCATGAAATTATAATTAATAAAGTTTGTTATTCGTGACGTGCTATATATAGATACTTATATTGGTACTACATAATTATTATTAGCATGATATTACAATAATAGTACTAATTAAAATCTTGTAATTAATTTTCTTTATTTTAATAATATAAAATTATATAGCACACGTAGACACAAACTGCTTTAAATACTATATACTCGTACATGTGTTAGGAAGTTGGTCCCCCAATGTTTGAAATTTAAAATATTTTTGTTGTACTAGGTTGTTTTATATTTTTTCTATACGTTCCAAACAATTATACTCATAAGTGCAAAAATGAAGTCGTGGGAGGGAATGAAATAATTAACGCTAGCCCCCTATTTTTAAAATTTTTTAAATATTATTACTTACTCCTGGTTGCTCTAAGGTTTTTCTATATAAACGCAACGATGAAGTCGTGAGAATAAAAGCAAAATTTTCTCTTAAAATTACTGATACGGCATTGTTAGTCGCGTACCCTGTATGGGTTTTATTGCATGCCACTTGAATATACAAAGCGAATCCGAAAATTGTAGATAATGTTGATTGTCAACTTACGTTATATTAAGGAATAACACTGATCTAGTTGAAATCATTGGATAGATTCGATAGATTTATGCTGGACTGATGATGACGACATTCAACTCTTAAGTTTCTCTTAACATTCACAAGAGTCAGCATTACCTTTTAGTGCTGAAACGTTTACTCAATAGCTGAAAATAATCGCTACTCAATGTCACGTTTAGCTAAACTGACACACTCAGCTTCTCGGCCGCCGATGTTCGCTAAACGCACACATTGAAACAGCTGTTTATTAATAAAAAAATTTTTTTAATTATTTTTATAATTTTTGTATTACACAAAACAGTGTAATGTTCGGGATTTTTTGAAGGGGATTCTCATGGTTTATGAACCTAATTAATATTATTTAAAAAGTCAAGTAAAGGGGTTCCAAACATTTTTTTTAAATTACAGACGAAAATTAGATTTTGGAGGTTTTTTACGAATACTCCGGTCGAAAGCCGTAGATTTTTGGTAACTGTTAATTTTGCAATGCGTAATACATATTTTGTATTTTATAATTTATATTTTGTTGAATACGAATTTTAAATTAAATTTAGCCAAATACAAATTATTTTACAACAGATTTTCTATTTTATACTTTGTAATTATTTTAAATATTGAAATAAATGTATTGTAATTGGTATTTAAAATCCATATTATTCTGTATTTTTCTTACTCCAGTAGGTATATTTTCCAACTCTATAAATTCAATTATTCTGTTTCAATAGCAATTTACTAGGGCAATAGCATATCAATTTGCCACCTTAAATGCCTTGAAACTTGAAGTTTGACTAAACTAGTCGATGAAAATCAACGATTTTATTTTAATCCCTCCTTTGTTTAAATTTTGAAGATTTATAGGACATAAAGGAATGACCAGAATCGACGTAAGTTACATTTAAGTAACTTAAGTTAAGTAACCGTAAGTAATAACGGTATTTTATTAGGAATTTTATATTCTGGAACTACCAAAAGTATTTCAATTTTTTCCTCTTTTCACTAAACATTTTTATTTACCTAAATCCCTTTTTGTTATTAAAAATGGGAAAGAAAATACGACGATATTTTGATCTTCTTTTCTTGTATGTATTAATCTGGAGTCACATAATTGCTTTGGATGTAGTATAAAATTCTGAATTAGTAGATTTTCTAGTAAAATAAAAATTTTCACATATGTGAAAATTCCTCCATTTGGCATCCTCACCAGGTCTAATTGAGTGATCAAATAGAAATGGTCCAAAGAAGAGCCATAAGATGGGTGGAAAAAAGATTCGACGCCAGCTTCAGTCCCACTGAGGCAATGAAGAAAAGAGAGTGGAGTAATTTGTGGACACGACGAACTGCTGCAAGACTGTCCGTCATTTACAAAACGTACATGGGGAACCCTGCCTACAGCGACTTGAAAGCTAGATTGGAAAAACCATCTTACTTAGCAAGGCACGATCATGTGCACAAGATTAAACGTCCATTGTACAGCACGAATATTGGGTCGGGGTCAGTCTTGGGATCTGGTATCAAGCTATGGAACGAGTTGCCCCCAACTATGTTTGATACAAAATTGCCAAGTTTAAAAACTGTTAGAAGCCTTGTTGGTAATCACCTGGCTACTAATATCTAATTAAATTTGACGATGTTACTTGGAAATGATTATTGATTTAATTTGAATACTTTTCGTAAATTTAAAAATTAATATTGTTATTTAATAATTATATAGAATTAATTGAAATTGAATTTTAGATAATATAGAACAAATTTGATGAAAATCTTGAAGCTGAGGCCATATTTGAAGCTTTTCAGAGGGAAAAATGGCACGTTATGGAAATATTGCGCCTGAAACATTTGAAATAATTTTTGTAATGCGAGTGTAATTAAACATGATTGGTTAATTTGTAAATTGGAAAAACCAGACCATGCAGTCATTTTTGAGTAAATTTAATAATTGGAAATAAAAGCAAACGCTCATATTGATGAAGATAACAACAGTAGCAATAATAAACAATTGAAGAAATAAATAATTTCATTTTTAGTTACGAATAAAATAAAATTTTAGGCATGGTACATTTTCGGAAATGGTTCCGCCCTCCCCCCTATTTAAGCAGGTGATATCATAGCAATATAAATTAAAATTTATTGCTTCTATCTTTATATACATCACCTCTTTATACAAACACCTCTGTGCAGACCATTGTTCTTCGTGGGCCCTAAGGGCATGCTTATTAAACCCATTAATAACAGAACCCATGATTTTCCATCCTCCGAATGATTCACTTCAGTCATAGTTTTTCGGATTTACTCGGGAAGGAAACGTCAACAAAGAAAGGAGAAAGGAATATTAATAAATTCGCCGTTGAAAATTTACTAGTTTAAACATTTACTAGATTTTTACATTTTTATAACAAAATAAATATAAATTGACCTTAAAAAGGTAATTTTTCATTCATTCTTTATTCTTTAATGCACCTTACTCTAAACAAAATAGGTTTTTCTACAACAATAAGGCGGGAGATTTTTGTGAAGGCATAGCCGAAGTTTATATTAAAATGACGTTTATTGTTATATTTATATTAACAATTAGTGAAACAGTTAAGCATAGGAATTATAGGGTTACACCTTGTACACTTATTGTTAATATAACCCTCATCAAAAAATCCCCCATCCACTCGAAGTAATTCGGTACAGTTACCGTAAGTAATAGTAAAATCTAGAAATTCTCCAAAAATTTAAAATAAATACCCACCAACGACTAAAATTATCCTTTTATGATCATGCGGAAATGTAGATCATGAAACCACCGTGTTAAGAATTTAATCAACACTAAGCTGTTTAAAACTTCCTTCGATCCCAAAAAGTTCACCACAGTTTATAGATTTTTCAGGTCTTTTAGATTCGTCAGATTTATACTTTTCTTGTTCGATAAACCACGGTTCGTATTCTTCCAATTTCTGCATCCATTGATCTAAAAACAAAATTTAATATTTATGTTGTCCCACACCCGATAATTACCCAAAAAAAAATGGTGATCAGAAAAAGTAGTGCTGATTAACCTTATTTAAATAATATAATTATTAAATTGCTAAGTAATTGATTGTGTTTTTATAACAAGACTTATTACTAGTATGTGTTTATTAATTGCCATGATTTTTTCTTTTTGGATAAATCGATCGGGGAAGGAGTAACATCGCAGTTATTGTTGTTTCAAATCTTTGGCCGAATAATAATCACAAATAAAAAACTTGAAAAACAATTTTTATAGTAAAACAAAATCAGTAGAAATCCGAAAACGAAACTATGTTCCTTTGAAAGGCAGGATTTCAAGTATTTAAATTTTTTATTCGTACTCGTACATTTTCTCGTTATTTAATTATTATAATTATACAATTGAAGGTTTGAAATAATTATGAAATGACTTCATATTGCATTATCTGTGCTGTTTTTAGGTTTTTCCGATTTTTCAAATGCAATTTTAGTCCTACTCCGTCATAAAATAAATAAATGATTAAAATGGAAATTTTGAATAAAATTTTCTCAGTTTGCTAATTAAACTCTGCTAATTAAAATTTAAATATTTAATTTAATTCCATTAAGTAATTAATTAATTATGCAAGAAAACCTAGTTTTGACTTTAATTACTGTTAAAATAAATAGCAAATAATAAATAATAAATTAATTAAATAATAAATATATTCGTTAACCGTGAATTTGTTGTACTTTTCCAGCATTTCCACCATATTCTTCTGGTAATATTTCTTTAGGAACGAATTTATACAACGACTCGATACCACCAGAATGAAAGTGAATACGATTTTGCATTTTCTTTTTCAAGAATGGTTTCACCCATGAGTATATTATATTCACTAAAGGATGAATGTTAATAACATGTATCTCTTTAACTTTCACGGGATAAATTTCCTATAAGTTGAAAATGTTAACAATAGAAATATAAATGAATACAAGTACTAACAAATAAGCTAACAAAATACTTTTTCACTGAAGCTGGAGTAAGGACAGTAAAATGGGTTATGGAAATCGTTTCTGCATCCAAAACGTAGACGTCTCCTGTAATTCCTGTTTCTTCCAGTAATAAACGTAAATCATGAATCATCAAATGGAGTTTCATGGACTCTTCCGGACTCCCAAAATCATTTTTATATTTGAACCGTAAAAGGTTAACTCTACAACCTTCTTTGGTGAGCCTAGGTAATGGAGTGTTGTGCCTGAAGGACATAAAGCTTAATTTTCAGTTAGTTAAATGTGAAAAACTTACACCAATTTTGATATTCTTAGCAATTCTACGTTGTTAAAATTCCGCTTGCTAAATAATTCCGGAACAGCATTTCTCATGGTAAAATAAGCATCCAACTTTTTTTTACATTTTTCTAATGAGAAACTACAACCTCTTAAGAAGTTCATTAATCGTACGTCGTCTAAAAGTTATATAATATAACTTGCCAAATAATGCTTATTGTAAAGAAAACTTACCCCATGTATCCGGTAAATGAGGTTGCTGAAGTAACCATTCTTTTATTGATTGCAGGTAACTGTCTCTAGTATTGAGATCTTCATTTAGTTCTCTTCTAATGATAATTTGAAGTTCCGGATTTGCCTGTAGTAATGTCATTTTTGAAAACTTAGCGGTTAATAAAATAAAAGTAATAGTTTAATTTAATAGCGGACCGCAAGTCATCTCACAAGGCAAGACGTAAATTTATGCAATACTATTGAGAGGTGTGTTATTACAAAAACTTGCATTATCATATAGAGCTGATTATTTTAAAGAATATCCTTGTACTGCTGGGCAAACCGGTTGTCCATTATTTAATATGTAGAAGGTGGTCTCATTGAATAGTTTGCTAATAGTCTGTGATTTCGACGAGTTCTTCTCATTAACTCCTTGGTAGAATGCACAATTAAAACATTTGAATTTTATAAACATTAATTTAATTACAATCATAAATTTACCTAATCGTTGATTATAAAATGAATTATAATAAACATTGATTGTAATTGATGAATGTTCGAAATAATCTGCAGATATGCACTGGACATATCTGCTCATGGAGTAATTTGATGACCGAATGAATGGTATAAACATGCAAACAAACCTTTAGTAGTTCAAATACCAAATAGGAAAAAAACTCGTAACCAAGTGAACAATGCTGCAAGCTACTAAATATTTAATAATTTAGTTGAGCAGTAGCATTTTAACATCAGTAAATTTTTAGGACACCTTGTCAAGGATCAACTTCAGAAAATGATACCACTATATTTAAGGTTCATGTGGAAAATATAGATTGAAACAAGTATTGATGTTCAATCAAAGGATAAGAAATTCCGTGAGTCCGCGATTCAAACCCGCAATTCCGTGCTACAACTCCAGCAGTGATCACACCAAGCCACTTCTGTGTAAAAGATAAATAACTTTTATTTAACTCGTTCACTATTTTTCAATCTATATTTCATGGTACCGAAACCAGAGACCTTTAAATTTTAATCGAACGAGGGAATTGAAATCTAGTGGCTAATAAAACGTTAATAAAATTTAAATTAAAGCAATATTAATCCACTTTAGATCTAATCAGCTTACTTGAAGGAAAGATGACGAGTATACCATGAAAATAACTACATAATATTAAACTATTTACAATAGCGGTCAAAAAAAACTGCATCACTGCAATAAAAAAATTGAGTTTTTATCTAATTGGGTAAAATGTATTAACTAATTTAGATTAGCACTGTTGTTAATTTTTAGGAATGGAATGAAGTTAGAATTAATATGATTCTAACATAATTGACAGAAATGTTATTAATTTTTAATTAAATCTATATTACCTAATTTTAAATTAAATAAATAAAACATATTAAATTCATCTAATATGAACTCAGAAATGAGATCAATATTTTTAGCATAAGTGAAAAATTTAAAGAACATAAAACAAGATGGAAAGAACATCTAGAAAGGATGAGTGAAGACAGGATACCTTTAAAAATCAGTAATTACAAGCCTAAAGGAAAGAAAAGTATGGGTAGACCGAGAAAGTGATGGGAACCGTAACAGGTAATTTCTAATGCCTAATACGGAAAGTGAAGAATAAGAAGAAGAATATGAGTTAATTAAAAAGCAATAAAAATAAAACTTTTACAGAACATGAAAATATTATCTATTTCTTTTAAAATATTTTATAAAAAAAATATTTAATATTCTGTGCCCCCCTTTTTATCGCAGCCGAAATATGTACCGGCTTGGAAAAATGAAATTTTCGATGGTTTGCCTAGAAATATCTTCATATAATATTATGAAGATGTTTTCTTTCTTTGATCTTAGCCCCAAGAACAGCCTACAAATTATCTGTAGGCTTCGGATCTGGAGAATTTCCTGGCCATGATGACGAAATAATCCCTTCTTCTGCTTTAAAATAAATTATCTGAAAGAAACGTTTTATTTATTTGACAGTTTATAGTAAAAATGTAGTAGATCATAGACTTTAAACGATTATTTACCCTTTTAGCCGTATGGCATGGGGTTAAGTCATCCTGAAAGATGGACTGTGATGCCCTGGCGAAGTACTGAGATAATTATAATAATTAAATTTAATGAAAGTTTTAAAAATATTGTCGTGTTCCAAATAAATGAAATGTGACAACCAAAATCTTTTCAATTATTTCAAGCGTTGGTCATCAATCAATTCTTAATCCATACAGCTCAACCCGATCTTTAAATTCTTATTTTTATTGAATAAAACCAAATTTTTGACATTAACAACCGAAATATGATAATTTTATTAACATGAATACAATTTTATAGCTCATTGCCAATTTCTGTTCAAATATAAAATTTTAATTTTAATTGGGTCTTGGTGAGCTACTTTCGAGCAATTGTATTTTGAATCTTAAGAGAGTTAATGTAAGAATAATTTGACTGATATGAATCAATAAAGGATCCAATCATCAACCAACTTCCTTCTATCTGGCGTAGTCGTAATTGCAACTTCTGAATTAGCAAGGCAACTTGTTTAATTATTATGCGAAATTGATATGTTTTGACTAATTATTATTGTATTCAATTCGTTTTCGTAACATTTTTTTTGTTGTTTCAATTTTATCTTTGATAATTAATTTTTATTTTTATATGTAAACAATTTACTTTTATATTACTTGTGCGCAAAAATTATTATTATATGTATATAAGATACTCTGTCACTTTATTCACTAATTATCAAAATAAATACTAAAAATGGCTGGCACGATACTTTTTTTAAGATAAATACTATTTCACGATTGACTTCTACTGCTCTTGTGTTCTTCAGTCCATGTCTACTGGGTATCTTAGTTTTATTTAATCTGATAAGTTGATATTACAACTTATCGGTTTAATCTCTTGAGTGGGTGGTGATGTCCTTTATCTTCGGTCAGTCAGGTCAGGGCCGGCCTTAGTGTTACCTGTGTTCTTATATTCCTTCAGGGCCGGCCTAAGTGTTACCTGTGTTCTTCTATTTCTTACACGGCCATCCTGCAACTGTCATGTCCCCATGACGTAAATTTGAGCCAAGATTTCCTAAAAATAAAAACTTAAATTTCATTACCACTTTAACAAGGGCAGGATCTTAAATTTCATTACCACTCAGGGTAGGATCATAAACTTCATTATCACTAAGGGTAGGATCATAAATTTCATTACCACTAAGGGTAGGATCATAAATTTCATTACCACTAAGGGTAGGATCATAAATTTCATTACCACTAAGAGTAGGATCATAAATTTCATTACCACTAAGGGTAGGATCATAAATTTCATTACCACTAAGGGTAAGATCATAAATTTCATTACCACTAAGGGTAGGATCATAAAAAAAAATAAAAAAAAAATCCAAATTCAATACAAATCCTGCTTCTGATAGTGCTTCTAGTGTTTTCTTCAGATATTCGAATACCTGTTCCATGGTTTCGAAGGCGATCATCACGTCATCTAGATAAACCTGTGCTATCGAATCTTTTAAATTTCCCAAGGCTTTGTTAATGGCTCTTTGATAACATGCGGGTGAGTTGGAAAATCCAAATGGCATCCGATTGTATTCGTATTGACCATCCGGTGTAACGAAACCAGTGTAATTTCTACTATTTTCCTCAACCATTACTTGGTGGAAACCATCTTTCATATCCAGCGTAGTGAAATATTTCGCTTTTCCCAATGCATCTAGTTGATCGCGTAAATTCGGTAACGGGTAACGATCTCGTACAGCTTTCTTATTAATTTCCCTATAGTCGACGCAGAGTCGTAACGATCCATTTTTCTTTTTGACCAAAACAATGGGGCTGGCGTAAGAGGACGAACTTTCTCTGATTATATCCTGATCCAGCAGATCTTGAATGATTACTTTCAATTCGGTGCGTTCGGCGTATGCTAATCGTCTAGGACGGAAGGCTATCGGTTCATCATCACTGCTTCTGGTGTCCGTGCGAAAGTTTCAGTTAATAATTTCTGTAATCGACCATTCCATTGTTCGTCCAATCCTGACCAACTTTTCTTCTGTTGTATGCTTCGTATCTTGGTATTCGCGTGCGAAGTAAGTGCTAAATCCAGTCTGTATTTTCTCACAACTATCTCGAGTCCAGAGCGTTTGATCGTTTCCCAGCCAATCAGTGCATCCAAACCAGGGATGATTCCGTTTGGTACTACGATGAATTCGATCTCCAGTTACGCTTCTCGTAGGGCCACGTACAGCCGGCATCGTCCGACGGTTTCTACATACGTTCCAAATCCTTCTATCGTTAGTTTGGCCGGAATCATTTTTCCGTTGATTGCTTTCACTACCTTCTCGCTGATTACCGAACAATCTGCTCCCGAATCTATTACGTACGTGAAACTTTGGTTCTGACCATCATTCAAGGCGTTTGCGGTGGGCATTATTTCGCATCGGGAAGTATTCAGGCAACGTATTTGAGGATATCCAATCTTTTTAAAACACTTCGATTCGTCATGCCCCGGTCGTTTACACCAGCTACATACAAGGACATCTTTTGGTTTTCGGTCGTGGGTTTTCTTTTATTTTCACTCAGCTCCATTGGATTTCAATAACGCCAAAAACAAAGGTAAGACAAAAAGAAGAAAAAGAAAAAAAACTGTAGGTACTTATGTGTCGTCATCGTAGGTTAAACGAAGGTTGGAATCCCACTTCTGATATAAGATACTCTGTCACTTTATTCACTAATTATCAAAATAAATACTAAAAATGGCTGGCACGATACTTTTTTTAAGATAAATACTATTTCACGATTGACTTCTACTGCTCTTGTGTTCTTCAGTCCATGTCTACTGGGTATCTTAGTTTTATTTAATCTGATAAGTTGGTATTACAACTTATCGGTTTAATCTCTTGAGTGGGTGGTGATGTCCTTTATCTTCGGTCAGTCAGGTCAGAGCCGGCCTTAGTGTTACCTGTGTTCTTATATTCCTTCAGGGCCGGCCTAAGTGTTACCTGTGTTCTTCTATTTCTTACATGTAGTATACATATATTGTTATTATTTAGAATTTAAGATTTTTTAGTTTATAATTCAATTTAGCGATTATTACTTTTTTTAAATATTCGTTTTTGGTTATTTAATATGTGATTTTTATTAAGCCTAATTTCCCATTTTTAGGTAATCAAAATAATGAGTGTACAGAACCTTAGATTCATGCTCTCCGTTGAATTGTCCTGGCGTGCGTCCTTTCTTTGATTTTAAACTTAAAATTAATTTATATTTTTTTATTATTAAATTAATTCTGTGGTCGGCACTTAAAAGGTCATAAGTCCATTTTTGACGTTTTGAGAAAACCGACATTGTAGTTTCAACTTTATTTCTCAAATCAGGAAAATTGGTGAAATCCTCGAATTTAATGTTAATATATCGTATTTTAAATTAACTTTAAATTTGTTATATCACAACACTTTTAAACTAGTATAAGGCCCAATTGTTCAGTATTAGGTTATCTTTTAACCTGAATTATTTTCCATGGAAACAATTCTTGAAACAATCATTTCTATGGAAAATAACCCAGGTTAAAAAATAACCCGAAACTGAGCAACTGGGCCTAAGTATATTAAAAAAGTAACACTTATGTCCTTTTAAGAAAAAAGTATATATGTTTGTCGTAACGGTAAAATGAACATAAGTTTATGTATTGTTCTATTATATAATGAAAATGTCACTTAAAAAGACATCAGTCGACTACCAACAGTTTTTACTGAAATAATTAAAAGATAAGTCGACTTATGATATGAAAAACTTAGATGTTAACCTGTTTCAATTCGTTTTTATAAATTAATAATAATACAATTTCCTACCTAATACATTTTTACCTTAGAAAAGGATTTTAGTCCAAACTATAAAAACGGAATAAGTGTTAATACAAAAATTTAAATTGAAGAAAAAAAACTCTTTAAAGGAATTATGTTTAGTTAATGTTTTAATGTGTACTCTCTTTGAGCACTTTAAAGGACATAAGTCGAGTTATTATTTTATAACAGATATTAAAATTAACTAAAGTAATGTAATAAGTATACATAATCAGTGCTATTCACATCACATTGGTAATTTACCAAGTTCTTAGCCAATTGGCTAAGTTGTCAATTCCGATTTCAATATTTTGTTACCAACATTTTGTTCATATTTAAAGAAATGTTACTAGCATTGCGCATAATTTTAATTTGACAGCTGTTAGAATTTGGTTAGAATAATAACCAAACTTTCATCTTGCAGCGTCATTACAGAATACAGAAGTGTTTTTCTTATCAAAATTTAATTCAAAATTAACCCTAGTATAATTGAGCTTGCATTTACCAAAAAAGACCTCAACAGGATTTCCCACGTACGTTATAAAACATCGTTTCAAAAACATTACATCAATTCTACTGAGTAAGTACATTTATTTAGTAAGTTTCTTATAATTTGTTATCTTCCATTTTTCGTAAAATTTTAGACCCAACATTTGAAGAAATTCAAGAAAAAAATTTATTTATTATCAATTTATTACAAAAAATTGCTGATGCTATGAATATGGTAAAAGAGGCGCTAAATAAATTGAATTATGTAATAAAAACTAATCAAAATTGAGAATAATTATTATAATGACTAAAATACAAATTTTATTTAATGTAGTGATTGATACAATAAACGATTAATCAAAAATGATTTTGGATAACTGCATTTCTAACAGTGCGACCGTTAGCATC
This sequence comes from Podabrus alpinus, assembly GCA_932274525.1. Taxonomy (NCBI): domain Eukaryota; kingdom Metazoa; phylum Arthropoda; class Insecta; order Coleoptera; family Cantharidae; genus Podabrus; species Podabrus alpinus. Next base: position 86,597,215 of record OW026454.1, on the reverse strand, counting down.
ATCGCTAACGCCTATTTGCTCATTGTCGTTGTTCTCTTCCTCTATAATTAAAAATAGCATGAAAATAAATTACTCTATATCCCACACTCGATGGTGAAATATCAGGAGTGAAGATGAAGTCAAGGATTAAAAAATATGCTGTAAATGAATAATGTACCCCAAATGCTCCACGATAATGTTTATCGAGTAATAACCTCTGCGATACATCGACTCACCGAACTTTGCGACATGCTGTATAAAAAATCCTGCCCCGCACCTTTTTGATATGAACCTTGTGCTATAAACTGTAAAGCTGCAAATACCTAAAATGTTCAAACCTATATAAATAATTCACCTTTTTCTAAATATAAAATTTTATACTCTGATGCTTTTCGGAATGTGAGAATACTGTTGACTATCTTTCATATGCCCTGTTTGCAACAGCAACCAATGATATAAAAAAATTACAACTTGAAGTTACCTATTACATTCTATTTAATTTTAATTCAATTAAAATTTTTTATTGTAATTTAAATTTTTTTAGTTTAATTAAAAATTAAATTTTAATTTAATCAAAAATTAAATTTTAATTTAATTAAAAATTAAATTTTAATTTAATTAAATTAAAAATTTAAAATTAGTGCGATAATTTACAATTTTACGGATTAAAACTTGATTTTCTATCTAATGTCAATCCCAGCAAGTGATGTATAGGTGTTGCCTGCTGCCAATTGGCTAATGCCAAGTTCTTACTTATCAAATGCTGTTTTTATTCGCAAAATTTGTCAAGATTGGCTATTTTCGAGGTTAATTGACATAACTTAAGAATTTCACTAAAAGTTGGTAGTGAAAATGTAATTTAGCCAATAATTGACGTTAACTAAGGTGCATCTAGAATAACCCGTAGCTGTTAAATGTCATTTATACGTCAAATTGCCAACAATTTGCCAACAATTGGTTATAACTAAGGTGATGGGAATAGCACTGAATGTCATGATTCAATCGTCAATAGGGATTGACAATCACTAGTGATGCAAACAAGCAATTACAGGTCGCATGAAAATTCTTTTACGATTTAGAAGGTTCTCCGACATTATGTGAGACTCGAAAAAAGAATACAATAAATTCGGTTAATAATAAAGATAGGTAAGGAATGGAAAATCCAAGAATGATATTGAAAAATATAATCTAATATCCACAAATTAATTAATTAAAAATTGTTAGATCTTAAGAAATTGTTATAAAATAAAAAAATTTATAATTATGTTAGATTAAGTTGTGCGTCAAAAGAAGAAATTACGTGGGTTTTTTAAATCGGTTGAACAATAATGCAGCGGTAATTGTCCGAGACATTCGAATAATCGCGACGGCAGACGGATCGAACGATGAACGCTAAAAACAAAAACAAAGGTGTAAATAATTTAATGACACTTATTAAATTAATCAATTATCAAAAGTGCAAGGAAACTTACCAGGTAGAGAAAATATCAAGTAGGAATAAAAGGGATATTTTTCCAAATAACCTAGCAACGGATCGATAAATAAATGCTTCTTCCAAGAACGCCAAAGCGTGGAGCACGTATTAATTTCGTCTCCGAAAAAGTGTGGTAATTAAGTATAAATTAGTATACAAAGAGTTGAGATCTGAAAAGAAGTGATAATTAGCACGTGTAAAAAGAAAAATAAGTGTGGTTAGAAAAGAACAACAAAACTTACCTGGAATTATTTGGAATAAATGGTATGTTGATTTGATGAAACAATCCTATAAAAATAACTGGAGCCTAGATGCACAAAAACTGGAATCAATAGTAGAGGCAAATTTCTGGATCCTTTTAAACACTTTTGGATCAAGAGACAGAAAGCGAAATCTTCTACACAAGGAGCGACATCTATGTTGTGGTAAGAATAAAAACTTAAATTTCATAACGCGGCGTGAGTTCGTGAATTCGAATAACATTAAACCGGTTTCGGGAAAAAACGAGATTAACTTTGGGGCAGAAGTACAATTTAAAATAAGAATTTGTGTTATCATTGTAAAAATGTTTTATTATGTTAAATATTATAAAGGTCAATTTTTATTAACAAATGAAAATAAAATTTAATTACAAATTGTATAAAAAACATAGTCGTATCATTCGGGGATTTTTCTATCCCGTCAAAAGAGATTCAATTACAGAATAAGAGCGAAGGAGCAAAATCGCAGAACCGACTACTAGAGAGAAGGGTTTTCATGCGGAAGGTAAATATTCAAAAAGCTAGCCGTGGTAGAACCATAATAAATTAAAAATCAATAAAAAAGTCAATCCTTAAATAACAAAATATAGCGGGTGACGTGCAGATAAAAATATACCTCCATACATCGCATATTTTAATGTCGATCCAACGTGGGGCTCTGTGATATTTAAGGGGGCACCATAATATGTTATTTTCATAGTTTTCAATTCAGAATATTACTATTATATGTATATTTATTCTCTTTTAACAAACATAGAACTAGTAAAATTTGGAAATGACAATTTTTGAACTTGTTGTTTTAGCATTAAAAATTGCATAATAGAGTTATATCCTCTTGACAGAATGAAGATTTGACTGTTATTAAAATGTATATGTAAAAAGTCTCATTTTGCAAAAAATGTATTTATGACCTTTTAAGTGCCGACCACAGAATTCTCAAATAAAATTAACGGAAAGGGATGTTGCAAACTCGGGACTCATATTAATGATTGTATGAACAAGAATAACCCGGATATTTGTTAAAATGATCATAATTTTTCAATATCCTCAAATATCAAAATGTGTTTTATAGACCTTCCTTCTCTATTATATAATAACAGTCCTGTCATCATCATCATCATCGTTCAGCGTACAATCCTTGGTGGATCTTGGCTGACTGCACTATACCTCTCCATCGTTCTCGTTCTGTCATGAGTGTTTCTATTTGATCTTCCTCTATTCCCACGGTTTTTAGGTCTGTCTTGATATTACCCGCCATCTGAGACGTGGTCGTCCCAAGGGTCTTTTCCCTTCTGGTACTGCTTCCCATGCCATCTTGGTCAGTCTGTCGTTTGGTTGTCTCTGTATGTGACCTGCCCATCTTAGTCGTTGTGATTTAATTTCTTGTACTATATCGGGGTCTTTGTATAGCTCTTTTAGTTCGGTGTTAGTTCGTATTCGGTATGTGTTCGTGAAGGGGTCGAAAAGCGGTCCAAAGATCTTTCTCAGCATTTTTCTTTCTTCGGAAAACAAAACCTGTTGTTAAGACTTACACAACAGTCCTGTAGCCAAGGTTTTATTTGGCAGGCACTCATGGTTTATGCAGATAAGGAATAATATCGGAAGAAACGTTTTTGAAAATTTAAAAAAATTCTTATGAAAATCCTAGATATCCTAGAAAAACCAAAAGACGCTGCTGATTGCAAAGATTACCGTTGGAAGTCCCTCGTGTAGGTAAACGAACACAAAAGACAATTGACGACTCAGACGAAAAAAAGAAAGAAATAATCTTGTAGACAAATTAACACCCACACAGTTTTTATAGACGTTATGGTAATTTTACCTCCTGGGCATTTTTCATACAATGTAGTAACAGGTTGTAACATTTGGTTACTTATAAATTCATAAACATTTTTAAATAGTAATAATAATTTGTATAAGTTTTGATTGTCTCACTCGATGAGTTGAGATGTAAGCTCCAATTCATAAACATATTTCAAATAATAACAATAAATTTTATTCTTTATTTTTTAGTGTATCTATTATACAACAAAATAGTTTTGTAAAGGCCTATACGATGTTTACATCAAAATGAGGTTTATTCTTACAAAGCAATATCCAGCACTGCTAAATTAAAAATTAGTAATACTTGAGTAAAATAATTATAGGGTTACACGTCGTTATACCCTTAAGGTATTGTCAGTGGCGTACCTAGGGGGATGGCGGGGGGGGGGGGGCGGTCCGCCCCGGGCCCCTTTACTAAGGGGGCCCCACCCAAAAATAAATAATTCCATGTTTCTCAAGTGAGCGAGCTCATTCGTGGCTCAGTCGTTCAGAGAGCGTCGGTTTCGGAGCTGCGTTGCGTCGTGCTGAACGTCGTAGATTCAATTGTTCGAATTCGGGCTCTTACGATAAAACTTTTTATCAGTTTAACATTTTTAACAGTAATGATAATTGATGACCTCGGACTGCACGAGTTTGTTCCCTTATTCTATCTATTATTTCTCTGCACAGGGCAATAGCTTATGGAAGACGGTTAGATTAAGGCAAAAAAAAAGGCTAGCCACATTAAAATGTTTTTTTTGAGGGTGAGGGGGGCCTCCAAAATAAATCCGCCCCGGGCCCCAAGTGGTCTAGGTACGCCACTGGGTATTGTTAATAGTTATAACTAATCAAAAAATGATCGACCCAACAGAGGCTAATTCGGTACAGTCACAGTAAGTGATAGGAAGATCTCAAATTTTTCTAAAAATACAAAAACTAAAATAATTATCTTGTTATGATCAAGTGGTATTGCTTATTTTGAAACTATCGTGTTACAAATTTAATCAACACTAAGTTGTTTAAAACTTCCTTCAATCCCAAAAGCTTCACCGCAGTTGATAGGTTTTCCAGGTATTTTCGATTCGTCAGATTTAAAATTTTCTTGTTCGATAAACCACTGCTCATATTCTTCTAATTTCTCCATCCATGGGTCTGAAATAAAATTTAATATTTATATTTTCCCAAGCCCGATAATTTCGTAGAAAAAAGGGTGATAAGAAAAAATAGTTCTGACTAACCTTATCAAAGATAACAAGACAGTTATGGCAATTTAAGATTACTAAATTTAAATAGTATTTCACTAATTTGGAAGAAAAATAAAATAAGAATCAGCTGTCACACAAAAGGCTGAGTGTCAAAGTGACAGCTAATCACCTTTAAATCCAACAAAATGGAAATTCCATCAAATTCTCAAACTTCACCGACAAACAGAGATTCAACTTACTCCAAAAACATCTCCTTCGCAGATAAAGCAAAAACCACTAACATTTTCCCATCTAAAGAACAAGCAATAATTATCCAAGCTGAAAATCAAATCCAATTGAAATCATACGTTACAGCAGTCGGACAAATAATCTCCCCTAAAAGCATACTATTTGCATCTCGACTATCAAATGGACGAATTTGCATTTACCTAACAAACAATAAACTGGTCACCAACTTCGTAAACAACCATCCCATCTGGAAAGTAGAAAATACTCTTGCACAAGTACGACGATTAATTACTCCAACCAAAAGAATTGTTATCTCCAATGTATGTCCTTCAATCCCCCACAGTATCATTGCAGAAGCACTTAACAAACACAACCTCAAGACAATATCACCAATTAATTTCCTAAGAGCAGGGATGTATTAAACGGAGTATTCACACATTTATAGCTTCAGATGCCAAGTTTACATAGTGCAATGTGAAGACAGTCCAATCCCATCCTCCATAATCATTAATGATGATAACATTGAATACAGAATATTTCTAGCTACTGATACGCAATCCTGTTATAAATGCAAAAAAGATGGGCACCTGGCACAGAACTGCCAAAACATCACTCATGAACTCCCCCTAACAGCTGCTGAAACAGTGTCCAACCTAGAAACCACAGTAATACATCATCAAATGACAAACCTGAACAGCTTGAACTCAATGACCCGTGCACAAAATTCTGAAACTATCATCAAACAAAAAGCACTACCAAACCAACAAATTGCAAATCCCAATGATAAAACCACTAAAGTGTCCATTGCAGAAGACGGTGGAACAGCTTCCGCCAACTCAATCCAAAAACAGGAAACTGACAAATCCAAAAAAGCCATAAAACGGCCACTGTCTCTCTCTTCTCCCGAAACAACCCCGGATGCAATCAAATCAACATCTATGACAAAAGAACCACTTGCAGTAGCAATAGCACAGAACAGCCTAGCTCCTCAAAAAGAATCTAACGCCGACTCAGAAAGCAACTCCAAAACAGAAGAGAGTTTTAAAAAACCAAAAGCAAAAAAACCAAAAAACACCAAAACTGAAACCCAATGCACAACAGAAATTTTACTAAAACCGATAGAAAATCTATTATTATCAAATCCCATAAATTATCCATTCAACTTCAGAGAATTCAAACAATTCTTTGAAGCAATAGCAAAAAGTTCAACTCCATTAGAAGAAGCAAAAAAATTAAACAAGGACATAGAATCATTATCAGATATTCGAATAGACTTTAAACCATTAGTCCATAGATCAATAAAATATAGACTTACAAAAATTATAAGCCTAATTGAGAAATCTATAGAACAAAATATAGAAAATGACTCGTCGCACGAATCAAACCTTGACACCGAATAAATAAATAAACCCCTGTAAACAACTACTAACCATTCCAAAAACAACCCAATGAATAATTGTTTCATTCTACAATGGAATATTAATGGCCTAATAACACGACTCCCAGAAAGTAAACAACTAATATCCCACAAACAACCAAGAATCTTATGCTTCCAAGAAACCTGTACAACTCCACAAAAGATGAACTAAAAAACAATTAAATAACAAAATCAAATAATATGTATGTTACTAAGCGTAATGACCTTAGCAGTTAAAAACGCAACTCTCAAATAAAAAAAAAATTTAATGATAGTTTTTGTTTTTAAATATAGCAAAATTATCACATTGCGTTTATTAATGCTAATTTATTCATTGCATTGGCTTTTCGTTTTTGGATATGCAAATTGTTCTTTTAGCGATGTGAAATCAAAAAAAATCAAAAAATGAAAGCAAAGTTTTGGTTAAAATCCAAAACTTCAAAATAAGTCTTGCATTTTTTTATTATGTTGTATTATGTAAAATTACCCAGATCGTTCCCTTCCAAATCCGGGAAGCCATCGGGAAGGAGTAACATCGCAGGCATTATTTTTTCGAATCTTTATAGACTCTAAATAAATTATAAATAAAAAATTAGTCTTTTTCTCCAAAGTCCTTTTAGTAAATTTCGAGACGCGTTTCGAGAATCTATAACATTCTCATAATGACTATGTATCTTAATTTCTTAATTGTGTTTTCCGCTTTTTAAATACAATTTTAGTCCTACTCCGTCATCAAATAAATAAATGATTAAAACAGAAATTTTGAATCAAATATTCTCAGTTTCTTTCGGCAATAACAAATAAAATTTAAATATTTGAATTAATTAAATTTATTAACTACGTAAGAAAAACTAGTTTGGACTTCAATTATTGTTAAAATAAAAAAATGGGAAATCAGGTTTTTTCCTGCAAATATTGACCTCTCATCAATTAAATAATAACTATGGTTACTCACCGTGAATATGTTGTAATTTTCCAGCGTTTCCTCCATACTCTTCTGGTAATACTTCTTTGGGAACGAATTTATACAACGACTCGATACCATCAGAATGAAAGTGAATACGATCTTGCATTTTCTTTTTCAAGAATGGTTTCACCCATGAGTATACTATATTCACAAAAGGATGAGTGTTAATAACATGTATCTCTTTAACTTTCACTGGATAAACTTCCTATAATTTAGAAATGTGAACATAGAAATATAAATAAATACAAGCACTAACAAATAAGCTGACAAAATACTTTTTCACCGAAGCTGGAGTAAGAAGAGTGAAATGGGTTATGGAAATCGTTTCTGCATCCAAAACGTAGACGTCTCCTGCAATTCCTGTTTCTTCTAGTAATAAACGTAAATCGTGAATCATGAAATGAAGTTTCATGGATTCTTCCATACTCCCAAAATCATTTTTATATTTGAACCGTAAAAGTTGGACCCTACAACCTTCTTTGGTGAGACTCGGTAGTGGAGTGTGGTACCTACAAGGACATGTAGCTTAATTTTAACTTATTAGTTAAAAGTGGAAAACTTCCACCAATTTTCTTATTCTTTGCAATTCTGCATTTTTAAAATTCCGGTTAGAAAATAATTTCGGAACAGCATTTCTCATGGTAAAATAAGCATCCAACTTTCTTTTACATTTTTCTAATGAGAAACTGCAACCTCTTAAGAAGTTCATTAATCGCACGTCGTCTAAAATATAACAGCAATAAAAAAATTCATATTAACTACCTATATAGAAGACTTACCCCATGTATCTGGTAAATGAGGTTGCTGAAGTAACCATTCTTTTATTGATTGCAGGTAACTGTCTCTAGTATTGAGATCTTCATTTAGTTCTTTCCGAATGAAAATTTGAAGTTCAGAATTTGCCTGCAACAATGTCATTTTTAAAAACTTGGGGTATGATAAAATAAAATCAATCTTTCAAATTAGTACCGAACCACAAGTCTTCGTCACAATAAGGGGCAAATTTAAATAAGAAGTCAATTTTAAACAATACTGCAGGTAAGCGCTTTATTGTAAACCGGTTGGACATAATTTAGTTTTTTGAAATAGTTATTGAACTTTATAGTTATTATATAGAAAGAATGGGCGTAGACTAGTTCAAGTTCTCATCATAATGATCCAATCATATTTTTTCTGAATTGATGTATTTATTCATTATTTATATTTAGTAGATTTCGTATAAAAAATAATATTGAAGTTAAAGAAGTGGATTTTAAAATCTTAAAGTAAGTGCACAAATGGCATTTCTACATCATTCACTTTTTGGAACACCATACGTCAAGGATTGGCAATGATAGTAAAATTTGAAGTTCAATCACATGAAATACTAAAATGTATACAAAAATCAGCTTTCTTGCAATTGGTTACCTGTCTTTTTAAATAAAATATGTACATTTACTAAAATATAATAAAGCATTTAAAATGTCCTAGCAACAGTGGTGGCTGCTACATGGAGAGCGACGGGGCGACTCTCTCCCTAAGTAGAATAGCAACTCGGAGTAATATTGTTAATGCAAATGCACTGCTGGCCCACTTATAGTAGGCCTCTAAATATTTGCGACAATCCAACATGGCTTGGACCGTAGATGGCAGCCCGAATTTAAAATACTTCGACGAAAAGTAAGGTGATGTCGTTACTATTAAATAAGAATTCTGATGTGATTCTGAATCAAATTTGCACTTCTTAAATTGATCTGGAAATTCTTTTTAGTGCGGTATATAGGCCGCACAGCCAAGGCAATCAGATTCTACATGGCCTCCTCGCTCTATAGTAATGCACATACCTACATTATAATATTTAGTCCGTATTATAATAATTATTATGTATTATCTATAGTATATTAAACAAACATTTCCATTTAGAATTCTGAATTAATTATTTTTACATAAATTATTTTTTCATGTATTTAACATTCATTGCTTTTCTGATCTCTCTCTAGTTACATCCTCATGACTGAAGAATCGTGAACCAAATAGCTCAGTCGCAGTTGCCCACTATGATCTTCCATTCTTGCCAGTCTTCTGCACATTTTATTGTTGTCTGTAGGGTCGCTTCGATATGTGTTTCATTTGATCAATCCATCTACTGGGTAATTTACCCCTAGGTCTTCTACATTCTACCTTTCCCTGAACAACCAACTTTTCCAGGTTTGTTCTATCTCTACGCACCACGTGCTATCCGCCCGATCGAATCCTTGCTACTGTTCAACCATTTCAAGCTTTTCATTCAAGCATTTCATTGGACATAAGGTATTAAAGATTCTATCGTGTATATAACTATTACACATCGACCTCCTAATGTAACAAATGACCCTTTCACTGTCTATTAGATATTGCTACGATAAACCACGCCAAAGTCGTAATCGCTCGCATCGGTTTGAACAACAAAGAGAAGATTCCAATCTGGACACGACAAAACAGGACTGGTTACTAAATTCTTCTTTAATGCATTTAGAGACTGTTCAAAAGATTCAGCCTATAAGAACTTTTGATTCTTTCGAAGCAAATTTGTCAATAGTGAAATCAAAGCAGAGAAATTTGGTAAAAATCGTCGATACCACGAAGTCATACTATTGATTTGATGAACTTCCTTAACATTAGAAGATAGCTTCAACTTTCTCCGGATTTACCGCTAAATCACCTGCGTTAACCATGTAGCTGAAATGGCCAAGCTTTGACTTGCAAAAATGACACTTCTAGCGCACAAATTTTGTGGTCTAAATAACTAAAAGCATAAGGCTCTAATTCTGGACCTATAACTTTTCTTTGTAACGACATTAATAATTGTAGACCACCATACCGAGGTCAATGGTTCCACAATACTTTCCGTTAACATTTTGTCAAGCTCAACTTTAACATGTATTTGTAAAATAAGAGAAATAAGATAATAACGTTATTTTATGGGAGCGACTCGGTCTTTAGTCTCATGATTCACAAGATGGATAAAACCAAGTTTACCATCTGGGTTCGCAAACATACTAGCTTTTGGCTTAGTACGTCACTGAAAATATTCTTTAGGCTTTCTAGCATCAGCGGTTAATATACCCCTTTTAACTAGTATTAGAAACAGCACCATTTACAGGTACGGATATTAGGAACTATTTCCATTTTAATCCAAAAATTGGTGCCAAGAATACGGCATTGCAGTAAAGATGGAATTACCAAAACTTCAAGTACTCTAATCCTTTTTTTTTTTTCAAATTTAATGGTATAACTACTACCCCTTCACTGCACTAGTACAAACTCACAATGGTAAAAGGTACAGGGGGCACTCAAGGTTTATGAACATATGGATCGATCCATTCAACTTTTTTCTAATTTTTACTATAATCAGTAAAAATTACTAAAATAGTTAGTATAAGAATGATAAGGTTACACCGTAGATCCTTAAGGTATTGTTGATATAATCCTAATAAAAAAAATTCCCCACCCGAACCGAGAAAATTCGGTATAGTCACAGTTACATGATAATAAGATATTCAATGTTCCAAAAAATTAAAATAAATAACCACCAAAGTCTAAAATTATCCTTTTATGATTATGTGAAAATGGTGTCTATGAAAATATCGTTTTAAAAATTTACTCAACATTAAGCTATTTAAAACTTCCTTCAATCCCAAAAAGTTCACCGCAGTTGATAATAGGTTCTTCAGGTTTTTTAAATAGTCAGATTTAAATTTTTTTTTAAATACACCACGGTTGATATTCTTCTAATTTCTATATCCATGGATCTGAAACAAAATTTAATATTTATATTCTCCCAAACCCGATAATTTCAGCATATAATAAATATAATAGTATATTAAAACCCATTAAGTCCCAGCGTTGCCATATGGCAACAGTTGCAATCACAATTTAAATCGCCAATTGCAAAGAAACTTAATACAATATAACGTGGGTGTCAGTGCATACACCTTCTTAAGTATGTGTTTTGTCATCATTTACGTTTTCAAAGTGATAAGTTATAGTTGCTCGTGCTAAACAGAAGTTAAATTGTGTGTATTTTAATCGACAGCTCAAAATGGATATTCGTTTTCAGTAAGTAAAATTAAAATATTAAAATATTATAATTTTTGATTAATTTTTATATATTATGATTAAGAATTGATGTAATTAAGTCATTATTCAGAAATTGTAAAATGGTCTTTGTTGTACGAAATACAGCAGACGTTACTTTTATACTGTTGCCGTATGGCAACGCTAGGACGTTCCAGTACCTAGTAATTACTATATGTAAAAATTTTCAGACGTGACTTTACATTAGACGAAGCTATTGAATTAGCTTGTTCGGATGATTTGGATGTTGATACGATATATGTCGAGCCCCCCGACGTCAATGTTGCTACCGATGAAGAATCTGGAGATGACGATAATGATGGTGACATCAACAGACTAACTGGACGACAATTGGCGGCACCAGCGGAAATCGTATTGGGAAATAAGGAAAGAATAGGAGGAGAGGAAGAACCTATTCAAAATGTCCCAAGTACTTCAGCACGCGTTTCGACTAGCAAAGAATTCTCTTGGATTCATGGAGATTTTGAACTCCTGTCAAAAAACTTTCCCAATTTCGACGGCAGCACATATAGAAATATGTCTCCTGTAGAACTCTTCGAGTTATTTATCGATGACGAAATAATTACGTTTTTAGTACAAGAAACTAAAAAGTACACTGCATTCAAAAATTATCCAGATCATAATATTACTTATGAGGAAATAAAATGTTTTCTGGGAATTCTTATATTGAGCGGTTATAACTGTTTGCCGGGTAAACGCTTTTACTGGGATTCGCGGGAAGACATGCATTGTAAAGTGGTCAGTGAAGCCATGCGAAGAAACAGATTCTTCACAATAATGCAATTTATTCATTGTGCTGACAATGAAGTAGTCGTTAAAAATGATAAGGTGTGGAAAGTCAGGCCACTAATGAATAAAATTAAAGCCAACTGTCTAAAACATTTTGTACCAGAGCAAGAACTTGATTATGATGAATCAATGATTAAATATTATGGTCGCCATGGATGCAAACAATTTATCCGTGGCAAGCCAATTCGAATAATTTGAATAAATAAATTTTTTGGTAGTAACGACCACGTAGTAAATACAGGTTGCACGTTGGGTTGCCTAAAGCTGACAGCAATTACAAAGTTTTTGGGATTTTCAAGCTGCAAGGTGGGTGGCCTATAGCTATTACAAAAGGTGAGCTATTGCAGAATATTAATGAGCCAAGAAAACACAGGAAAAAATAAAGGAAGAGCAAATAGAGACGGACGAATAATATCGTGCCTTGGTCTGAAAAGGCAAGCGAGCAAAGAAGAGGAAGTTGAAGAACAACAAAGAGTATTTCAGTTAAGCAAGAAAACTGCGAGATCGCCAACCACAAGAAGGGAAGAGGCCAACACCACAGAAATGGGAACAAATGAAATAATAAAGGCCATCGTGGATATGAGAGACGAAATGAGAGAAGGTTTTAAGGATAATAAAGAAGAGATACTAAAGATAAAAGAGGAAATGAGGGGAATTCAGGAAGAGATGAGGAAGAAAGAGTTAATTTGGAAGAATGAAAAAAAGGAATTAACACAAAGAATAGAAGCGATGGAGGAAGCTATGGAAAACCAAGAGAAGGCTAGAAAAAGGAACAATATAGTGATAAAAGGAATGGGAAAGAACAGAGAGGGTGAACTCATGGAGAATGTACACAAATTGCTACAAGATAAATTGGGGTTGGACGTGAAACTGATAGAAACATTTGAGATAGGAAAAAATGAAGAGCGAAGGGCAGTAGTGGCAAAGGTACAAAATTGGGAAGGTAAAATGAAAGTTATGAGGAACAAGAATAAACTGAGAGGAAGTGAGATCTACATCGATAACGACATGACGGTAAGGGAAATGCAGATCCAGGGTAGGATAAGGCAATTGGCAAAGAAGGAAAACGAGAAAGGAAACACGGCCAGAACGGGATACCAAAAGCTAACAGTAAATGGTAAATCTTATCAATGGAGGGATTTGGAGAAATCATTGGAACTGCAAAACAGCATAGACCTACCACCAAAAAACTAGAAAGGAGGGAGGAAGGAGCTTCTGAACCTTCCCACTCAGGTGCTCCATCAGAAAATATGGGAAGAAAGGAACAAATACCGCAAAGAAAAGGAACAAGCGAGAGGGAACAAAGAAAGAGAAACAACAACGCCGTGAAACCAGGAAAAAAGAATACGAGGAAGAAAAGAAAGACAGTTAGAATAGCCACATGGAATGTCAGAACACTCCTGAAGACAGGAAAAATGAGGGAAGTGGCAGACGAGCTGAACAGATACAAAGTAAATGTGGCGGCACTTCAGGAAATAAGATGGAAGGGTCAAGGAGAAATAACGAGCAACAACTACACGATACTATACTCTGGAGAGAGCGAACAAGGAAGAAATGGCACAGGATTCATGGTGAGAAATGAAGAGAAAGGTAACATAATGCAGTTTAGACCGATAAATGGAAGATTGGCATATATGAGAATGAAAATGAAACCAGCAAATATGTCGATCATCACCGCTTATGCACCTACAGAAGACAGTAATGAAGAGGAAAAAGAAAACTTTTATCAAGAACTGGAAGAGTTGTGTGAAAAAATAGAAAAAAAGGACATTTTACTACTGCTAGGTGACTTCAATGCAAAAATCGGAAAAGAGGAGTATATCGGCGATGTAGCAGGAAAACATACAATACATGACATAACAAGTAATAATGGAAATAGACTCTGTAACTTGGCGGCAGCGACGAACATGGATATCTGTAGCACTAGATTTAAGCATAAGAAAATGCACAAAATAACATGGGTTTGGCCAGGTGCAGATAAGGGTAGTGGAAATCAGATAGATCATGTTCTGATAACAAGGAAACAAAAGACACTAGTCCAAGATGTTAGATCCTACAGAGGAGCAAATGCTGAAACAGACCACTATCTGGTAGTGGCAGAATTGAACGTTAAAAGAAGAACAAGGAACTTTGATAACAAAACAAATAAAAGTCTAGACATAGAGAAACTGAATAATAGCGAAACAAGAAAAAGATACAAAGACATGCTGGAGCAAATCATGGAAACCAAGGAAGGTAATGGAGATATAGACAGAGACCTAGAAACAATTGCAGACAGCATAAAGACGAGCGCGATACGAGTGTTAGGAAATAAGAAGACCACAGTGAATAACGAATGGTTCGATGAGGACTGTGAGGTGGCTGCAAGAATGAAAAGAGAAGCAAGAGACAAATGGTTAAATACGGGAGAAGAAAGTGACCTAGAGAACTACAAAAAAAGAAGAAATGAAGCATATAAAGTATACAAAGAAAAGAAAAATAGATGGACAGAGAAGATGATGGACGAGATAGAAAAGAATAATAAATGGAACAACAGCAAAGCTTTTTATGAGAAGATAAAGAAACAGAAGGCGAGACATTTTGTAAAGACAAGAGGAATGAGAAATAAACAAGGGAAGATCGAAGATGACGCGGAAAAGATAAAGCAAGTATGGGTAGAATATTTCCAAGAACTGTTAAATGAACAAATAGTAAATAAACCCCCCATCCAAACAAAGGAAGATCATACAACGGAGGAACCATCATACGACGAAACGCTCGAAATAATAAATAAGTTAAAAAATGGAAAATCACCCGGAAAAGACGGCATTAGCGCAGAACTAATAAAGCACGGGGGTGAAGCACTACATAGAAGACTTTACGAATTAATAAAACGAATATGGACAGAGGAAGTAATGCCAAATCAATGGAAGGAAGGGGTGATAGTGACAATAAAAAAGAAGGGAGACGCAGATAAATGCGAGAATTATAGAGGAATTACCTTGTTGAATGTCGCGTACAAGGTATTGTCAACACTGATAAACAAAAGATTAAAAAAATATACTAAAGAAATAATAGGAGAATATCAGTGCGGATTCATGGAGGGAAGATCCACAGTGGACGCGATCTTCGTGTTAAAACAGGTAATGGAAAAATGTTGGGAACACAATATCGATATACACATGGTTTTCGTTGATTTCAAACAAGCATTCGACAAAATAGATAGAAATGAACTAGAAAAAGCAATGGAAGAAATGGAAGTGCCAAGCAAACTGATTCGACTGACAATGATGACACTTAAGGACGCGACAGCTTGCGTCAGAACAGTAAGCGGAGTAACAAAGAGTTTCACAATAAACACTGGAGTGAGACAAGGAGACGCAATGTCAGCAACGCTGTTTAACATAGTTCTGGAGTCAATAATAAGAAAACTAAAGATTAACGGCACAATAATTAATAAGGAAGTACAAATAATTGCATATGCTGATGACGTGCTGATAATATCCCGAACAGCAAAAAAACTAATAGAAACAATCAAAAAAATAAAGGATGCGGCAATAAAAATGGGACTTAACATAAATCAACAGAAGACTAAATATATGAAATTCCAACGAAGAAAAAATGAAAGAAAAACTGTGCTGAGAGTCGATAATGACACGTATGAAGAGGTTCATGACTTTAGCTACCTGGGAATCCAAATAAACAATAAAAACAAGAGACACCATGAATTAAAGAGAAAATTACAGCAAGGAAATCGAGCGTACTTTGCGAATAAACAACTGTTGGTGAAGGGGACCTTATCAAGAAGAACCAAGATGAAAATTTATAAAACGCTAATACGTCCTGTAATCACTTATGCGGCGGAGACGGTTTGTATGAGTAGAGCGGAGGAAGAGGAAATCAGGGTTTTCGAGAGAAGATTGTTGAGAAAGATATTGGGACCAGTGAGAAAGGATGGACAAAGCCGACCAATGACGAATAGCGAGTTACTTGTAGAAATGGGTAACGAAGACATTGTAAGAAAGATTAAATCAAGCAGATTGAGTTGGCTGGGACATGCTATGAGGAGAGGAGGTGAGGAGACGGTGAGAAAGATAGCGGAGTGGAGACCAGCAGAGGACCGCACAAGAGGAAGACCAAACCTGAGATGGCACGACCAAGTAACAGAGGATCTAAAAATAATGAAAGTCAGCGGCTGGAAGGAAATGACTAAGGACCGACAGCGCTGGAGAGGAATAGTAACGGAAGCAAAAACGAACAACATGTTATAGAAATGAATTGTGAAGTAAAAGAGGACTAATCCACCTCAAAAAATGGATATGTAAAGTCTCATAAGAGACGGTCAAATTCCCAAGGAATAAAAGACTTATTATTATTATAAGCCAATTCGATTTGGTTTCAAAATGTGGTGTATAAATGCCATTTCGGGATATCTTATAAACTTTGATATGTATCAAGGAAAGAACCCCAACACCACCGAAGAGGATGAAAAATTCTTTGGAAAATGTACGGCGCCCTTTGTCAGTATGCTTACCGAAATAGCAGATGTTAAGAATTGCCCATATAATTTTTATTTTGATAACTTATTTACGGGAATTAATTTATTAGTGTATTTGAGGGATAATGGATATACTGCTACGGGTACAATAAGGGAAAATAGACTACCAAAAGGATGTTCACTTTTACCTAAAAAGAATATGTTAAAAACAGGTAAAAAAGGCGATCATGACTCAATTATTGAAAAAGAAAATGGAATAATTTTTGTGAGATGGTTGGACAACAATATTGTCACAACTGCGTCAACTAGCTTCGGTGTTACTCCTTTAAATCAAGTGAAGAGATATTCTAAAAGTGAAAATAAATACATACAGATACCGAGGCCTTTCCTTATTGGGCAATATAACAGAGGAATGGGGGGCACTGATTTGATGGACGAAAATGTAAGCAGATATCGGATTGGAATTCGCTCAAAGAAGTGGTGGTGGTGCTTGTTTACATGGCTAATCGATGTTTCCATAGTAAATGCTTGGATTCTGCAAAAAAAATCTGGAATAGTAATGCCGCAACTAGAGTTTAGGCGACAAATAGTCCACACGTATCTAACTAGATATGGAAACCCTTCTAAAGGAGCAGGAAGACCATCAACTTCCAAAAGTAGTATGACTCTCAACAGAGTCAGTGATGCTGTGAGATACGATAAAGTAGACCATTTGCTTGTGAAAATACCAGACAACAAAAAGAGAAGATGCGCAGGAGAGGGTTGCAGTTCCATTATGCGCACAATGTGTAAGAAGTGCAATGTGGGACTTTGTATCGATTGCAACGTGATTTTTCATAATCTGTAACATAAAACCTTTTGTAATGTCAAGGTTTTTATAAATAAACATTTCAATGTTGTAAATTTCATTTATGATATATATCATCTAAAAAATCAAAAACACGGTACCCTAGAGTCCCTGCGTTGCCATATGGCAACATGCTGTAAAACACATACCAATGCATGCAAGTGACTATTTTTGATAATTTTGAATTACTTATGTCTAATTAAGCAAGAAATAACAAATTTTTACTAAAAATCGAAAAAAAAATTAATTCGGGACTTAATGGGTTGTATCAAGAACAATAAGGACATTTTACCGATCGAAGACAATTGTTTGGAGGAGGAGCGAAGCGACGACTCCAATTATTGTCTGAGATCGGTAGTCCTTAATGTTCGAGATGCTTATGACGTTTTTTGCGCGACTAAATTTATTAAAATACATTTAGATGTGTATTTAATAAATAAAAATATTTTTATTCTCTTTATATCAAGTTGCCTTAATGTCGTGGAAACAGATGCGGTAAGCAATCACATAGATAATTGCATGCAGTGTCACATGATGGTCGTTTCGACCAATCAGCGTGCGTTAATTTACATTGTAGATAAACGAATACATATCGTGCACCTAGTGCAATATCCAGTTATATTGAACCCTAGGAATTTATATTCAAATATAATCCTACAAATATATTTCAAATAACCTTTGGTCAATTTAAATATTTTATTTCTGACAGTGACATTATAAGCTTATATCGTCATAGTTACGATATCTATAATGAGGGTCATAACTCCCTTGGGATATTAAAGTTCAAAAACTCCCTCTTACCTTTTACAGGTGAAAATGATACAAGAAATGCTTATAAACGTTTATATGTAATGAAAACTAAGACATATTTTCCTTATTCACGTCATTACAAATAATAAATGTACAATTTTCAAATGTTCCCTGAAAATTACTTCCGCCGCTGGAAACAATTTCTTCTTTTTTATGGGTGGTGCTGTTGCTGTTCACTACAGTCGAGGTGCCTGCCTCTTCTGATGGCAAAGTAGACAGCATACGCGCCGTTTTATTTCTCAATTCAATACTGTCCTCCAGATACCCCTCTGCCACCGTGGAACTTCTCCAACCTCCGTGTCTTTTTAAGTTTGTCATAGTTGCTCCTGCATTGGCTAGGGCAGTAGCAGAAGTGCGACGAAGGCAATGTCCCGTATAGGTTAGTGGGTTTGGCAATCCTAAATACATTGCGATTTTGCTGGGAATTTTGCCAAACATATTCTTTCCAATTGGCTGAGTTGTACATTTATTTTGTCGGAAGCTCAAAAAAAATCGTTTTGTACCTTCAGGACGCAAGGACATATAAAGTCTCAATAAAGGCAAAGCAGAGAACTCTTTTTCATCCACAACTGTAAATTTCTTCGATACACCAGTTTTACTTTCCGGTACGTTCACTACCATAACAGTATCCCGGTCCTCTATATCTGCTATACTCATATTTAGAAGTTCCTGAGTTCTGCATCCTCCAAAATAACCCATAATTAGAACAACCTATAACAAATAAAACGACATAAACAAACGAAAAAGAAAATTGAGAAAAAAATTACCTTATGCAATAAATGAATTTCATTAGGGGGGTCCTTTAGAAATTTGATGACATCTTTAGGAGATAAGACAGCAGACTTTTTCGGCTTATACCCCTTACTTTTCCGTTTCAAAAAAGCCTCTAGTTCGTTGAACTTGGTGGTATCTCTTTTCTCATATATGGTCACCATCGATTTGAGCATTGACCATTTAGTCCATAACGAATTTGGGCTAAACGTTTCTGACTGCAACGAATAAATACAATTATTACCAAATCTACCAGAAAATACTGAAAATACTTTACCAGTTCTTGAAAATATGCCAGAAAGACAGTTTCGTTGGCATCTTTTGACATAACATTTCTCTGTGTCAGCCACTTCAGATATAAGTTGTATTCTTTTTGATATAGGGCTTCACTTTTCGATGGAAGTAATGATTGTCTTGCTTTTTCCGCTTTTTTTATAATATCCTCCATTATATCAGAAAAAGATCGTCGATTTGTGGTAAAAAATAAACACGTTTTTAACGGAAAAACATTGATTGATAAATAAAGTTTGCTTATAAACATGTAACATAGCGACAACCTAGCAACAACCAACAATGCTACAATCAACGCTACCTAATTCAAATATACCAGAAAAATTATGAATTTAAACATTTATTGCGTTCTAAATATGGACATATTGTTATGAAAATCGGTCAAAAATAAAATTATCTATGTACCACGGGAATTATAGAGCCTTATAACCTCTGGCAATTGCTGTCCCTCGGGCCAGAGGCCCTCGGGACGCAAACTTTGCCATCGGTAATTAAGGCCCTCATAATTCCCTTAATACATAAATAACTATTAAATTGTTTTGACTATTGCACACATGTGTCACATGACTAACATCAACCAGTGATATTTAGGGATCCGATCAATTCTAACCAATGGAGTTAGAATTACGCGATAATTGTTCAAGTTGCTTTGATAATTGCACATATGCTTCTTTTTGATAATTGTGTACGTTTACTTTATATCATGTGATCCATTTTTTATATGAAATAAAAATTCGCCGTCGGCAAGATTCGAACCTCGGATATTCTCATTGCTAATCATGTACTCATGTACTATCACCATTTCGCCACAGCGGGTGACATACAAAGTAATGCTTTAAATTGTCAAATCTGCTACACAATAACCATAGAAACACTACTTCAATTATATTTAACCTCCAAATTCCAATGTGTGCAATAGTCTTACCGAATTTATTACGTGCATTATATTGATTATCGTCCAATTTAACTACTTTGCTATATTCAAACTTTGTTGTCATTAGTAAATGTCCTCATGCTTCGCATTCGGACATTTACTTGACAACAAAGTTTTCATAGCAACGTAGTCAAATTGTTACCGATAATCAAAAATGCACTTAATATATTACATGTGATAATAATTATGCATTTTTTATATGAAATAAAAATTCGCCGTCGGCAAGATTCGAACCTCGGATGTTCACATTGCAAACCATGTACTATCACTATTTCGCCACAGGGGGTGACATACAAAGTAATGCTTAAAATTGTCAAATCTGCTATACAATAACCATAGAAACACTACTTCAATTATATTTAACCTCCAAATTCTAATGCGTCTAATAGTCATAATAACCATAGAAACACTACTTTATATAAATTTTTTGATTTTTAATTCACATAAAAATTCGTTTTTATTCGAAGTTGTGTCGTTTCTTCACGGAATTATCATCTAAACAGCAACGCGGGTTCCGACAATATTCAAAGATTCATCTCGTATAGGTTTTAGCTGCGGAGATTGACACTCACTCCGCTGCGCTACGTTCGTGCAATCTCCTTGCTAAAACCTATACTCGCTGAATCTTTGAATATAGTCGGAACCCTTATGCTGTTACATACTGCTATGTCCTCCTCCTAATAAAATGTTAGGCACAGGAAGGTACACACATTATTGCCCCTTCTTACTAAGCTCGCGGGTTGAGTCGTTCAGGGAGTGGGTCCCTTGTGGTTCGAAATAAATTATTAGAGGCGATCTTATTGTGCTCATTGGCTCTCTCAGGATATTTATAACTTTTGCTTTCCTTTTTTTGAATAAAAAAGAAATAAAAAACTTTCATCAACTCCCATACAAATTTTATTATAGTATAAAAAGAAAAATTAATACAAATAATTGTTCGAAACAAAGAGGTTTCCTCTCTTCGTCCCAAGTTGCTTGATTTTTAAGCCAATCAAGACTTTCGCTTTACATTAGCGGGCTTAAATGTTTATAAATTTAAATTTGTTGCTTATTTTTAAAGCTTAAAATATTTTTGACGAAAATTATAAAACTTTTGATTATTTTTAACTTATCACTTAGGGTATCAAAGAATACACTCTGTTAGAAGTCTTTTCCCCAAATCCTATTATTAACACGCTGAAGGCAAAATTTTAACAAATTATAGAAATCATAAATTCACTGTACCTGGCTCCTGAATATATCGCAGTTTTTATTTGTTTAAAAAGGATATCATTTATTCGCTGTGTGCGCCCTGCTTTAATCTTTACTTGCAACGATTGAACTTCACTCCACCTGTCATGACTTTGTTGGATGTCATTTGAAACGGTACTTTACTTTGACTAGTGCTGAATTTTGTGCTCGTATTTGCATCCTTCCTATTGAAAATCTCCAAAAATATTGAGGTAAGTTGTTCCATTAATTTGCAATGATTTTCTTTATATCCAGAAAATTTTTATATGAATAAATTTTTGTAAATTACAACATCTCCATTGCATTTGTTTATGTCCTTGACATCTATTTTTAGAATCGACGTTGAATAAACGAACTTTCTAACCTCTCCGAAGTCAAATGAATTTGATTAACCTCCAAATTCTGGTAAATAATATTTCTCGGAGAGCATCGAAAAATGCGTGCACACAGCGGAGTTACTAGAGGTGAACTGATTTTTGATCGAAAATCGATACAATTGGTATTCTTGTTTGAATTTTGTGAGTCAAATCCATGTATTTTCGAATTTATTTTACTCTAATAAATTATTTTTATTGTAGATTTTTCTTCTGTATCAACCTCGATTTCGTTTGGAACATCTTCCCGAGCAGTTTGATTGGTACATTCCATTTTTATCAATTTTATGGATTGTTGATTGATTCATTTTCGTCTTTCTTGGTTGTTTACAGGGGCGTTACACAAATATGACCCTTATTAACTAAATTGTTGATTTATCCGTTGAAAATATACACATTAAATGCATGAAACAATTACATAATTTTTGATATGCTTACATTTTTACAGAGAATGTTATTTGTAGAGTAAATTGGTTTACAAATTCTTAAATTTTTCTAGGTTATCATAATTAATACATTTTTACAAATTTTGAGCTAATTAAGTTTTTTGTTTCATTTCTGATGTGACAATCATCAGTTTATTTAGATTTAGCAATCTTTGTCATGTTTCATTCATCCTGAGAGACTCAAATAAATTTAGAAAATTGAAATTTTGAAAAATAAAAATTTCTCGTAGAGTAAATTTTTAAAGTGTCTTTCGACTTAGAATTTTGTGCTTATTTCGAATATATGATTCATTTTAGCATCGGGAGCCTTTCTTATTCATTTTAACACACAGCATAATCCATTTCAAATTGCATCAAAAGATAAATTTAATTTTAGATTGAAGATTCAATTTCAAAAATTTTTGTGTTCAAATGTTATAAAATTTTCCCTTTTTTTTTTTTTTTAAGTACCTCTCTGATTTTTGATATTTGTGACTGATTGATTTTGATTCCATTTGCCTAAATGTATTTTTCAAGATTGTATGCGTCAATCTCCTCCATTTCAAGTTTTACTTGTCTTTTTGTTTGTGCGAATGGCTTTTCACTCTTGTGATATCCTTCAATGACTTTATTAAATTTTTAATTGTTCCCAAACTTGAGATTATATTATTCATAATGTGCTTCCTGTAGCTAATTAAATTAAATAAAACGTAATTGTTATTAAATAAATGAAATGTTGTAAATTAAATGTTTGAATTTTTGTAATGATAAATTTTTATCTCAAATGTTTTTGAAATTATTTCAAATGTCACCTTTCAAATTTACAAATGACTATTTGTTAATTAATTTCTATTAAACTTTTCAAATTTTTATTAATGATTTCCCTTTAACACTTGAATTTCTGATTGTTTTCTGAATTTTTAATTGTGACCTTTTCCTAAGCGTTCTTTATTTTGTGCCTATTTAATTATAATTTTGGATTAATTGCTCCTTACTGTGACTTATATTATTGGATTATTTTCCTTTCAACTGTGTGCCTTTAACTTTTAACTTCATGTTTTGTGAACTTGTTTTGTCTAAATTTTTGATCATTATTTTCTTTCGGTTGACTCTTTAACAATAAAATTTTTAAATTTTTACTTTTCCCCCATTTCTAATCAATTTTTAATTACTTTAATCAAGGTGTCTAATTTTTCATACTATTTCATGGACAACAGTTGATTATTTTCCCACTTAATTTTTAAATCAATTCATTCAATCTTTACAAATTCATTCAAATTCAATATTTGCAAATATTCATTGTCGTAGTCAACTTCCATCTTTTCAAATCAAATCATATCCATTTTTAAGTTCATCTGCATTAAATTTTTCATTTCAGAGCAGCACCTTTGACTCTGTTGTCTTCCAATTATGTTTTGTCTTTTCTTTATTAATTAATCTTCTTTTATTTTTAAATTTCTTCAATATAAATTTTTCAGTTTTCACACGCTTCTTGTGTTTTTCCAGGCAATTAAATTTTTCATAATAATCTTCAGATTTCATTGTTTTCAAGTGTTGATAATATTTATAATATAATAATTTTCAAATGTTTCTTTAAGTTTTCATTTTTCCCTTCTCTTACCAGGTTCAATTGCTTTTTTTGTCTAATTTTCAAAAGTTTTCCACCATTTATTGATTAATTGAACTGATTTTATGGTTTGAAGCGAATATGCTTATAGAAGGACATTTTCATCATCCAATCCATGATTTTTATGTTGCTTACTCCTCCATTTTTAAATTTTTCTATCCATCTGATAATTTTATTTTCTTTATGTGTGGATATCTTCATTTTTCCCATCTTTCTTTGTAATTTCGATTTTCTTTTATGAATTTTTGGTTTTTCAAATATTTTGTTTTTAAGTCGAGTTTTGTCCTCGCGTAATTGTTTTAATTTGATTGTTTTGAACCGTAACTTTATTAATTTCCCGAGTCTCATCAATGTTTTTAATTTGCACTTTTTAAATATTTGTTTATGCAGTAAAAGTTTTTGCACTTTGAAATTTTGGTATTTAACAAGAATCCGTTTCTTTTTATTTATTATTGTTTTTGGCACCTTTACACTTTTAAATGTTTTTCTTTTCACTTTGTGAATTTGTTTATAAATTTTGAAATTTTTGTGTTTTCTTTTGTTTCGTTTTTTGTTAACACCACGAACTTTAAATTTTCTTGGAGTTTTGTATTTTTGTTTTGATTTGACCCTCTTGGTCTTGAAATTTTTCCTTCTGAAGCTCTTCCTGGTATGGATATTGAATTTGTGTTGAACTTCTTCCATTTCCTCGATTCGTGTTGGAATTGGGATTTCAACTTTTTGATCCATTTTTGTCTCAGTTGAGGAGATTTCATTTCTTAAAGAGTCCATCTGATTATGTAGTTTTTTGAATCCATTATCTATTGTGTTGTTTAATTTTTCAAATTGATCGCTTGATTCTTTTGCTTGGGCTTGATTTCCAGCTGTTATAAATTTCATCAATTCTTGTATGTCGGAGTGGCTTATATATACCAGGTTTTGTTTTACTTGTGCGTTCGACATGATTAATTTAATTTATAAAATGAATTGTGCAAATAGTTATCAAAGAAATTTTGTAAATAGAAAATGTTTAAGTACAAAACCTGTCAATAAAGAACTAATTATTATAATAATCAAAATGTTGTTTTATTTTCACAAACAAAAATAATTTTTTAAGTTTTTACCCTTAAATTTTTATCAAAACTACCCCTATCGTGATTTCGATGCTTGGATGCCAAAAGATGCTATACTTTGATGCATAAAATTTCAAAATATTAATTTTTCACAAAAATTTTTGTACCCTTAATTTTTATCAAAACTACCCTTAATCTTGCCTTTTTCGAGCCCCACGTTTCGCGACAAAAGATGCTATCTTTTTGGTGCGGCAACGTTTTAAATTTTTACTCAACGCACCCCTATTTTTGCCTGTACACCCTCTAATTTTGCCAATACACCCCTTTAATTTTGCCCCACGACTTGGAAGCCAAAAGATGCTATGTCCTCCTCCTAATAAAATGTTAGGCACAGGAAGGTACACACATTATTGCCCCTTCTTACTAAGCTCGCGGGTTGAGTCGTTCAGGGAGTGGGTCCCTTGTGGTTCGAAATAAATTATTAGAGGCGATCTTATTGTGCTCATTGGCTCTCTCAGGATATTTATAACTTTTGCTTTCCTTTTTTTGAATAAAAAAGAAATAAAAAACTTTCATCAACTCCCATACAAATTTTATTATAGTATAAAAAGAAAAATTAATACAAATAATTGTTCGAAACAAAGAGGTTTCCTCTCTTCGTCCCAAGTTGCTTGATTTTTAAGCCAATCAAGACTTTCGCTTTACATTAGCGGGCTTAAATGTTTATAAATTTAAATTTGTTGCTTATTTTTAAAGCTTAAAATATTTTTGACGAAAATTATAAAACTTTTGATTATTTTTAACTTATCACTTAGGGTATCAAAGAATACACTCTGTTAGAAGTCTTTTCCCCAAATCCTATTATTAACACGCTGAAGGCAAAATTTTAACAAATTATAGAAATCATAAATTCACTGTACCTGGCTCCTGAATATATCGCAGTTTTTATTTGTTTAAAAAGGATATCATTTATTCGCTGTGTGCGCCCTGCTTTAATCTTTACTTGCAACGATTGAACTTCACTCCACCTGTCATGACTTTGTTGGATGTCATTTGAAACGGTACTTTACTTTGACTAGTGCTGAATTTTGTGCTCGTATTTGCATCCTTCCTATTGAAAATCTCCAAAAATATTGAGGTAAGTTGTTCCATTAATTTGCAATGATTTTCTTTATATCCAGAAAATTTTTATATGAATAAATTTTTGTAAATTACAACATCTCCATTGCATTTGTTTATGTCCTTGACATCTATTTTTAGAATCGACGTTGAATAAACGAACTTTCTAACCTCTCCGAAGTCAAATGAATTTGATTAACCTCCAAATTCTGGTAAATAATATTTCTCGGAGAGCATCGAAAAATGCGTGCACACAGCGGAGTTACTAGAGGTGAACTGATTTTTGATCGAAAATCGATACAATTGGTATTCTTGTTTGAATTTTGTGAGTCAAATCCATGTATTTTCGAATTTATTTTACTCTAATAAATTATTTTTATTGTAGATTTTTCTTCTGTATCAACCTCGATTTCGTTTGGAACATCTTCCCGAGCAGTTTGATTGGTACATTCCATTTTTATCAATTTTATGGATTGTTGATTGATTCATTTTCGTCTTTCTTGGTTGTTTACAGGGGCGTTACACAAATATGACCCTTATTAACTAAATTGTTGATTTATCCGTTGAAAATATACACATTAAATGCATGAAACAATTACATAATTTTTGATATGCTTACATTTTTACAGAGAATGTTATTTGTAGAGTAAATTGGTTTACAAATTCTTAAATTTTTCTAGGTTATCATAATTAATACATTTTTACAAATTTTGAGCTAATTAAGTTTTTTGTTTCATTTCTGATGTGACAATCATCAGTTTATTTAGATTTAGCAATCTTTGTCATGTTTCATTCATCCTGAGAGACTCAAATAAATTTAGAAAATTGAAATTTTGAAAAATAAAAATTTCTCGTAGAGTAAATTTTTAAAGTGTCTTTCGACTTAGAATTTTGTGCTTATTTCGAATATATGATTCATTTTAGCATCGGGAGCCTTTCTTATTCATTTTAACACACAGCAATACGATCATAGTCGCACAAATAAAATACTTAAAGTTGGGACCAAATAAATTGAGACCTGCGTCACAAATTTCTGATTAAGAAAAGACATCCTGAATATAATTTAGGACGTCGTTTAGCTTTATTAAAAAGAGAAAAAAACATATTTGAAAGTCTTTCTGGCAAAGACTTAAGAAAAGACGTACGTTATCAACATTTTACATTAATAATAAATACTATATAAAATTAGTATGTCTGAACTTAAAAATAAAAGCAATAAAAATTGAATTGACTCGCGTATTGAAATTGAAATCAACAATGAGTAGGTAACTACGGATATAATTTGTTTATGTCATTTTCATGAACTTTTCTGGTTGTAAAATTTCGCATTACGTGACGACCTTTCAGAAAGTAAGTTTTGATAAATTAAGAAATAGAGTAAGAAATCAAAAGATTTGCCAGAATCGTCAAAAATGAATATAAGGGAATCCATCTACGAAATGTACAGAAAAAGTAAGTTTTAAAATATTAAGATATTTCTGGATTATTTTTTTAAGTAATGAACAAGAAATATAGGTTTTCAAAAAATTTTGGTATTTTTTTCAGAAGAACTTTTAAGTGTTGCTACATTAAACAAGAAACTTCAAAAACTGCATATTATTTTAAGCAACACTAGCTTAAAACGAACTCTCCACGAAATTGGTTTTAAATTTTGTAAAGAAAGTAATCGTAGAGCATTAGTGGAAAAACACAATATTGCTTTTAATCGAGTACATTTCATGAAAAGCTATATAAACAATATAAATTCCGAATTTAAACGTCAAGTTGTGTTTTTGGATGAGACATGGATTTTTTCGAAAGGTAACCCTGGAAAGTCTTGGCAAGATAATTCAGTAAAAAGTGTTAGAAAACCAGAAGGTTATGATGGGAAACGCTTCATTGTTCTTCATGCAGGTTCGGAGTCTGGATTTATAGATAATGCATCATTAGTCTTTGCATCAAAATCTCAAAAAGAAGATTACCATGGAGAAATGAATGGTGACTTATTTAAAAAATGGGTTACTGAGAAACTTATATGCAACTTGGAAGAACCAAGTTTAATAATATTGGACAATGCATCTTACCACTCTACGTTAGTTGAAAAACAGCCTACGTCGGCGTGGAAGAAAGCAGATATTGCAGCTTGGTTGTCTGCAAACAACATTTTTTGTTTTAGTGAACGATTGTTTAAAGTAGATTTGTTAGAATTGGCAAAATTGAACAGAAAAGGTAAACGGTATGAAGTGGATGAGCTGTTACGAAACCATGGCCATGAAGTTTTACGCTTACCCCCCTACCACTGCGAGTTTAATGCGATTGAACTTATATGGGCGAATTGTAAACTTATTACAATAAGCATATCGGAAGAGATGGTTATGGGGATGAAAAAGTAATTTCGATATGGAATGAAGCATTGGATAATTGTACATCTGAAATTTGGAAAAATTGCATTCGTCACACCGAAAATGTGATAACAAATTGGTATGAACGGGAGAAACTTTTAGATGTCACCGTAGAAGAACTCGTCATACAATTAACCAATGACTCAGATACTGGTAGTGACAACGACTCCGATAAATAAAAATGAGCAGTTCCTCTGTACGTTTTAGGTATTTATTAACCCGTTTATTTTGACGACGAATTCATGGAAAAAATTTAAACAGTTTTTCAAAAATATTTCTTTAAAAATAATACAATTATTTCAAATTTGGTAATTCCGGAATCTTGCTTTTATTAAAAATTTAAGCATTTTCAAAGAAAACCCTAAAATTCAAGTTTTATTTATAATCAGTAAATTGCAATTCTATGAAAAGGTGTTTATGGGAAACATATTTATTACATAACCCAACTTTAGTTATATGACATTGACAGAAAGATAATTTAAATTATTACAGGAAAGAGAAAGAAAGCTATATTAAAATGAAAAGGGCAGATGCATCTTAAAATGCACTCATTTGATTAGCGATTTTAATATTAATTCGTACTGTTTTAAGTAATGACGCAAGTCTCAATTTATTTGGTCCCAACTATACCGTCGCCATAATAGTTATTTTTGTAACAAGTACCTAAAATCATGTTTTTTGGGACGAATCGTAGCTGTTTATGGACGAGGCGAAGCCGAGTCCATAATAGCCGATGAGTCTCAAAAAACTGACTTTAGGTACGTGTTACAAACAAAATTTTTCAGTTAAAGGTCCCTAAAACCACACTAAAACATAATATTCAAAGTTTTTATCAGAGCAAATGTTTTTCGAAAATAGTGAGCTTCGAATTTTAATTAAATACTATGCGACCATAGTAACCAGATTGTTTAATGTAAACAAAAATATTTTGACGCGTTGTTTTGCACGGTACAAAATGCAGAATCCACAAATTGTATCTGAAAAAGCGAAGAAAATTGTGTTAGATTTACTTCCAGTGAAATCGCGTCAAATTTATGAAAAGGAATATGAAGCATTCATTCGATGGAAAGAAATGAACAACATTGTAATTGTAGACGAAGATGCAATGTTGAACTATTTACATGAAAAGGTAAGTGCCGCTATTCTTTACATTCAATATAAATAACATATTATGTAAATTATTATTGTGATTATTTTCGTATTTCCCTATTATAGTCGCAAGAAGTAAAACCATCTACTCTCTGGTCAAAATATTCGATGATAAAAGCTGTTTTGTCTGTCAAAGAAAATATAGAAATAAACAAATTCGCCAGAGTCGTAGCTTTTTTGAAACGAAATTCAGTAGGGTACGAACCCACAAAGTCAAAAGTTTTGACGCGTCAACAAATTAATACATTTTTGATAAATGCAGACGATAAGAAGTATTTATTAATCAAAGTAATGAGTTTAATCATACTTTAATGACATACTACATCAGATTCATATTTAATTTCGTAGGTTGCTCTTCTCATTGGCGTGTGTGGTGCATACAGGCGCCAAGAGCTACATTCACTAAAAATACAAGATATTGTCCAAAAAGACACACGATGTCTTCTTATAACACTTCCCGATACGAAGACCAACATTAAGAGAGTGTTTCCCGTGGTATCTGAAGGTGAAGCTGTTAATCCCATGAAAGTGTACCAGAAATATGTTCGACTACGACCAGCGAATGTTAAACACGATTATTTTTTTATTTCCTATCGTAATGAAAAATGTACGATACAACGTGTAGGAATCCATTCTTTTGGGAAAATGCCCTCTATCGTTGCTGAATTTCTTAAACTACCGAACCCGACAGAGTATACAGGGCATTGCTTCCGGCGAAGTTCTGCATCTCTTGCGGCAGATGCTGACGTTGATTTAATTTCGTTGAAACGATTAGGAGGATGGAAGTAAGCTTATTTTATAATATTATTGTCTTTCTATTCTAAATAATAACTAATTTCAGGTCGTCTTCAGTAGCAGAATCGTATATAGAAGAATCAATTGATAAGAAAAAAAAGGTGTGCAGAATGTTAATGGGGGAGAAGAAAATCGAACCATCGAGTAACATAATATCGGTTACTACCGAAGCTACTACTACAACATCAACGCAAATTAAAACGATACCCTCGGGTTCA
This sequence comes from Podabrus alpinus, assembly GCA_932274525.1. Taxonomy (NCBI): domain Eukaryota; kingdom Metazoa; phylum Arthropoda; class Insecta; order Coleoptera; family Cantharidae; genus Podabrus; species Podabrus alpinus. The sequence goes on along the minus strand of OW026454.1, from coordinate 86,566,477 downwards.
GGCATTTCGTTTGGGGGTAATAGTTTTGAAGGTGCTCAAAATTGTACATTTAATTTTCATTTTGGAGCATAATCATTTAATTTTTATTAATTTAACTTATAAACCTAATAATTAATTAAATTTGTTGTATTGAACCATTTTGCTTTATTTACCTAAATCAGCTAAATGATCCTCAAAAGTTAACATGGCAACTTTTTGGGATTGAATCCAAAAAAGAGTCATTTTACGGACTCATATGAGTCCGTAAAATAGCTATTTTAGGGACCAAATACTGAAAAAATACTTACCGTCGCCTTATCCTTAGCAACTAGTAAACAAAACTTACTGTCGTGGAAACAGACGCGGTAACCAACCAAATAGAGCATAGTCGCGCAAAAAAATAATTTCAGTCCTTGTGATACTTTAAGATAACAAAATTTAAATAATTTAGTTATTAAATTGCTAGATAATTGTTGTTGTTTTTATAACAAGAGAATTACGTTGCATTTATTAGTGATAATTTATTAATTCTCATTGGTTTTTTTCGGTTTTGGATATGCTAATTGTTTTTTTAGTGACGTGACGTGACATATATGAAAACAATAAATCAAATTTTTTAGTCTAATCTAGTCAAAATCCAAAACTTCAAAAGAAGTCTAGCATAACTTTATTAATATTATGTTCACTATGTTGAAATAGTTTGTGAAAAATCACTCACATCGTTCTTTTTCAAAAACCAGCAAAACATCGGGAAGGAGTAGCATCGCAATCATTGTTGTTTCGCATCTTTGGTTGCATAATAATCACAAATAAAAACACGAAAGCAATTGTTTTTATACAGAAGTGTAATATAAAATAAATCCGAAATCGAAACCATGCTCCTTTGAAAAGCATGATTTCGTTTATTTAAATTTTTTATTTATAAATTTTCTAGTTTATTATTTATTATATAAACTGAATATCCGAAATAACTATGAAATTACTCCATATTTATTGCATATCAGTGCTGTATTTTAATTTCTTAAGTATATGTTTTTCCGCTTTTTCAGATATAATTTCCTACTCCGTCATAAAATAAAATGATTGAAAAGGAAATTTCGAATAGAATTTTCTTAGTTTGCACGCGCACTTCCAATTGAATAATAATATTTGATCTGATTAAATTTATTAATGAAGTAAGAAAAATTTTTTTTTGACCGAAACCATGGTTAAAATAAAAAAAAGGGAAATCAGGTTTTGCTTGGAAATATTGACCTCTAATCAACTAAGTAATAATTATATTGATTATATAAATATATTAAAAAGAGTATATAGGTGATATAGATTGCATCCTTGCCTTAGCCTTGATTAGTTCTGATTAATGTGGTTATTTCTTTTTCTGTATCAATGGAGATTTACGTATCTTTATAAAGTGTTTGTATATAGTTTTTATTAGATGTTTTGGATGTCCCCTATTAGTCATTATTCTTTCTAAATGTTACGTATGTAAATAATTTATAATCATAACTTTGAATAGGGAAAGTTATGCAATTTTTAATTTAGTCCTTATAAATATTGGTTTTTACTGATAATTGCTAGGACATTTGAAATGCTTCATTGTAGTTTAGTAACCGTATATATTATGTTTTATTTTAAAAGGCAGGCAACAAATTGCAACAAAGTTAATTTTTGCAGACATTTGAATATTTCGTAAACCTCAAATTTTATTATCATTTCCAAAACTTGATCCTTGACATGGTATTCTAAAAAGTTAACAATGTTGAAATGCTACGTAATATAATGAATAAATGCATAAAATGCATAAAATGCATAAAAAAAGTACACTACGCGTATAGATAATTATGATTAATATCGATGATCATAATGAATACTTGAAGTCTGTCTACGCCCACTATAATATCTATAACAACTATATCAAAAAACTAAACTATAGCCAACCGGTTTTTTCATCAGTGTAAAAATCAAGTCGATAAATGCAAATTTTGCAATAACCCGCTTCCCAATAGTATTGCTTAAAATTGATTTCTTATTGCAATCAGTGCGTTGCGACGATAACTTGTGTGCTATTAAATTCAAAAATTACTTTAATTTTATCACACGCCAAGTATTAAAAAATGACATTACTGCAGGCAAATTCGGAACTGCAAATTATCATTAGAAAAGATCTAAATGAAGATATCAATACTAGAGACAGTTATGTTCAATCAATAAAAGAATGGTTATTGCAGCAACCTCATTTACCAGATACAATGGGTAAGTTTTCTTCATAAAATGCATTTTTTTTGTTCTGTTATTTAAATTTTAGACGACGTACGATTAATGAACTTCTTAAGATGTTGTAGTTTCTCATTAGAAAAATGTAAAAAAAAGTTGGATGCATATTTTACAATAAGAAATGCTATTCCGGAATTATTTTCCAACAGGAATTTTAAAGATATAAAATTGCTAAAAGTTACAAAATTGGTGTAAATTTTTCACCTTTAACTAATAAGTGAAAATGAAGCTTTATGTCCTTGTAGGAGCCACACTCCGCTACCCTGCCTCACCAAAGAAGGTCGTCGAGTTAACATTATGCGGTTCAGATATAACAATTTTGATGGGCGGATGGAAGATTGCATGAAACTTCATTTAATGATAACCGATTTACGTTTATTACTGGAAGAAACAGGAATTACAGGAGACGTCTACGTTTTGGATGCAGAAACGACTTCCATGAACCACCTTGTTCTACTTACTCCAGCTTTAATAAAAAAGTATTTCGTTAGCTTATTTGTTAGTACTTGCATTCATTTCTACTTCTATTATTAATATATTTAACTTATAGGAAGTTTATCCAATAAAAGTTAAAGAGATGCATGTTGTTAACGTTCATCCTTTTGTGCATATAGCGTACTCATGGCTGAAACCTTTCTTGAATAAGAAAATGCAAAATCGTATGCACTTTCATTCTGATGGTATCGAGTCGTTGTATAAATTCGTTCCCAAAGAAGTATTACCAGAAGAGTATGGAGGAAATGCTGGAAAATTACAACAAATTCACGGTTAACGAATATATTTATTATTTGATTAATTTATTAGAGGGGAATATTCGCAGGCAAAACCTGATTTGTGCTTTTTATTTTAACAGTAGTTAAAGTCAACACTAAGAATGGAAAATTTCTTCCCCTCGAAATTGATTATATTATTATATTATTTACAGGCAAAACCCGACTTAATTTTTTTATTTTAACAATAGTTAAAGTCAAAACTAGTTTTTCGTACTTGGTCAATAAATTTTATTAAATCAATATTTAAATTTCCTTTGTAATCATTTGGTTAATATAAGACGGAGTAGGATAAAAATTTTGGAAAAAGCGAAAAATATATTTAAAAAATTGAAATACGGGACATAGTTATTTCGAATATTTAGTTTACTATATAATAAATCTGTGTTGATTGCGAAAAAGTGCTTAAGTCAATATTTATCAAACTGAACTAATGGCAAAAACAAATTTTGGGCAAAATTGAATTTGGTTTACTGAGGAACCTTTTTGAGGGATATAATTTTCTTTTGCATATTTATTATTAAATGTACATAATGTTATTACAGGCATATAACTAAATAATTATTGAGAAAAACTGAAAATTACTCAAATTAATTTAATTAATTTCGACTTAGGCGATAGGTATTCTATTAAATATCTGCCTTAATAAAAATGAAAGAGTATGTAAGTTTTCCTCTATCTGATTAAGTCAAAACCCTAATTTTGCAAAAATATGACTTACGCACTCTTTCGCAATCAACACAGAAATAATAAACGTTTTACTTGTGATTAACCCAAGATTCGAAAAAACAATGACAGGGATGTTACTCCTTCCCGATGATTTCCTAGTTTTTTGGAAAAGAATGATCTAGGTAATTTTCAGCAACAACTCTAACTGTAGGGAACATAAAAATATGCTAGGCTTCTTTTGGAGTTTTGGATTTTGACTAGATAATATTGTATTAGCTTTCATTTACTGTCATGTTCCGTCGCTAAAAGAACAATTTGTATATCCTGAAACGAAAAAGCCAATGACAATTAATAAATTATCACTAATAACTGCAACGTAATTATTGTTATAACTAAATAAACAAGATCAGTCAGAACTATTTTTGCTGATCACCCCTTTTTGCAAAATTATCGGGTTTGGAACAATATAAATATTAGATTCTGTTTCAGATCCATGGATACAGAAATTAGAAGAATATGAACCGTGGTTTACCGAAGAAGAAGATTTGAAATCTGACGAATCAAAAAGACCTGGAAAATCTATCGACAACCGTGAAATTTTTGGGGTTGAAGGAAGTTTTAAACAGCTTAGTGTTGATTAAATTTTTAAAACTATCCTTTCATGATCAACATTTCCACATGATCATAATAAGAAATATATATATTTGGGCTTAATTCGGTATATTGCATTACAAATAATTATACATTAATTATACAACATTCAGCTGTTTCCCCCAACCCAATCTCCACACCTCTCGGTCGGATAACAGTTCTTCTTCTAATCGTATATCCTGCATAGCCTCTCGCATGCCTTCAATCCATAATTTTCGGGGCGTCCTCTCTTATTTTTACGTGGTGGTTTCCATGTTGCATACTTATTTTGTCCATCTTTTATCTTCCATACCTAGCAGATGTCTAAACCATTTAAGGCCTTTTGTTTCCATTCTATATACTACATCTTCTTCCTGTGCCATTATGTTTCTGATTCTCTTATTTCTTCCTCTTTGTGCTCTCGATATCCTGGCACTTCGTCGGAAGTAATCCATTTCCACCGCTTTAAATCTGTGTTTGACGTGTTCTTTCATTGCCCATACTTCATTTCCGTAGGTAAGAACGCTCTAGCATGGTTCTACCAATCCTCTTTTTATTCCATTTTGAAATATTCTTGTCCCACCAAACTGAATTATGGAAAATCAGTAGTTTTCGTGCTTGCAGTATTTAGAGCCTATCACAATATATTATGTTTTTCCAAACTGACCTCCAATCGCAATTTTCTATATTGTGTATAATATAACCTTTTCAGCATATACTCCATGTAATATGAATTTAGTTTTACTAGTCATTATTGTATAATAAAAAATAAATTATCAATGCAGGAGCGACCCGGCATAAATGCACTTTGATCTGCGATATAGTTTCCAATTTCTGATCCCAGTCCGACATAATCTGCTCAATGTACTGGTCACACTCAGTCCCCTGCAGCTGTTAGGATTTTTCCTGTTTCCTTTTTTATAGAGTGATGAAATGTAGCTCAATTTCCATTCTGCAGGTGTTTCTTGTTGAATTAAACATTCATTCATTCATTTCTGTAATATGAATTCATAACAAAAATAAATAATTTTAGTCATTATTGCATATTTATTTTATTGTTTCGGCGGAAACTGCGGTCGAGAACCAGAGGGATTGGAAATGTTCGATTGTTCTATGGCGGGGGGGGGGCTCGAATGGCCTCCTGGCTACGGACCTGTACAGTGTTGTCCATCTGTTAAGCTTTCATTCTTAGAGAGAACTGCGTAAATAATTTTTTATCAGTTGCAGTGCAGAAAATGAACGACGTTAGGAAATGTGAATATAATTTTGGTTAGTATTATAAAATTAAATTTAGTAGAAGCGATGACTATCAAACTGTTCGAAGACAAAACCGAAGGAAGAAGAGTGCAATGAAAACATAGTCTATGGAGAAATACGAAAACAGTATGAAAAACAACAATTTGGTTTAGTGGATGCCAAAGACATGCAAGAAGTCCTATCGGTACACCTAAATTTGGCACAATTGGTCCTTAGACCAAAATAAGCGATTTAACCCGCAGCAGTCCTAATTTCCTAATGTCTAAAGTCCTAATAAAATCGAATAGGCCCTATCAGAAGTGAAAAGTAACCTAACGCCTAGAGAATAAATCTAGGTTGCCATCGAAGCAATAAAGGCAGGATGTGAAATACTTATGAACCGTTTCACGCTTTAATTAACAAATGCTTAACAGAAAGAACTTCTTCTTCCTCTTATTATATACACAGGTCTATGACCTGTTCTTTAACTAATTTATATAATTAGTTCTATGAGCATACGGTTTTTACATCTTAGGTAACTCGCTAGGTTGACCTTCGATGAGCCTGCACCCTATTTTTTTAATTATTATAATGGAAAATCATTAATACAGGGGGACCGACGGGTTTACGTACCCTCTGAAGCACAGAAGACGGTCAATAAATTTTAGACTGTACCCGGAATCGAACCGAGGAACCTTGCCTTAGCAGTTGCACCAGCGGCAATACGCAGTGAAAAAAAAGTGTTGACAGGGAGGAGGTTTTAGTGGGTAAAATCCCACACTACTGCTCAGTTCGGGCTGAGCGGTGTCATACTTAAAATTTCCGCCTTCCTTCTCAAAACAAAAAAGAGGAATAAGAATTTAATAGCCATTATTTTATATGATTTGATAATGACAAGTAAATTAATTTGATTACTATTTGAAAGGAATGAAAAGTTGTAGATAATTTTATAAATATTTGGTATGAAGGTTTAGATTTAATTTATAAAGTTTTATGAATGATTGGATTCATAATTAATTAAATGTTACTAATAATAAATTGGAACTATAAGCCGACGATATCATTTTGCTCGCAAAAATTAAAATGAAATTAGTTGTTGTTAACATAGATGGAAACAGAATAGAAAATGTGAATAACTACGTTTACTTGGACCATACACTCAGGTTTGGGAGGGACAACCAGGACGCTGAAATTAAAATAAGTTTGAAAGGTTTTCGTTTATGTTAATATCAAAAAGGTTGCCAAAAAAACTTAAAGCAAAAATACTACGTTGTAGTCTGATTACAAATAGTATGGTTCTAATGAACTTAGTTAATTAGGAACTAAAAATCTGAATTCGTAGATTTTCTAGTAGAATAAAATTTTGTAAATAGTTTATGAAAAGGATGGTAGATAATTGGATTCATTTGTTTCCAAAGGTTAAACTTATTTTGTATAAATACAACAATTGAATTTGACGATGTTATTTGGAAATGATTATTGTTTTAATTTGAATTGAATATATTTTGTAAATTTAAAAATTATTGATATTCTGGATGGCTTATAAATCATAATATTATAGAGTGTATTGTATGATTTATAATTATCTAGTGGTAATTACAATTAATTTGTAAATAGTATAGGAAGATTTTTATGAAAACGTATTGTGAAAATCTTGAAATAAAACAGAGACTGAAGGACTTCCTGACATATTTGAAGATTTTCAAGGGAAAAATTTCACCTGAAACATTTGGAATAATTTTTGTACACCGAGTTTAATTAAATAAGGTTGGCTAATTTGAAAGGAAGCAAAACCACTGCTGGGGTTTTAATTTAACCCTATACCTACTTTTTAAAATAAATACTTTATTACTTTTATTTATACACTGTAAAAAAATTGGTGTACACAATTTAAACCACTTTTTCACAGTGTACTGGGTAGGTACCTCAGAATAAGCTTCCAATATGACAGACGCTTGAACATTTTATCAATTTGTTTTTAATATTTTGTACAAAAAATTAACCTTTGTTTGATTTAAATATCACAATTCAAACGTTCATAAAAGAACTTTGTTAACTTCCCACACCATTTCAAACAATTTCATATTTTGATTTTATTTTTTATTAAATAGCGCGTACAATTATTTATGTCATGCAGAAATTCAGTCAATAAACATTAAAAAACCTCTGTGGTAAATATATAAAATCAACAAAGAGAGTAAAATGAAAAAAAATAATAAATTCTGTTGAAAATTTTACGGGTAATTAGATTTTACATTTCTGTAAAAAAGAATATATAGAAAGTACAGAAATATTGTTAAATATGTGGTTGAAAAGTATTTTAAGACAAATTATATTACAACAAAAATTCATACATGAAGTGTGTTACGGAGTTACGGAAAATAAACGAAGTGTTTAGCCGAAGTAAAGCGGAAAAATGATCAAGTTGTAAATGTAGACTGCTTATGAAAAAAATAGACCCCTTTGTCTTATCGTGTGACTGCGGTTCTACTTATAAGTAAATCGTCGACTTACTGCTAAAACAAGATAACTTCAAAATGATAGTTTTGAGTAAAACTGATTTTAAAGTTTGATTCACCATAAACAAGTTAACTAAAGTTAAAAATGAACTTCTTAATACTCCTTTAATATTTGACTTACAGTTATCAGGTTTTGTCAAAATGCAGTTTGCTCTTATTTGAATGCAATCATGCATATAACTCATTTTGTCCAAAAATGGAGTTATCTTGTTTTGGCAGTAAGCCGACGAAATATAAAGTTACCTCTAAACAGCACACTCACAGAATTATTGCAAAATACAAAAAGAAACGTCTCACTGTTACCCATGCTCCCCTACTTTTATGAAGCTTTCGTAATAACTATTATTATATCATCAGGAACATTCAACTAATGGATTGCTTAAAATGAATAAAATTTAAAATCACTATATATTTAAGAGAAAACAATATACAAGAGTGCTATGCATTTTATTACTGCCTTACAAAAGATTTCATATGTTTACAAAGTGAACTATGAATGCAATGAAAGGGATATGACAGGCACAACTGGGAAATTTTGATATTTATTCTGCTTTGAATGCAGATTCCCCGACGTATACGTTGTAAGTCTTCTTGTTTCGCTTCTATTCGAGGTTAGGGAATTCATGGAAAGAGTTAAAATCGTATTTACCTAAAACGAAATAGAAGAATATCCCACAGATGCTACCTTTTAAGTTTCAATTTAAATTTTAATAGTTTTTAGTGCTTTTTTTTGTTCAATTTATCTTTTACTTTGCTGTGCTTGACATATTAGAATAATCGATATTTAATAAATACCTAAAATGGGGTTGTTTATTTTTTTTGTTTAAGGAAGTAGTAGGTAAATAAATTTTGTGTTTGTATAGAAGTTTATTAAATTAAAAGAAAACCTCTGAGTTAAGGATATAAGAGTAAACACCAACGTGGGGCATCATTTAATGAATAAATTATTAATGTCATTATTAATAATATAATGATAATGAATATTGGTTTGTAGAATGTTCTCAGCTGGTACAGAGCAGACGTTTCGGGGCAGTCCGTGGAACAACTACTAGAACTCATGAAAATGGATATCATACAAGAGATAAGATGGCCCGATACTGATAACATCTTAAAAATTCGGTAGTCTTCTACACTGGAAATAGAGAAGGATGTCATTTTTGAGACTGACTTCCTTATTATTAAACGTATCCTGAAAGAAGTTATACGTTTTGAGCCCATAAATGAAAGGATATGCTGGATATGAGTAAAAGGAGGGTGGAAGAAAAGAGCTTTCTGTGATATATTTGAGGGAACCACAGAAGAGAATCCTAAAGAAAATATGCGATTTGTGTGTGGTGATTTTAATGTAGATTGGAAAAGAGTAAAACTTTAGATTAACTATTGATAAATACAGCCTACACGACTGCTCAAACGACAACGGGTAAAGATTAATCGAGCCTGCAGCTGCCAACAATTTCACCATAAAGTCTACGATGTTCGAACATAAAGATATCGGTAACCAAATGTGGATGTCAAAAGATGGCAAAACAAGAAACCAAATGGATCACATTTTGGCAGATTTTAGACATGGAAACAACGTGATAGATCTAAGAAGCTTCAGACGCGTAGATGGGTTCTGCGATCACTTCCTAGTATGGGTCAAAATTAAGATAAACATATCAACTTATAAAAGCCAACAACCAACTGCAATTACAAGGTGGGATATTTAAAAACTGGGAATCGAAACACCAACGTCCTGGTCAATCATGGTCAAGAAGTCAAATATTTTATTACAAATCACAATTTGTATGTTACGCTTATTTCATGAAAATTCCAAAGTATTCGATATACTGCAGGCTACAGCTGTGGAAATATCAGACTGGAATTGTAAACTAATTCTAGCAGCAGTGCGCTGTCCTCCTACTGTAACTATCAAAAGAGAAAACTTTGAATCCTTCTTTGAGACTCTTGAACACAGATTTACAACTGGAGAAAATTTAAATGCTAAACACTGTCACTGGGGCTCCAGTTTAATCACACCACGTGACAAACGTAGTTGAAAAGTTTGTACCACTCCGATAGACAAAATAAATCTAAATCGCTTAACTAAACAATTTAAAAAGATGTTAATTGATAATAACAATCAAGCGAAAAACTTTTTCACCTACAGAAACGACAGACTACTCCCTGTGAAAGTTACAAAGAAAACTATATTCAAAGAAAAGGCTAACTCATTTGTGGAACATCTTGGCAAAATCTTCACACCATTCCCAATGGAAACTCTTCTAGAGGAAACACCTTACCAAATGAACCTTCTGATTAAACCATAAACTTAACAGAAGTCAGGACATGCATAATGAATATCATTAACCCAAAAAAAGCACCGGGGTACGACCTGATAATAGAAAGAATCCTGAAAAAGGATTTCAATGCAAAAATAAATTCAATGCCATCCTTAGATTGGGCTACTTCCCTTCACAATGGAAGGTGGCCCAAATAATCATGATCTAAAAGCATGGCAATGATCCAACGAAAGTTGATTCTTACCGGCCGATCAGTAATTTGCTTGTTCTGTCCGAGGTGTTTTTTGTGGTTAAGCTCATACCATTCATCAATGAAAGCCCTTTAACACAATACCATCAATTTAGATTTCGATAGAATCATTCCACCATCGAGCAGGTGCAAAGAGATCTTAATAGAATTAGAGAAGATCTGGAACACAAGCGGTCTACTCGGCAGCTTAACTAATAAAATTAAGAACAGATTACCTCATCCCTATTGCATATTTCACTTTATATATGAGATATGAGATGAGATGCATATTCCACTTTGGTTCCCATAGGGCATCGTGCTCGGCCCATTCTTATATTATCTTATATATAAAAATGCTTGTATGTGTGTGGGTATGTGTGTGGGTATGTTCCGCATAGACGCCTAAACCCCGTAACTGTGGGCGTTGAAACTTTCACGAGATCTGGCGACATTCAATAGGAAACTTTTCGTCGTCTTTGATTTTACTAATTCGCCACCATAAGACGGTCATCAGCAGTTAAACGCTTCAGGTCACAGTAGTTGTCATAGTTACGATGCGATTTTGACGCTAAAAGATTAATTCAATGACATTGACATATTATAGTCAGTAGCGGCTCGACAAATAGGGGGAATGACAGATGACATATACTCAGTGGCGTTCCAAATATTTTTAAAATTAAATGACTTAACCTTAAAAATGACAGATGACATATACTCAGTGGCGTTCCAAATATTTTTAAAATTAAATGACTTTGACATATTATAGTCAGTAGCGGCTCGACAAATAGGGGGCACAACTTTGACATAAGAATGTAAACCTTAAAAATGACAGATGACATATACTCAGTGGCGTTCCAAATATTTTTAAAATTAAATGACTTAACCTTAAAAATGACAGATGACATATACTCAGTGGCGTTCCAAATATTTTTAAAAGTAAATGACTTTGACATATTATAGTCAGTAGCGGCTCGACAAATAGGGGGCACAACTTTGACATAAGAATGTTAACCTTAAAAATGACAGATGACATATACTCAGTGGCGTTCCAAATATTTTTAAAATTAAATGACTTTGACATATTATAGTCAGTAGCGGCTCGACAAATAGGGGGCACAACTTTGACTAACCTTAAAAATGACATTGACATATTATAGTCAGTAGCGTTGCACAATATTTTTAAAATTATCAAAAATCATTTTACAGGGTAAAACATAAATAGTGCGCGTTTTAGCAAGACCCTTTTCATAACCTAGAGAGTGACCCTGATAGTGTTGAATAGCCCCCATGGGCCCCCCGATAGTGTCAAAGTGACGGCATTAACTACATAACCTAAAAATCATTTTGCACATACAGATTTAACTTTACATGAAGATGTAACTTTACGTGAAGATTATGTATGTATGTGTGTATGTATGTGTGTCTGTCTGTATGTATGTACGACAGATGACGGATGACAGATGACGGATGACAGATGACAGCTGACAGATGAGATGACAGATGACGGGTGACAGATGACGGATGACAGATGACGGATGACAGATGACGGATGACAGATGACAGATGACGGATGACAGATGACGGATGACAGATGACGGATGACAGATGACGGATGACAGATGAGATGACGGATGACAGATGAGATGACAGATGAGATGACAGATGAGATGACAGATGAGATGACAGATGACGGATGACAGATGACGGATGACAGAAGAAGGCCGAACAACTTTGGCCTTCACGGATCTATTATTGTCCGCCCTGTGAGGCCGAAGGCCGAACAACTTTGGCCTTCACGGATCTATTATGGTTTCACCCTGTGAGGCCGAAGGCCGAACAACTATGGCCTTCACCGATCTATTATGGTCTTCCCCCTGTGAGGAAGACTTTATGTAGGTCGCAGAACTCGCCGGAATTGTGCAAGAAGACGCAAATCCACCTCTTCGTGGAAGATCCACCTCTTTGCGGAAGATTTAACTTTACCTGAAGATTAATTTGTTTTTAATTGGTTTTCTAAAGAAAAACTCGCCGGAATTGTGCATGAAGACGCAGACCCACCTCTTCGTGGAAGATCCACCTCTTTGCGGAAGATTTAACTTTACCTGAAGATTAATTGAAAAGTGAAAATTGTGTAAAAACTTTGGACGTATGTAGCGCTCTTATTTACGCCAGAAATGGACGGGCTAACCGTTTTTGGGATTAAATTAAATGACTTTGACATATTATAGTCAGTAGCGGCTCGACAAATAGGGGGCACAACTTTGACATAAGAATGTTAACCTTAAAAATGACAGATGACATATACTCAGTGGCGTTGCAAAATATTTTTAAAATTAAATGACTTTGACATATTATAGTCAGTAGCGGCTCGACAAATAGGGGGCACAACTTTGACATAAGAATGTTAACCTTAAAAATGACAGATGACATATACTCAGTGGCGTTGCAAAATATTTTTAAAATTAAATGACTTTGACATATTATAGTCAGTAGCGGCTCGACAAATAGGGGGCACAACTTTGACATAAGAATGTTAACCTTAAAAATGACAGTTGACATATACTCAGTGACATATACCAGGAATGTGTTGTTCGAACGGCAAAGTTGTTTTGCCACCGCTGATTGATCCACCTAAGCCGCTTCTAAATTACCTTACTGGCACCACTGCAATTTCAAAACACTTCCTGCTAAACATTCGCAAGTACAACTCATGCTTTCAAATGACTTCACTCGGAGCAACAAACATTTTCTCCAACTTCGGTTACATGCCCACAGTCATTTTAAAGTTGAAATAATAAAAAAATTGTTCATAATGTGTTGGTTCTGTTTACTCTACTTATGTCTAGCGCCGCAGGCGCTAGTATTCTATATACTTCTGATCTGCGAACTAAACGCCAACATCAAAATAGCCACCTTTGAGGATGGTAATGCGATAATGGCCTCACATCAGGACACATGCATGGCTTCTAGATTCCTACAAGAACACCTCGATGAAGTGAATAAATAGTTTAAAATGTAGCGGATCAATTCCAAAAACACAAAGTATACCCATAGCATGGTCATTCGTAGGATGGGGACAGGTCCTGCGGTCTCATTAAACAATACTCCTCTCCCGCTAAGTGAGGAAGTCAATCTTGGTCTTCATCTTGACATGTGCAAAAAAAATTTAGAAGAAGCAGTTGCAGCTAGGCCTCATCTGCCGCAAAGTGTTTTGGTTAATGAGTAGAAACTTCCACCTCTGTATGGAAACCAAACTTTCCATTTATAAAGCCCATCATCAAACCTCTGTTTGAACATACAGCATACAGTTATGGGGTTATGATAGTGAATCAAATATTTGGATATTACAAAGCTTCCAGTCTAAAACGTGCTAAAACATTGCGAGAGGTTTGCAATGCACCTTGGTACGTTCCAAGTTCCAAACGACATCATGAAGCTTGACCTGAGCATGGCCACTATCAATGAAGACATTGCTTCAATTTATTAGCAAGAAGTACCAACACCGACTCAGCGTTCATCTAAACATCTTGACTTCAGATCTTTTTATCGCCCACAATTTTAAAAGGTTAAAGAGGTTTGACTTTCTAGACTTTTCCCATAAAAATTAGTGTACGAGTAGTGTGTGAAGTCGCATTATTCTTAGTGATCTGCAGTGAATTCGTTTTATTCATAGTCAAAACGAAAACAAGAATGTAAATGTTTTTAATTGTTATTATGAGGCTTCATAATGTTATTTTCTTCGTCAATAATAATGCTTATTGTTACTATTGATGGAACAGATTGTAATTACATAAATCAAAGATGTTACAAAAAACCTTTTTTTTTTCCTTTTTCAATTTTTACCTCTAATAAGTAATAAATGGAAATGGTTCGTCTTCATCGCAATCTAATGTGATTTTGTTTTTCTCCAATTTACTTAACAAAAGTTATTTCAACTGGCTACTTTTGAAATGAACACCCGGTATGGAGTTATAATGGTTGTAGCTGAACAAGAAAATTATTTTGTTCCTTCTGAAAGTAATTTGAAGTCCCGAAACTAAACCAACGTTATATTTTTATAAAATGTTAATCTCGAAGTAATAATTTTATTGTATCTTTGAGTATCAGCAACATACAAAAAATAATGTAACCTTGGCTAATACATACCAATTTAACGTAATAAGAAATTAATAATTTAATTTTGTATTTTTATTTTAAACGTAACAGAATTTTGAAGCGGAACTCGGAGCAGTGAAGCGAATAGTAAGCATTATATTAAAAATATAAACGTACCAAAAATTCACCGAAGGTATAAAATATTATTAAACAAAAAATATATTTCCGTAAAAAAGATTGCGCATTTAAATACTAACATAATATTATTATGTACATAATTTTCACAAATTTGACATTAACATAATATACTGAATATTTCCATTCCGTAATTTTTATAACTCCTGAATACCAATTTTATTTATCGTTTTCAATTTAGTTTATTAATAAATCTTGCATACAAAATATTCCATAAATGTGTTATAGTTAAGTATAAAATTTTTGAAAAAACATAATAAATTCAGACAATTAAATTAATCGATGCTAAGTTGTTTAAAGCTACCATCAACACCGAAAAGGTCGTCGTAATTGGTAGGTTTTCCGGGTCTTTTCGATTCATCGGCTTTAAAATTTTCTTGTTCTGCAAACCACGAACTATACTCATCCAATTTCTTCATCCACAAGTCTAAAAATAAAGTTTTAAATGTTGCCCTTAGTTTATTACCAAATTGCACTGTACCATGAAAATCTTGCAATTTTCCAGCAGTTCCACCATATTCTTCGGGTAACAGATCTTTAGGAACAAACTTGTATAAGGAATCTAAACCATCGGTGTGAATGTGCACGCGATTTCTAATTTTTTCTTTCAACAAAGGTTTTATCCAAGTGTAGATGGTATCCACAAGAGGATGTGCGTTCACAACATGCACTTCTTTTAGTTTGACTGGATAAGCTTCCTAATAAATTTTCGTTTTGTAAAATAAGTAAATCATGGTAATATGTCAAATTTTTACCTCCACGCAAACCAAAAACTTTTTGACCAAACTAGGGGTAACTTTAGCAAAATGGGTTGGAGTCACAATTCCGGCATCTAAAATATAAATATCTCCAGCAACTCCAGTTTCTTCAAGGGCTAAACGTAAATCGCCGATCATAAGGAGGAGCTTCATAGCATCTTCAGCCAAAGGACTAGTAGCGTTTTTGTCTTTACCACGCAATACTACAACGCGACGACCATCTTTGGTAAGACCAGGCATTGGAGGAATGGTGCTATAAGGAAATTTAGAATAAAAGAAAAAATATTTGTTTGAAGAAGGAAACTTACATTAATTTGCTTAATTCTTGTAATTCAGGATTATTAACGTTCCTGTTGGAGAAAAATTCAGGGGCAGCAGTTCTCATGGTAAAATATAAATCTAATTTTCTTTTGCATCTCTCTAAAGAGAAGTTGCAACCTCTCAAGAAGGTCATAATTCTTTGTTCGTCTGAAAAGGTAAAACCGTTGTATTTCATGAAAAACTAAATTATCCAAAACTCACCCCATGTATCGGGCAAATGTGGTTGTTTGAGTAGCCATTCCTTCATTGCTTGCAAGGAACTATCACGTGTGCTGACATCTTCGTTTAATTCTTGCCTAATAAAAGCTTGGAGTTCTGTGTTAGGTTGAACTAAGGTCATTTTGAATTATTTTTGAAAACCCTGAAATATAAATAATTTGGTTATTTTCTAATAATTATGAAAATTTCGGTAATTTTTAATTATATTTTGCAAACAAAATGAGCGTTTAATGAAGTAATTATTAACAAAAAATAAAAATTTATCACCACAGAACAATTTTCACCTCTGTTATTCACATCAAAGTACGCTCAACTAATTATACCTATACCACGTCATAAAACTAATTTCCAATAAATTTATATTATGATAGTTTTTTAACTGTTTTTTGTTTCGAAAGATGTGCGTTACTAATAAATAGTAACAAATTACATTTTAATAAGATTACTACATGATAAGTAAATAATATAATAATAATAGTATACTTACACAATAATAATTGTAAGTATGTATAATTTAAAAGGACAGGTACACTCTATTTGCCAATTTCAAGATTCAACTGATGATATCAACAAAGGTTCAAACACGTGTATTAGCTAATTGTGATCTAATATTAGTTCATTTAATGTTTTTATTTAATTTAAATTCTCTGAAATACCTTGAGTGATTTTTTAAATTCAATCTTAAAAATATTAAAAAATTCAGAACTTTTTAAAATTTTTTACCGGTGTACTTGGTCCGTATTTGACCAAGAAAATTAGCATTATGAATATAATATGGTTTCCACAGTTTTGTTAGTACAGCAAAGGTTTAATCTAAATTACTAAAATTAAAAATTTAAATTAATTGTTTGCAAATTGTCTACTAAAAGCATTTCTCAATAACGAACGGTTTGGACTAATTTACATAAAAGTTATAAAACAAATTGTGAATTTATTTCGTCAACATAAATTAGGACAAGGTTGGAAAAGCCCAAAATTTTATTAAAATTCTTTTTCATTTTTAAAAATAAGCAAATAGCAATTTTTTACGCATTGGTTTCTGTAACTTTTTAAGTTTCGTGCTGTCAACAGGTTAGAAAAAATATCACGAGCATTTTTCATCATTAAAGGTTAAAGAAAGTGGTCAACCCACAAAGGTGACTCAGACAAATTTCGTAAAAAGTTTTGCTCAACTATGTGTAAAGATCTCCTCTTTTTAAAATTTTTTTAAGTGAAGAGGCTCCGAGAGTTATAATCAATTTGAAGTCAAAAATGAAATTTTTTTGAATATAACGTGGTGTTATTAAAATAATTTTCAATTTCTATCAATAAACTTTGAATTTTTTGTTTTCTAGAAAATGTGTAGCACACCTGACGATGGTTCAATGAAATGGATCGTTCAAATTTAGGAACTTATTTATAATAATAATATAATAGCTGGTATTCAGTTTTTTATTAAAGGATCCTTTAAAAATAGGCAAAGTTTGGTTTCCATGTAAAATTATAGCTTGTAATTCAATGGTTTGCATTGTAAACCGTGCTTTACCTATTTTTAAAGGGTATTTAGTAAAGGAAGAGTTTAATTGGCTTATACCAATTAGCTGGTATTAGGATAATACCAGTCTAAGTTCTAGTAGATAAATTTACAACCGTAATTTAAATGCTTTGTCGAATTTTAAAATTTTTAATTATAGTTCTGTTGTTTTCCCGAATTAAAAACAAAACAAAAAAAACAAAAAACAAAAAAAAAAACACCATGACGTAACTCCACTAGTAAACAAGCTGTTGATCGGAGTTGAGTCGTAACCAGACCCAGACTTGTAATAATTTAGTTACCGGGGAACTCCTTTGTGAGCTCCCACTTTTCAAAAAATTTTTACAACAAAGTACAAAATATAAAAAAATAGTTTCTGTCATTTGACCGTAAGTGACGCGCATTAACGGATTAACGAGACCAGATTCTCATTATAATCTGTACATATTCTATTACAAAAGTATCTAATATAATATTATAATCTAAATGTAAAATAGTCAAATAAAAATGACGAAGGCATTGTTTAATATTTTCAAAGTCTGGATTTCTATTTTTAAATTATTTGTTGATCCATCACTCCCCCGAGTGCGGCCTTTAGGCTGCACAATCTGATCAATCACGCATTAGTAATAATATGAATTCAAATTAAATTATATTTTACAAAAAAAATTCTGAATGGAAACAAATTCATATTTCTTGTAATTAAATATAATTAACATCACCCTGCAGAACAAACTTTCTGTTTTTTGGCCTTAAGCAAGGGGATCTTGGTTATCTTAAGATATACGAAGTCCATTAACATAGAGAAAGTTGCGCATTTTTGTTCTGCCCAATAATCTGAAAAAAAAATTATCCTAGCATTTTTTGTTTTGAAGATCTCAGCAATAAATGAAAAGTAATAATTTTTATAATTATCATTAGACACTACCATAATCTATTTAAACTAAAAATGAATGGTAAAATTTATTTTCAGATTATTGACCAAAATAAAAATATGCACCTTTGTTGTAATTTAACGAACTTTCGAATCTCTTAAGATAATTAGGTTCTCCATGCTTAAAGTTTAAAATCGGTTAGCCTGTATATGACAAAATTTATGATATCAAATTGTAAACACTTATAGCATAGGCACCACAATTAATTACAGCATATATTTAAACCATCCGGACTGGTTATTAAACACGGAGCCAGATCATAAGGCTTCTTGCTATACTTTGTATAGAAGCCTAAAAACAATGAATTAGCCCATTTTGGCCTGGTTGCCCACCGGCTCAGACCCTGGACTCGTATCTACTAATTTTGAGAAATGTGTGAGAAAATGTTTTTATTAGTTCTGTTAAAAAATGACTTGTGCGTTACTGATGAGCTTCAGCAACAGTGAAGTTCGTTTTCGAAAATAAAATAAAAATGCTTAATTTTAAAATTAAACAATTAAAAATAAAAAGAATAAAATCTACAAATACAAGAGCATTAACATCATTAAAATAATATTAACTACCGGATCTTTGGTAACGATTACATCATTTAAATTTAATCCATTACTGAAGACAAAGTATATTATTTTATTTAAACCTAGTACTTAATTAATTTTTTGTATTTAATGTTGAAATCAAGTTTAACAATAAAATCTATCAAACACCAAAAATACTATTACCCCAAATATTACGTAATATTTTAATTTTGCGCTTAATCAGAAGACTTCCTGCGCGGTCTACCAGGTTTTCGAATTACCCACACATAAGAAAATTTAAAAAGTTTTCAGGCAATGCAGATAAGTTTTTTTTTTAGAAGACTGGAGTAACTAAATCAACATAATATAAAAAGGATATTGAATAAATATAAGGCGGAATTTATAGTTTAACTATTATGTACCTGACGCTGGTGTTGACGCTCAGGTTAAAGTATGCAAATTACATTTTCAATTTATGGATAAACTGATACTGACGTTGACGCTAAGGGCCATTTAACAACTTATAAGTTTTGCGTCTAAGTCAACGAATCCACAGAGAACAATCAAAATCGCAAACAAACTTCAACTTGGAAATGAAAATTTTATGATGATATAGGTACTGCAGATAAAATGTAAAAGTATAGCTTTCTTAAGATAATTATATTGGGTTATTAGTTTATATATCATTATTAATTTGTTTATAATTAATTATTGTATAAATCAATTAAATATTTTAACAATATAACTTTTAATAACTTAGCCATAATTTTAATTAACTAACATTATACCATTGTAAAAAATTAATTATTAATAGTAAATAGTTGTTATTATTATTTTCTGAATTATGTGAATTTTTAACTATTGAAATTAATAGTAAATTGAACTTTAAAAATTAACTAGTTAATTAAACAATAAATCAAAATCAATTTTCTGTAATCTTCCAGCAGTGTTTACTGCTATTTTCAGATGTTTATTTAACATTAGTTAATTTTTAAAGTTTAATGCTACGTCTATGATAATCAAATGCTAATTAAATATTATTATTTTCATGCTATCATCAATGTTTTAATTATTCAGTTCAATACCTCCCTCTTTCAAAATTCATAATTTTTATTTACTGTGGATGTTTATTAATTTCTTCATTTTGGCCAAGAAATGCAGCTCTATTAGGTAATAGATAAAATTTTCTAATATTGTCATTTTAGTAGTGGAATTTTTTTTATTTACAAAAATGCGTCCTAAATTTACCACGTTGTTTTTTAAAGTTTTTTATTTGAAAAATTATTTCAATTTCAAATATTCCACTAATGGAAACTATGATCAAAGGTTTTTTAAAAATGGACTTAACGAAGTCGAAAACCAAATAGTCGAAGCGTAATTATTTCGTTCCGGTTTACAGTTATGTTCCTAATATTTTTGTATTACTCAGGTTCAGTTCCAGACGTTTATATCATCTATTTCGTTTCGGTTACGGTTTAAGTCCAAAACCGGTTTGAATAGGTTTTCCAGACGCATATGCAGAATAAAATTCGCGTTTAAACTTTATTGTACGCATGCGTCTGACACTTTTGAAGCGTTCCCAAATGCTACCGAAACAAAGCTAATGTAAATTGATGTACACGAATTAAATCAATACACCAAAACAATTTGTAAATTATAGAAGAATAATACCCGATTTCATAAAATATTGAACTATTCATTAAACGAACTAAACAATAGAAAACTAGCAGGCCAATAGAAATCGTCCGTTCATTTTAACGGGTTGTTAAAAGCTTCATGAACCTCAGCATCTGAATACTGAAAATTTATAAACAGTAATTTGGTAGATAATATATAACAATAATTATAACTTCTCATAAGGGTTTTTCTGCAACTGTTCAAAAAACATATTTTTTCATGTAAATTTACAACGTAAATCTATGTAAAGTTATAAAATTACACAGTAGATTTGCCCTGAAAATTTACATGATAAAATAAGTTGAAAAGGGCGGTTAATTTCAGTTTTCTGTTTCCAGGTATTGATTCAAAGAAATAATGGCCATGTCAAGTTAAATAAACGCCTGCAGAAATAAATAGTAATATAATAGATTCTGATTGATTTTAAAATAAAATTTTAGCGGTTACAGATTGTTAAGCTAAGCCACAGTGGATAAACAAACTGTAGTTAATCTGTGTAAAATTTATTATTGTTAATGTAGTATTTACAGGTAACCCTTGTATAGCACGGGACTATGAGTACACGGTTTCGATAGAACACATCTTACCTCTGTAACGCATCTAAAAAAAGTTACGACGTCAGCGAAAGAACGAAAAAATGTAATCGTTTTATTTAATTATGAGCCCATGTTACTCCTGAAATCATAAGTAAAATGACAGTCAAAGTTCCATCAAAATCGGAGCAGTGGTTTTCAAGAAAATCGGCAACAATTGTGCAAACTTGGTCTTGTTTATTATGTTAGTCATTAAAAGACAGTTTCGATATTACACTGAATGCATTTCCCATTACTTCTACGTTAAACCGTTGACTGGTTAAACTTTATGTAGTTTCGATAGAACACGCGGACTTGCAGAACACGGTTTTGATAAAACACGGAACGGAACCTCTGATTTGCATTACTTCTTGGTTTTGCTTAACACGTTTCGATATTGCACGGAACGAATTAACCGTGTTGTGCGAGGGTTACCTGTATATGAAAATAATCGAGTTAGGTTAGTTCAATGAATCCTGTGCTTAGATTTAAACACATTTGTTAAAAGTACATCTTAGTTTACCAAAATGTGTTCGCTTCGTTAACTCTTAAAAAAATGTTAGTTTTTATTGGTGCACTTTTAAAAGAGATCGAAGATAGGAATTTAGCTACGAAAGGATTATTGGAGTTACAATAGCCAAATAAATACTGAGAAATGATAAATTCCATTTTATCAGCCAGAAATCATAAGTTATAAAATTTCGGCGATCAATTTTGATGATCTATCGTAGTTAGATAAATACCATTTCAGCACATCAACGTCAGAAAAACAAAAAAAATAACAGGTGCCACCCAGATACACTAGACATAATTGGTAGATAGCAGCCAAGATATAAATTTAAAATATTCTTTACGAATGACGCGTTTCGTTTTTATCCAGGCATTTATGGAATGCCTGTCATTTTTATAATTATTATAAATATTGGTATCGACTTACCAACCCCTAGAATTACGACTGACCGCCTTAATGTCTGAGTTTATCAGTACATTCGTTTTTAATGATAATTTTGAATTGACAATTTCAAAAATTAAAAATTCTAATTTAAGGACCCTGTTTACTGTTCTAAACTGAATTTTACCCAGGTAAATTTTTTAAGATGAGTTTTATAGCAAAGAACCAAAATGAATTGTTATTCCTACTCGATTCAATAATTGAAAAATTATCAAAAATCCGTATAAGTATTTTAGAAAATGTTTTGCCAAATTAAGCGTCTTCGTCAACGCCAGCATCACCGTCAGCGGTTAACATATAAATCCAGCTTAACAATTTTTCAAGAACAATAATGAACTATTATTATTAGGCGTAATCCAAAATTCAACAAATCTCCAGGTCCGAAAAAAGTCGAAGCTCTAAAAACTATAATTTTTCTAAAAACTGAAGACAAGTTTCAGAATTGTTTTTTGAGAAAATGAAAATGGCTTCACCATTAAATTGTAATTTAATTTCTTCTTTATATATTTCATGAACCTATTATTAGATCAAACATTCTATTAAATCAAATCAATAAAATTCTCAGTAACTTTCTCTAACTTTGTGAATATTACTCGAATATTTATAATTGGTAATAACATCGACCTAGTAATCGAATTTAATTACATCGCAAAAATTGTATTCATCAATAAAGACAATCTGCTTTTAAATTAACCGCAATTCAATCATTTCCTTTACAATTTAGAAATTTATTATATTAGTTACAACACCACTGAATTTTTGGGTCACCCGAATTTAAAAGTGCAGAAAAACCATTTAGTGAATCACCTACATGAAGTATTTCGGATGGGTGCCTTTTACTTCTTTTAGAGGTTAAATTTAATGCTACATAAATTGATGCTTTACTCGTGTTAGCACACCTATTGTTCATAAAAAATTAATGGAAACCAGCAATTTTGGAATTTTAAATGCTCTAGAATGTGAAAATGGATTATATATTAACGAACCGAACACGCAAATTAATTGGAGTGGTAAATTCTTTCGAAATAATTACTTCATGAAAAAGTCACGAAGAAACGTTAAAATAATGAAGGGAAAATCGGTTTAAGTGGGTTAAATTTTTGTGGTCCTTTAGCTAATATAAAAAATTTACAGTTTTAGCACTTTGAAAATCGAAATGGCCAAAGTGGTAAAATGTTTTATATTTCAATATTATACTTGTTTGTATGATACTGCCAAAAAAACGTTAATAAAACATTCACGTTTTGAGAAATTGTTATGCACTACTTGTCATCGATCGATATTTTATAATACTTTTACATCCAAATATTTCTCGTAAGGAATGATAAGACTTTTTTTTCGAATTTTTTGGTTGCAAAAGTTTTTGTTATATAAAAATTTCAATTTAATAATTAAATTTAATATCGTAAAACATTAATAATAATCTTTATCCAATAATAAACTAAATAAATTTCATAATATGAACACTTTCTTATATTATGTAAGACTGTAACGTTTGTAATAGCAGGTTTCTACTAAACGAGTGGAGTTTCTCTTCTTGCGTAGTTATCTAAAACCTTTATATTGTCTATTAAAGAAATGTTTATTTAATAATTGCAATTAATATAGGTACTTTATGTAGTACTTTTTTCTTTATCTTCTGTAATGACAAGAACCTTGAAATCTACAAACTACGTAGATTGAAAAAACCCAAAAACCAATTAATTGATCTTATTTTATTGACTTAAATTTTTTGCTCATCCTTGAGGAAATTTACTTAAAAAATTACTTCCAAATTTGATTTTAAAGTTTGCACCCTTAGTATTTTGTCTTGCAGTAAATAATCAATACTCACTTTAACCAAAAAAATAATCAAAAATCACAATTATCCAAAAATAAACTTAAACTCACTAACAATCGAAAGAAACTGAACATTCGTTGCTTCAAACCAGTTTTATAAGAACCTTTTAAAGTGGTGAAGACACTTCACCACCAATCAAACCACTCCATAAGGCGACTTAACCAATAGAAAACGAACGCGCGCAAACTTTCTCTAATTTTAAATGCTTGAGCGCTTCTTTATATACCAAATAAAATAATGCAATTAAATTATACTTTTTAGTTTAAAAATTGTTACTGTTTTAATGCATTGTGAATTTTATGGTCAAATGTTTCTTTCACTGTATTACTACATAATTTTAAAAATACGGTATTAACACCGATATGCACTTAAAAATTCGTGTTAATCATGGCATTTTTAATACATTAATAATTAGAAGACATGCAAGGTTATTTAGCTTCGATTTTTTCAATCGAATAAGTAAATCTATTTGTAATTACGTATTATAAAAGAATCAATTATGTAACTACAGTATAATACAATTTTTTTCGAATAACTGAAGTTGCTCGTTATAATAATTATTATTAATTTAGAATAATTGATAGAAACTAGGAAGAATCGTTGCCATTCAATAGAACAATATTAATAAATTTTATAATTTATTAAATTTCTAACGTAAAAATTTAGTGGTGCTTTTGATTTAATTAAATGCATCACAGATGAATCCAATGTGTATTTATCCAAGAGAAACTATAACCAAACACTTGTTCTTTGTTATAGCTATATTGATTTTTGTATTGGCTGTCATACAAATCTTCAAAACATAATATTTATGTTTGATCTTGAAAACTCTGATTGTGGGTTTCTAATACCATTAATAATTATTTATATTGCTAATAATTATATGACTAAAACTTATCGAATTTTTTGCAATTTGTGTCCCGAAGAAGCCATAAGTATAATTGTCAACGAAGTTTCTCTTATTGAGAATTTTTAAAATAAATAGATTGTATTATTAATAAATAAAAAAATAATAAAACAACCCAGAAATATTTTTTATACAAAATCAACACTTAAGACGCGTGTATACCACCTTATTAAGTCCTCATAATATTTACTTTACTTTCTAACTTTTCAAGATTCGTCATAACTATTGAAAAACACTTCGACGAACTTTTCATAATTGATTGGACATTAATTTTAATTTTTTCTTAGCTGTGATAGTTGGCAGTGGCGTAACTATACCGTTCTAGGCCCGTGGCAAATTCATCGGATGGGCCCCCTCCCCCCAATATAAAGAAGCTGAACCAACAATAATAATATTTTTTTATTTTATAATACTTATTTATACACTTTTACTCGTAAGAGTACAATAATAAATCACTACGTTAAGTAGGTACATACAAACTTTATAATTATACTTAGGTACTTGATTATCTAATAATTCACTTTAAATTAAAAGTACCTAATTTAAAGTACAGTCAGCATCTAATTGATACATAGAGTAGTCAAAATGATTTGAAAAACAAAAAAAATTTGATATACGCAGTCCGAATCATCATATTGTTGTAAGGACACTTGTGGTGTTCAAAATATAAAATGTTAATTATTAAAATTCCTTCCTTCATAACATATTTCCTTCCTTCATATTTCATAACACCTTTATACAAAACGTCAAACTTATAGGTTAGAAATCACGTAGAAATCACAACAACAAATGTAGCCCTCTAGGGTATTTCAGATGAACTCAACCTACAATTTCAAATTTTTAGAACAGCGTACATCAAAGAAGCCGACAGAGAGTGTCTCTACTTATGAATCTATATACTCTGGTAATACCAACACGTGTGGCCTGTGGTGTGGCATCGGATACGTTCTAAAACTGGGTTACAACGTTTTTTTTACAAATGCTTTGAGTTTTTTACTTGTGTATGCAACTGAGTAGGTAACAAAAATAAATCAAAGACAAAACTTTTTTTTACCAAACATGTATGATAAATTATAAATGTTAGGAGTTGGGATTCTCCTCTGACCGGGGGCCCCTTCCGGCTAGGGGCCCGTGGCATTTTGCCGACTTGCCACCCTGTAGTTACGCCACTGATAGTTGGGTTTATTAAACGATCTGCTCTATAAAATTAAAAAATGATACTTTTTGTGAAACTGTGGTTACGGTATAAAACGTGCTATGGGACGTCCAATTCTGCAATACCTAAAGTAAGTCGTAAGCGGATGTTTGCGCATACGCATGAAAGCGTCGGATGTTTATCTCAATTACCGATTCCATTTTGCAATAAAACAATTTCGACGGAAACACGTTTCTTCAAAATCTAGTTCACATTTCCAGGCTCCGTACTACGTTTGAATTGCACAAAAATTGTGAGATTTTTGGTTAAAAATGGTCACCCAAAACCTTATTCTAACCCACAATTTTGTTGTCGCCTTCAACTGGAATGGCAGACTTCGTATTTCGTAAGTAGGTACTTCAGATAATTATAAGAGGTTCTCTCTCAACTTCCTTCGTCCTGTTTAAGGGCATAGGGGCATCATGATGGAGACCTTACATCGGAAGTTGTAGAAATACTGCAAACGTGGAAACAGCATTTTAAAGATCTGCTAAATATAGAAAATCCAGAACTCTCTTGCCCAAAGGTCTACTAAACCATAGACCTGCCAACAGACAAACCAACTTTTCAATAGGTTACAGTAGCAATAAGGAAACTCAAGAACTCAAAAGCTCCTGGAACAGACGGAATAACGGCTGAGATCTTAAAGGGGGACGACGGTCCTTGCATGAACACCTACACGATCTAATACTCAAAAGCTGGAAAGAGAAGAACTACCAGAAGAATGGTATATATCATAATGCCCATTCACAAAGAAGGAGACAGGTCAAAATGTGACAACTATAGAGGAATAACCCTGACCAACACAGCATACAAAATACTCACAAACATAACACCGCTTGTAGAGAACATAGGAGAGTACCATGCGGATTTTAGACCAGGCAGATCAACAACCGACCAGTTATTTACAATTAGACCACTACTTGAGAAGAGCTGGGAATTTAACAAAACCCTACATAATACGTTCATAGATTTTCAGAAAGCCTACGACATCATTACGCGGACTGAACTTTGGGGTACAATGTTTGGGTATGGTCCCTTAAGTCTGGTAACTCCAAATAAATTGAAAATTTCCTATTGCAAAGAGGAAGATTTATATAGTTTACTGATATAATTTAAACCTGCGAAAGTATTATCAAAATTTTGAGTAAATCGAATTTGAAGTTTGCAAATTTACATGTAAAATTAACGAGATTCCCGCACGTCGCTCATTCTGTTGACCCTAACACTTAGAGTATTTCGCACCGGCAGATGCAGCTCGTCTCTCGTACATGTAACATCGATTATTTTTTGTTTTTACGCTATTTTTTGGGGGTGAAACGTAATAGTTTACTGCCCCATACCGCAACTAAACTTTTTAATGCTATTTCAAGGGTCTCGAAGCTCCCGGTTTCATTTATCCCGGTTTTTTTTATGGGAGGCGCCTTCTCGTATGTTTAGCATAGTAACCAGAGTCCAAACCGCCCTGGAGGGGTGCAGAGCGGAGCGGAGCGCAGCGGAGCCCCGAAAGGGTAGGTTTTGACGATGGATAAACCTCCCTATCGAATGTACACCCCAAAAATCGAAGAAAAATTCGCTAAATTTACGTACTTTCAAATTGATTTTTCTCGAAATTTTATGTATACTTTCGCAAGTGAAATTTTTACAGTATACTCTATAAACCTTCCTCTTTGCTATAGGAAATTTTCAATTTATTTGGGGTGACCACCCTTAGGGGACCGTACCCCAATGTTTGAACTCGGAATACCCCGAAAACTCATACAATTCACAAAAATGTGTGTGAACAGATCAAAAACCAGAATGAGAATCGAAAAATCAACATCACAATCCTTCACAATCAACAATGGATTGAAACAAGGAGATGTCCTATCACCTCTTTTGTTTAGCATCTCTTTGCAACTTTCACCATCCTTTCTTTAATATTCGTCTACATCTTTCCCAGATCTTTATTGATCATCGGTACCTCTGACTTTATAAGAGGTTAACTGCGAACATACTTCAGATACTTGAGAACACAATTCACATAATTTCATATTACGCTTAATTTATAAATTTTACTTTAATTGCTTTTATTTTATATTAGGCCAGTCATTGGGGATTTTTACCTGGAAATAAGTCCGGAAGTTTTGAAACTTTGTAGGTTTATAGGTTTGGATGTCCAGAACTAAAATTCACAAAATGCACAATCCGAGACATGCCGCCGGCGCCGCCATCTTGTCAAGATGGCGCCCAAAAATAGTTTTTTTCATTTATCTCCAAAACTGTGCGTTTTTCGATATTTATGTTGAGAGCAAAATTGTTGAGGAAATAATTTCCTACAAGAAATGTTCTTAGCATATTTTTGCTAAAGTGAGCCGTTTAGGCTCAAGAGCTGATTGAATGACAACATATTCTGTTAATTTCTACGAGTATAAACTGCCCCTAACTATCTCCATATGCGTATAAATTTATCTTTTATAATAAAACGGGCTATTCAATTGGTTCCTCGTTATATTTATAGCTTGCTGACTAACCGGCACATTCCTAGCATAGGTGCAGCTGCCGATGTGCGCACCTGCAATAAAACCCCACCAGACGGGCGCTGGCTACAGCGTTGCCAACTTGGGGGATTTTCCCCCCAGATTTAGGGGTTTTTTAAGTGGAATGGGGTTTTTTTAGGGGTGTAATATGTCTAGGGGTATTTTTAGGGGTTTTTCAAATAATTTTTATTTTTTAATTTTTACGTGATTACATGGAGACAGTAACTTGCACAAGTTACTAAAAGCCAGTACTGGATTTTAGTACTGTTTTCGTGTAATCATGTATTTTAGTACTGTCTTTAGTAACTTGTGCAAGTTACTGTCTCCATGTAATCACGTAAAACTTAAAAAATAAAAATTATTTGAAAAACCCCTAAAAATACCCCTAAACATATTACACCCCTAAAAAACCCAATTCCACTTAAAAAAAACCCTAAATCTGGGGGGAAAACCCCCAAGTTAGCAACGCTGTAGCCAGCGCCCGTCTGGTGGGGTTTTATTGCAGGTGCGCACATCGGCAGCTGCACCTATGCTAGGAATGTGCCGGTTAGTCAGCAAGCTATAAATATAACGAGAAACCAATTGAATAGCCCGTTTTATTATAAAAGATAAATTTATACGCATATGGAGATAGTTAGGGGTGTTTATACTCGTAGAAATTAACAAAATATGTTGTCATTCAATCAGCTCTTGAGCCTAAACGGCTCACTTTAGCAAAAATATATTAAGAACGTTTCTTGTAGGAAATTACTTCCTCAACAATTTTGTTCTCAACATAAATATCTAAAAACGCACAGTTTTGGAGATAAATGAAAAAAAACTATTTTTGGGCGCCATCTTGACAAGATGGCGGCGCCGGCGGCATGTCTCGGATTGTGCATTTTGTGAATTTTAGTTCTGGGCATCCAAACCTACAAACCTGCAAAGTTTCAAAACTTCCGGACTTATTTCCAGGTAAGCCCTATTTTTGATCCCCAATGACTGGCCTATATACCATATTTAGTTTTTGTTACTTTTATTTTATCAGCTTTCTTTTTTTTTAATTTCAGGTCTTAATAAAATTCACAGCAGTTTTGGCACCACTGGTACCCCATATTTAGACTATGATAGAGTCAAGAAGCTTCTCAATCGCGTGTCATCAGCATAAGAAAATGTGTTAATTACTTTGCTACTAATTTAATGTCACTTGATTTTGGAATATAAGTTGAACAATACGAACAAAAAAACAAATCGCTATCTCTTAATAAAACTTATCTTATTTTTGTGTCACTTCTAAATACAAATTGTGTTTTCCTTGCTTCTAATTTATTGCTCGACTCATGAAGCTTATTGTAGGATATTAAGAGCAAGCCTTGTTCGTTTTGGACAAAACGAAAAATATAATAGATTTCAAGCATTCTTGTGGGAAATTTCCGATGCTGTATACAATATTGAGCAAATTAACCAAACCATGTTTTGCTTATCCTTCCAATAGCTTATAGTTTTTGCAGATACTACTATATCTTGTCGAGTTCAATTGTTTTTTTGATATTTAGAACTTTTTATCTTTAATTTACTTGGAATATCTTTATTGCAAGCTCAATTTTATATACTACTTTTTTAATTGGTTTAATTTGATTAATGGGGCTTATAATTAATCTGTTCCTATCGTTCAGCATTACAGACTGTTTCTTTCACCAGAGGTCGTCAATCTTTCTGCATCAATCCGACAGAACTTAAATTTAATTAATTGTTTGATCTCCCTACAGTTTCGGTAACTTCGACTTGACGGTTTTTTTTGTATGAACTGAAAATTTATTTTTAATAATTGTAATGCCATTTTCTTACTGTCAAACATGTATAAATTAATTTCACAATATTCTCATTGTAATTACCTACATAATACATTTTTATTACGATTAACCTTCTATAATACAAAATAAACTAAATTTTTGCGTTTGAAGCAATTTATCAATTATTATTATGTTAGACCTTGTAGATACAATTAAAGTTCTTTCGTGTGTTAATAATTTTGGGATTTCTAAATAATTGTAATGATTTATTAAGACTTATCTGATAAATTTCAATTCGTAGTTTACCTACTATTATTTCAATAAATAAAGTTAAATACGTTACGCATCCGGGAATTCCCCTTTATCATTACATCATAATCAATGAACGGTTGAAATAATAACTGAAGATAATTGTCTTTTTTTTTGGTTTTGCTTACGTATGAAGTTAATTTCTGTTCCTTGTTCTGCAGATTTTCATACATCATACGAGGTTATACGTTTTTATAATTGTTGTGCCATACCATACCATGGATGTTATATCGTCCTTATATTTTAAATTTAAGCCCTAATAAAAAGGAATATTTATTTTTTTAGAAAAAAGGAATTGAAATGGGGGAATTAAAACCAATCAATCTTATCAACTGTACTTTAATTTTCGTTCAGAACTAAACGACCCGAATTTTTCCGTTAATTTTTCGGTCAAATTCTCTACACATTCGAATTTTCGGAATTTCATTAGGTGATTTTGATTTCCAGAGTCTGAAAACCATGCTTTTTATATCCAATGGCATTTTTTAATTATTTATTTTATAATCAGGAACTCGTTTTAAACCACTTTTACACGTTTTATAATTTTAAACAAAAAGGCTTAAAATTAGATGCATGCGTTTATTAAAATAACCTCTATCTCTATGCAAAACTCAATAAATCGGTTATTTTTCATTCTTGATACTCAATCGGCAAGCTTCAATACAACACCATAATAATTATAGTAATTATGTGGTTTGCGTCGTGTCAAACATTATTATCGTATAGGTTTTATGCGTCAAACCGTTATTGCTGATACGGCATTAATATAAAATGAATTTTCTAGTAATTATTATGTATTGCAAGATTATGAAATTTAACAAACCTTATCTAAATTTTTTGTAAGTCTTTAAAAGACATTTATTTAGCCTTTGTGAGAGGGTAAAATTAAATATTTCCTTGAAGAAGTAACCCAAAGAAAATAAATTGAGGGGGGGGGGGTAAATAATAGTATATTATATATCAAGGTTGTGAAGGCCGTCATTATTGCCCTAGCGCCAAGATTATATTCCGAGGAATATAAGGCGCGGAGGCAATAATGGTCTTCACAACCGTGGTTTATATACGATTTTTTCCACTACTAGATTTATTACCATTTTTAAAAATTCTTTTTAACAAAAAAATTTTCAAATTTAAAATATTTATTTCAAATGACAGTTTTGTTTTGTTGATGTGACAGTTGTTGACAAATTTAGGTTATTATAATAAAATAAATCGCGGTTCGTCAAATTAACAATGGATGGCGCTGTCACTTGCTGTCACATTTAATTCGATTATAATGAATTTTTAAAATTAAATTAATGTATTAAAAAAGCGTTTTAAATAGTTTAAATACAATTAATTAGCATTTCTTGGTTATTCTAAATCATTTAATAACAACATTTTTCTTTAAAATAGTCGCCAAGTTATCAAAAAATGTCATTTTGTTCATTATTAACCTTGGTTAATAATGGAAAAATTATTCACCACTAGTCGAAAACGTGTCACTTCTTGAGCAACTATGTTACGAAAAATTTTCACTTTTCGCAACAACGTTGAATTTATAAATTCAACTTTTAACATCTAGCGACATATTTCGTAGCACCCTGTATAGCGAGCGTGATTGACGGAGATTAAACTCGCGCATGCTATGATAAGAGGTCATTGGTGGGCGCTCGAACGCTCCGGTCATGTTTAAAAGTGCTGTGAAATGGTTATCAGTTTTTGGTTCAAAATTTTGAAAAGGGATGATTCGATTTTGGAGGGTTCCCATCCATCAATACGAATGGTTTTTTGGATCTTGCGCTTCAAACCCTTCATGGGGATGTGACATTCGTGATTTGAGGGATGGTTGATTTTTCCCGGATCGTACATTTTTTGTTGGACCCATGGTCAGTGCTTCCTGTGAAATATTACTTCATTTTCACAATGGTAAGTCACCTAATAATTTTGTTCATTGCTTCGCAGTTACTGGATAATTAATTTAGCCAAATTTTCTTCCGTACACCTGGAGAACGATGACGTTGGAGTTCACCCTTGACCAATTTATGTATTTTTTATGTGTAACATTTTGGTTTCCTTTTTGTCATGCAATTTTTTATTCTTAGAGTGGTCGCCAAGATTGCGATAGCCTTGCAATTTTATATTCCTGCGGCGAGGTGATATTAGTTTATCTTATCCAGTTCGCATTCGCAAGTGTGAAATGGATCGAATGTTCAGGTTGATATGTAATAAACTTAAAATTATTAATTATTGATATTTGTGTTTTATTTAATTAACTTGTTCAGGGTATTTATTTCCACTTATAACATCGAATAGCTTATGGTAAAATGCATTGACGAAGGGATTCCAAAATGATCGTAGTACGTTCGAATTTCATATTTGAAATTCTATGTTGAACAATTTTTTTTTGTGTTTATTTTTGTTTTTATGTTCTTTTTTTTATGAAAGGCTACGATGTTCGACCCATATACAGGGTGCGGCATTTCATCGAGATTGCTTTCGTTTGTTTTTCATTGGGGATTCGATATGGTTCCACTTTATCGTGGGATTTTTATATAACCATTCGAATGTGCCCTTGGTTTATGTTTGGGAGTGATTTTCGGTGGCAATGTCGTTGCTACTGTGCTTGTTTTGGGTCGGCTAACACCTCTTACATCCGACATCGCGTATATCTTTGCCTTCTGACAATTAACATCCAATTGTCCATTTTAATTGTGTTGTGTTAGCAAAGCTGTTTCCTTGATCTCTCCGGGGTGTTTCTTTCACACGATCCACGACTCTCGCTTCCGCAATAAATGAGCTAGTTTAAAACCTAACACCAGGGCCCCACGCAAAATTAAAGTAGATGGTTTTATCCTTCTGCGTGGACTTAATCTTTTCCGAGCTGACTTCTCATTAGAGCAGTAAGGAAAGATTTTGTATCACTGTCGTTCCAACGTGGGGCTGCTACTGTTATGTTACACTGGCGTCCAGCGTGGGAGCTTCTGTATTTGCTTCTGTTTGCTTCATTTCCATCTGTATTTTTGGTGAATGCCCGGAGATAATATCAGGAACAGCTTTTGCTTTATTTTATTGGCAATTTTGTTTTGTTGTCAATTTTATTATCATGTTTTTTTGAATGAAACATTTTTGTTTATACCGGCGGAATTATTTTTTTGCAGCCAACTGCGTTTGTTGATCCTTGGTTGCTGTTACGACTGTTGTTGTTTAAGTCGCGCACCGTAATTGGATTGTTTCAACGTATATTTTTTTGGTGATTGTGTAAATTCCTTGATGCCGAGTGTTTGAAGGGTTATGAAAAATATTTTTTATAATTATTTTATACCTTCGTTTTAAATTAAAATTTTTATTATTATTTTATTGGTAAAGTGTTATGTGTAAATTTTTTTACCTTGATATGTGTACTGTTCGTTGCTATGTGTAGCGAATTTTATTTTTTGGTTTTCCACAAGCTACTGGGGGTGAAATCCCTTTAGCTTGCCGTGGATCTACATTACACTAAGGGTGATTGGATGGAGTAATTGTTTGTACACATATTGGTTCCATAACAGCTTGAACCATACATTACATAAGGGAGGAGGATGGGTAATGTTTGTTCACTTAATGGTTTAACAACAACTTAAATCATAACCATTACCTAACAGGAGGTTGGGTAATGCATTTTCTACTGATCTAATTACATCTAAGATCATATTTGCACATAATTAAAACCCGTCATAATAATAGCATAACATCAAGCTATTAATTATTTCATCGGAATTTATTCCAACGGTTTGAGGAAATTTGTTTAAGTCTTGGTAGGACGATCTGTTGGTCAAGTTTCTTGATCAAATTATTAATTATTTTGTCATTTTGACAAACCACTTCCTATGTGTTGAGAACTATGAGTGTCTCATACTGGAAGAGTAGAATTGGTTCGAAAATATTTTTGTTCGACTATTCTCGAATGGGTCCGATGCGAGCCATTCCTTATCGACAGTCTAGATGTTTTTTTTCCTAGCTGTTCAGTTTTTTCGGTAGGTCCAATGCGGGCTGCCCACAGTTTTTTTCGGTGCAGGTCCAATGCGGGCTGCCAATTTTGTACTCATTGATTTTTATCTGAGACAAAATCACACACTATATGGTTTTCAGTAGCTATTGTTAGCTCTACCATTTGGTTTTCGCTTCTGCGGATTTACGATGGCGTTTCGTCAATTGTGTACTAAACCATACAAGTATTATTATTATTTTTTTATCTCAATCTTTCAGAGATTTTGATTTTTTATTTTTTTATTGAAATGTTTAAGCTCATTTTTTTGTCTTACCCAAGCTTAATATTTCTTTCCTACCAAGTACTGCTACAAACTACCTCCACACTACAGTAAATGAATAAGTTTTTTTCCGTCAATTCACAGTTCGTTTCCAGCTTCGCTTGTCTGATAATTTTTTTTGATTTTTTTATCTTGACCTCCGGTCAGATATCTTACTTCGGGGGTGTGTTACGAAAAATTTTCACTTTTCGCAACAACGTTGAATTTATAAATTCAACTTTTAACATCTAGCGACATATTTCGTAGCACCCTGTATAGCGAGCGTGATTGACGGAGATTAAACTCGCGCATGCTATGATAAGAGGTCATTGGTGGGCGCTCGAACGCTCCGGTCATGTTTAAAAGTGCTGTGAAATGGTTATCAGTTTTTGGTTCAAAATTTTGAAAAGGGATGATTCGATTTTGGAGGGTTCCCATCCATCAATACGAATGGTTTTTTGGATCTTGCGCTTCAAACCCTTCATGGGGATGTGACATTCGTGATTTGAGGGATGGTTGATTTTTCCCGGATCGTACATTTTTTGTTGGACCCATGGTCAGTGCTTCCTGTGAAATATTACTTCATTTTCACAATGGTAAGTCACCTAATAATTTTGTTCATTGCTTCGCAGTTACTGGATAATTAATTTAGCCAAATTTTCTTCCGTACACCTGGAGAACGATGACGTTGGAGTTCACCCTTGACCAATTTATGTATTTTTTATGTGTAACATTTTGGTTTCCTTTTTGTCATGCAATTTTTTATTCTTAGAGTGGTCGCCAAGATTGCGATAGCCTTGCAATTTTATATTCCTGCGGCGAGGTGATATTAGTTTATCTTATCCAGTTCGCATTCGCAAGTGTGAAATGGATCGAATGTTCAGGTTGATATGTAATAAACTTAAAATTATTAATTATTGATATTTGTGTTTTATTTAATTAACTTGTTCAGGGTATTTATTTCCACTTATAACATCGAATAGCTTATGGTAAAATGCATTGACGAAGGGATTCCAAAATGATCGTAGTACGTTCGAATTTCATATTTGAAATTCTATGTTGAACAATTTTTTTTTGTGTTTATTTTTGTTTTTATGTTCTTTTTTTTATGAAAGGCTACGATGTTCGACCCATATACAGGGTGCGGCATTTCATCGAGATTGCTTTCGTTTGTTTTTCATTGGGGATTCGATATGGTTCCACTTTATCGTGGGATTTTTATATAACCATTCGAATGTGCCCTTGGTTTATGTTTGGGAGTGATTTTCGGTGGCAATGTCGTTGCTACTGTGCTTGTTTTGGGTCGGCTAACACCTCTTACATCCGACATCGCGTATATCTTTGCCTTCTGACAATTAACATCCAATTGTCCATTTTAATTGTGTTGTGTTAGCAAAGCTGTTTCCTTGATCTCTCCGGGGTGTTTCTTTCACACGATCCACGACTCTCGCTTCCGCAATAAATGAGCTAGTTTAAAACCTAACACCAGGGCCCCACGCAAAATTAAAGTAGATGGTTTTATCCTTCTGCGTGGACTTAATCTTTTCCGAGCTGACTTCTCATTAGAGCAGTAAGGAAAGATTATGTTACAACTAACCTAAGTAAAAATGATAGCCTATATGACTAGTAGTGGAAAAAATATATAAAATTTGTTGACATATGATATGAAATAATTAAATAATTCCAACCCTAGGACTGTGTTTCCCTTTATCATTATCAATTTCCTTGGGCTGTTACATACAAATACAGAACGGTATTCGATAACCCAATAAGCGCAATTTCATACTTGGTGTGACATCCTCAGTTCAGTATAATCATTTAACCGAAAATTAAAATAATTGTATACCTACTGTGTAAGTATAGTCCAGAAGTGGATTGAATGGTTGAAAGAAAAACGAAATGATGAAGAAGAGAACAGATTATATTTTTATCAAACAACGTTCTGTACTTATTCTGTTTATTTGATATCATATTCCAACATATTTCATCTACTACTTCATACCCCCCCCCCGTTTTTTAATTGCTTTGCTTTCTCTTTAAGGAAATAGTCGAGTCCAGTCCCCTAAGAATGGTAAATAAATGTCTTTTCAAGTACCTTTGATTAAAATTTCTTTGCATATAAATTTTTTAAGAGAAATAACAATATCACCATTATTTCTCCAAAACATTCGAATTTTCCTATTTGAATAACAAAGGATTGTTGAAATTGTAAAAACCAAAAGATTTTTGAGTGAAGGGTAATGTGAAGAATTTTGAGTCACGTGAAAGTGAATGATGAACAATATCGAAGAGGAAGAAAATAGAGAAATAAATATTGAAATAGAGGAAGCTAAAATTATAGTAGGTTATATTAAAGTATTGACGATTGGGATGGATGGGTCACGTTGTGCGAGCACAAAAGGGAAGATACATCCCAAGAATAATCAAATGGAAACCAGATGTGAACAGATTAAAAGATTGGTCAAGGATAAGATGGCAGGATAACGTTGCCGACGATTTCAACATGCTGAAAATACGTAAATGGCGAACGAGAGACCTAAATAGGAATAATATGTGGAAGAAGATGCGAAGACAAAAACCTAACTAAGGGATCATAATATATTCGAGTTACTCACTAATTGAGTATTAAACATCCCCTTCGTTCCATGCCGAAAGGAGTATCCACATACGTATTTCATATATTTTAGGCCGCCTGACCTGTTAGGTGTTTATTATATTTGGTACTAGGAAAATTAGGTTTTATTTTAGCAGAGAAGATGTTTATGCGTATCCTTTTTAGTTCATTTCTTTTTAAGTAAATATTTTCGCATGCAAAAATTTAACTATTGGAATGAACAATATTATCAGAGAGGATAGATAAACCATCAAAATTATTTCTTTTATTTCATATTTTTGAAACCAAAAGTTATCAAATTAAATTTTTTTGCGCATTCTTTGTTCCAGTTTGCAGTAATATGTACTTAATAATATATGTCATCTGAAAGATTTAATATTGGCAGTAATTTGACTTGCGGTATTTTGTCCTTGCGCTATTTTAACTTGTAGTATTTCGTCGCTGTGGTGTTTTGACATGTGGTATTTCGGCCGCATTCAAATGTCCGATCCAGATTTAAAATTATACGAAAGATATAATTCGAAAAACCTTCTGAAGACAATCACGAAATAAAAGTATCGGAACTAGTTTAGTTTATGAAAGTTTAATTAAATAATTTTTTTTAAAGATTAGTGCCTTTGATTCATCCAATTATATCTAATGATATATTAATTCCGAGAGACAGTTTTAGGTCACACCCCCATGCCTCTAGACCACTTAAAGCCTGACGACTGGGAACCAATTTCACTTATTCTTAATCGTGATGTTTTAATTAACGATGTGATTATAATAAAGCGATTAAAGTAAAAATTCTGTATCTCCTTACTTGGGTTTACTAGACCATTGTATGCTACGTCGCTTCATTGCAGGTTCTATCACTATACGTTCAAATTTCCGGACCAATTAAATGACAAACTACGGATAAACTAATTTTTTATTCCAATTGATCGTTTTTTACGATCTAACGATTCCAGACTTTATGTCTGGAACTCAGATTTAATCAGATAATATTAATTGCTGTTTCACGTCTGAATGAATTTTGATTTTCAATTCTTCCTTGACGTCAGACATCAGTGTCAACAGAATTTTTAAGAAAATGTAAACCTTTTCCTATCGCATTATTTTACAAAATGTTTGTTAAGGATTCGAATCTTTCGTTAAGAATATTCGTAAATTATAAATGTACAGGTAGTTTGGGGTAATAGATGAGCTCTGCGGTCACGGGTTCAATTTCAGTAGTCTCAAATAATTTGTGCCAAGGTTAGGATGCCACATTAAAGTCAGTACTACTCACTTCTAATTCGGTGTTATGAATTTATCTTGTTACTGAAAAAATATTATGAAGAATACTTTTACCTTGTTAAATAAGTCGTTTTGCAGATAATAGGTCTCCTTTTGATTTGAAACTAAAATTAATTGTAACGAATAAACTTTTTTTAATAATTTGAAACCTAACCTACTCCTCAGTTTTTTAAGTCATAAATAAATTATATTCTGATTAAATTATAAATTAAAAAATATTAACGACACTTATAAAATAACTAGATCGTAATAATTGTCGTTCCGCGTGATGGAGTTCTTTAAGATTCGATATGATAATCGAAATAAGTTCAAGTTTCCATTCATGTTAAACCAATTTACAAGATATTCCATTCTCTTCAGAGGAAATATTACATTTTTTCTCGTTTCATAGATTGGAACCCATTTTTCAAGGTCAATTTAGCAAACGTTCTAAACCATTCCTTGTGTAGAAATTGTACCGTTTTTTGTATAATAAATTCATACGTGTGATACAAGAATAATTTATATTGTATATGTTACACTCAATATTCGATTTCGGACAATGCCCGAAAAAAATGCGCATAACTAGTTTTTAGCAACGAATATTTCCTAAGCCCGAAATTTTACTTTTACACGGCTATTGAGCGTTACAAAATAAGCAGAACTAGTTTTACGCATTTTGAACTGTACAAAACTAGTTTTGTACGTTTATGGATGAACATCACCAGTTCTGCTTTTTTCATTTAATCAGCATCGGAATAAAATAAATAACATAAACATAAAGGGGGTGAAACGTAATAGTTTACTGCCCCATACCGCAACTATACTTTTTAATGCTATTTCAAGGGTCTCTAAGCTCCTGGTTTTTTAGATCCCGGTTTTCTTGATCGTAGGCGCTTCTCGTATGTTTAGCCTAGTAACCAGAGTAACCTAGTAACCAGAGCCTAGTAAACAGTAACCTAGTAGTTCGCTCCGCTCCGCTCTGCACCCCTTCAGGGCGGTTTTGACGATGGATAACCCTCCTTATCGAATGCATACCCCAAAAATCGAAGAAAAAAAATTTAATTTTTTCATTTTTTCGGCAATACACGGGTTATTTTCCATTTTTTTGATAATATTTATTACTAATATCAATCTACTAATCACACCCCGACCTATCCGAATTTCAAAGAAAAATTCAAATCGGAGCGAAAACTTTTTTTACATTTTATCTGGGTTCGGGCGGCAAGCGTTAGAATTAAATAAAACAAGCAGAACTAGTGCTGGTCATTCAGAAACGTAAAAAACTAGTTTTGTACAATTCAAAATGCGCAAAACTAATTCTGCTTATTTTGTTACGCTCAATAACCGTATAAAAGTAAAATTTCGGGCTTGGGAAATCTTCGTTGCTAAAAACTAGTTTTGCGCATTTTTTTCGGGCATTGCCCGAATTCGACTATTGAGTGTAACATATTACGGTGATTCAATCGTCAATAAACAAATTAAGATTACACAAGCACTTAAGTTGTTACCAATAGCATGAAAATTCTTTTACAACGGAGGAGGTTTTCCGAATGTATAACAAAAATTTAAATGAATTCGCATATTTTAAAATACAGGTAAAGAATAAAAAGATTCACAAATGATATGGCAAAATATAATGAAATCCGCAAATTAATGCATATAAAGAAATTTTGTTAGTTGTAAGAAATTGTTAATTAATTAATTAAATCAAAATGTATAAATAGGTTAGTTTAAGTGGTGCGTTAAAAACTAAAAGATTACGTGGGTTCTTAAATCGGTTGGACGATAATGCAACTGAAATTATCCGAGGCTTCCGAAGTAGTGCAAGCGAACGATTATCGGAAGGTTGTTACGACAACGGGTGATGCGAAAGGTTGGACGCTGAAATCAAAAACAATGTGTAAATAATTTAATGACATTTAAGTGAATGATAAGAATTATCAAACGTGCGATACAAACTTACATTAATGAAGAAATATCCAAGTAGGATGAAAAAAGGGAATTTCGTCAAAACCCTAGAAACGGAAAAATAAATAAACGCTTCTCACACGAACGCCAAAGCGAGGAGGACGTGTAAATTTCGTCTCCGGAAAAAGCTTCTTAAATTGATTGAAAATCAATATTCAAAGTGTGTAGAAATATAAAAGTAATTGATTATAAGTAAATGTTACAAAGAAAGTTAAGTGAGGTTAGATAATAAGTGTATGGTACCTACTTGTGATAATATTGGAAAGTGATGGTATGTGATTCGGATCAATCAATACTATAATGGTCACTGGAGCACAGATGCACGAATACAAGGGCGAGTTATAAAGAAAATTTTTGGAAATTCTTAGAATCTTGGACGACGTGATCCAAGACGAGAAGTTTACACGAAGAATAGCGGCATCTACGGGTGGTAAGAGAAACTTTAATATTTACATCGCGGCGCGAGTGAATAATTTAAAAATAACGTTAAAAACGAATTCAGCGGCACCACGTAATAAACTTTGGGGTACGCGTAGGTTTAAGGATTTGCTGTTCATTGTTGATTATTTATTGTTTAGTATTATAAGCAGAGCCGTATCTAGGCGGTGGCGAGATGGGCGCCCGCCAAGGGCGCAGCTACCCGGGGGGCGCGAAATCGGCCATGAAAAATATTTTTTTTTCTAGATTAGTGCATTTTGTTAAGGACAAAAATTTCACATTATTGAAATGAATGTTATTCCAGATTGTTAAGTTACAAAGCTACATGTGGTTTCTTGGAAATTACAAGTTGTTTTCCTGTTAAGAGACTGAAAAAAGTCAAAAGAATGGCTGGTGAAATGGCTGAAGATGAATCCCACTTGTTGAGTGCTGAAAAATCATTTGAGAGAGAGTGTTTCGTTGTGTTTGATAGGATTAGAAGCGAAATGGACAAGAAGGCAAAC
Organism: Podabrus alpinus; assembly: GCA_932274525.1. Lineage (NCBI taxonomy): Eukaryota > Metazoa > Arthropoda > Insecta > Coleoptera > Cantharidae > Podabrus > Podabrus alpinus. The sequence continues at coordinate 86,524,541 of OW026454.1, read as the reverse complement.
ATCTACCATTCGGTTCCATCTGACTTTAATTTTTTATCCGGAAAGTCTTTAAGTGAGTATTCTGATTCTCTTCTTGAAAAGTGTGCAGCTAATCTTGGTGCGATGTATGCCAAAGATATAGATACGTTAGAGCAGGCCCGTAGCCAGGGGGGGCACCTGGGGGCACGTGCCCCCGTTAAAGTGGGAAAAAGTTTTTTTTCAAGTTTATTTGCCGTAATTCATTGTTATTTACCTTGTCGGCTTATAGGTTACCCTGCTTATCCCTTTTTTTACCTGAAAGCCATGGAATTAATTTAATATAAAAACCATGTAACGGTAAACATAATAGCTGTTAAGAATAAAGTATAAACTCTATTCAGGCCTGACCAGTGCAGGATTTACGTAAAAAGTTTTTTTCCAAATTTATTTGCCGTAATTCATTGTTATTTACCTTGTCGGCATATAGGTCAACCCTGCTTATCCCTTTTTTTTACCTGAAAGCCATGGAATTAATGTAATATAAAAACCATGTAATGGTAAACATAATAGCTGTTAAGAATAAAATATAAACTCTATTCATGCCTGACCAGTGCAGGATTGACGTATAAGCTACACAAACTATAGCTTAGGGCCGGTCCCCACTTTCTTGGGGGCCCCCAAAAAAATTTTTCCGAGTGAGCAATTGTCATATCAAAGATATAAGAGCTGTAAAGATAAGAAATGCAACGCAAAAAAAATATTCATCATTTTTCTCCCCGAAAAGGGTATCGCCATCTAGCGTCCTAGTACCAAAAGTAAACAATAAGTGTCCTGATTGGTTAGGAAAACAGACAAAGTTGACTTGTAACCAATCAAAACATTAATTTTTAACCTTCTGTACTACGACGCTAGATGGCGATACCCTTTTCGGGGAGAAAAATGATGCACATTTTTTTGTATGGCATTTCTTATCTTTACAGCTCTTATATCTTTGGTCATATATACTTAAATATATTTATAAAGGGCCCGGTATCTCAAATAGCTTAGGGCCTTATCAAGTCTAAATCCGGCGCTGGGCCTGACTCTGTTTAAAATTTATTTTTGGAATTTTCCACATTTTTTGAAATTATTTGGTTGGTATTTGTAACATTATAATATATAAATGTTCTGAACAATTTTTTCCCAATGTCAGAATCTTATTAAAAATATTTGCAATATTACCAGTCACTACAGCAACTGCCGAGAGAAGTTTTTCTAGTTTAAAGCGAATAAAAACTTACTTAAGAAATTCTACTGGTGAAGAAAGGCTAAACGGTCTAGCACTCATGAATATTCATAGGGATAAAATATTGATACTGATATTATAATAGATAATTTTGCGATGAAAAAAGAAAGGCGCTTAGAGTTTAAATTATAAAGTAGAGAGTGAATAAAGTCTTCATGTAATGTTTGTTTTAGATAAAAATAAATTTAATTTTTTTAAAATAAATTAAGATAAATAAAATATTGAAAAAATTTGTTTGTAATAATATAAATTCCCGGAAGGGGAACCCCCGAAAATTTTACTTTTAAAATTTTTTTTTAAAAGTAGTTTAATATATAAATAAATAAAACTTAAAAAAAATTGCAATAAAAGGGGGAACCCCCAAAAATTTACTTTTTACAAAAGACTTTTTACAAGTGCCCCCCCCGAAATGAAATCCTAGCTACGGGCCTGCGTTAGAGCTTGTGAACGAAGTAGTTACTTTCAAGTATCATGCAAAAGAGCTGATAAAGGACATCAATAAGGCCTCCTATTTGGATGTTCTGAACGTTATTTCTAATTATGAATTAAGAGGCCTATCCGAACATTGAAATTGCGTTGAGGATAGTTTTAACAATGCCTGTAAGTGTGGCGTCTTGTGAGCGTTCGTTCAGCAAGTTAAAAATGATCAAGAACTATTTAAGATGAAGTACGAGGGTGGTCTGAAAAGTTTCCGACCTAACAAAGATACAACACATTTTTTCTGAAATTTTTTTTTATTTTTCAACATAGTCTCCTTGTAACTCTACACACTTCTCCCAGCGATGCTCCCATCTCTGTAACCCAAAACTTTTTTTTTTTGTAAAACAAAAAAAAAACAAAAACAAAAAAAAGGCGCCAAAACTCGGATTTATTGCGCCTAAACTGCGTCAAAAGAGCGTTGGAAATGTTCATTCGAACACGTTTTTGGTCTAACGTGAGCAAACGCGGCATCCAACGCGCGGACAGCTTTCTCATGCCTAAATGTTGATCTAATATGTGACAAACACGTTCTTTTGACATGTTCATAACCTCTGCTATCTCTCTCACTTTAATTCGGCGGTCGTCTAGCACCATTTGGTGAACTTTGGCGATGTTTTCGTCGGTAGTTGCAGTTTTTGGACGTCCCGAACGTTCATTGTCTCCCAAGCTCTTACGGCCACGTTTAAATTCAGCTGCCCAAAATTTCACTGTGGTAAATGATGGTGCAGAGTCCCCATACACAGAATCCAACTCATCTTTGATTTGCGTAGGCGTATTGCCTTTCAAAAACAAATATTTAATGACAGCTCGATACTCGATTTTGTCCATTTTCACAAAAAAACTCACACCAACTCACTCAAACGACTGTTACATAAAAACTGCGCGTCCAAAATGGCTGAAACTTTAGATGAGTAACTGTCAACAGATGAACAACGAAATTCAGTAGCTTTTATTTACGAGTGTTGTCATCTTCACGTTGAGGTCGGAAACTTTTCAGACCACCCTCGTATGTCTGAAAACAGATTGACAAACTTAGCAATTCTGAATATAGAATACGACATTGCGTTTCAGATTGATTTTAACGATATCATCGACGATTTCCTGGTAAAAGCAAGAAAAGTACAGTTTTGCCTCATGATTGATTGATGATTGATCGAAAAACTTTAAACCTACAACTTTGCACTTTAATTTTGTAAAATTTCCGCGGAAGGACCCCCGGATCCCCCGTTTTCGTTGGGTGGTATTCCATACCTCCCCAACACGGTGGTGTGGGGGGGGCGCAAATGTTAAGTCCCGCCAAGGGCGCGCCCATACCTAGATACGGCTCTGATTATAAGATTTGTGTTTTTGAATTATTTTGATGATTAATAAATTAAATTGTTATTTCTTAAAAGAAACCATATTATGCGTATCATTGGGGAATTTTTATATTCCTACAAAAAGTTTAATTTCAGAAAAAGCATAGAACCGACTACCGAAGAAAAAGTTTTTCATGCAAGGTAAATTATTTAAGAGCTAGCTGTGGAAATTTATAATTTCAAAAAGATTAATTTTCAATTAAAAACTATTAAAAATTCATAAAATATGCAGTCACTGTAAATAGGAGGTACGGCACATACTAGCAATATATACTAAAGAATATCATTAATAAATAAAAAAAAATAATATGGTTCACATTATACATTAGAATTATTGTAATGTGTGTGTATAGGTGAACATTATTTTTTTAAATGTTACTTTTTCTGCTATTGACACATTTTTATCGTGTTTTTCATCGTAAAATTTTTTAAATTGCAACCCTAGTTCTTCATTACGGATTTGGATAGAACACAATCTTCTGAGTATGAGAGTGTAAAAAATTGTAACCTTGAAGAGAAAAGTTTCGAGATAATCTCGAATTTTCTCAGGAAATCCTCAGATAGGTCAACCATATTTTTTTAAATGTAACTCTTTTCTGCTATTGACACATTTTTATCGTCGTTTTCATCGTAACATTTTTTAAATTGCAACCCTAGTTCTTCATTACGGATTTGGATAGAACACAATCTTCTGAGTATGAGAGTGTAAAAAATTGTAACCTTGAAGAGAAAAGTTTTCGAGATAATCTCGAATTTTCTCAGGAAATCCTCAGATAGGTCAACCATATTTTTTTAAATGTAACTTTTTTCTGCTATTGACACATTTTTATCGTGTTTTTCATCGTAAAATTTTTTAAATTGCAACCCTAGTTCTTCATTACGGATTTGGATAGAACACAATCTTCTGAGTATGAGAATGTAAAAAATTGTAACCTTGAAGAGAAAAGTTTTCGAGATAATCTCGAATTTTCTCAGGAAATCCTCAGATAGGTCAATCATATTTTCTTAAATGTAACTCTTTTCTGCTATTGACACATTTTTATCGTGTTTTTCATCGTAACATTTTTTAAATTGCAACCTTAGTTCTTCATTACGGATTTGGATAGAATACAATCTTCGAGTATGAGAATGTAAAAAATTGTAACCTTGAAGAGAAAAGTTTCGAGATAATCTCGAATTTTCTCAGGAAATCCTCAGATAGGTCAACCATATTTTTTTAAATGTAACTTTTTTCTGCTATTGACACATTTTTATCGTGTTTTTCATCGTAAAATTTTTTAAATTGCAACCCTAGTTCTTCATTACGGATATGGATAGAACACAATCTTCTGAGTATGAGAATGTAAAAAATTATAACCTTGAAGAGAAAAGTTTTCGAGATAATCTCGAATTTCCTCAGGAAATCCTCGGATAGGTCAACCTTAATTTTTCAAATGCTACTTTTTTCTACTATTGACACATTATTATCGTGTTTTTTATTGTAAAATTTTAAATTGTATTTTTAAATTGTTAATTTAAACATTGTAAAAGAGAAAAGTCTATTTCAATAGACCAACTACAATTGGTGATTCCACCATTTGTTGTGCAAATACGTAATAATTATTATTTTCATTAAATTTATTAAAGTAATTGATTAAATGATTTTTATAACTTTAAGACTGATTACCTAGAATACTTTTCTCTTCATGGTTAGGGTTTTTTAAACTTTCATAATTATAAAATTGAGCTCTTTCCGAATTCCTAAAGGGTTCCCATTTAATAAAAATTTACGATGACATCACAGCTCAAAACTAAAACACGATATAAAATATATCAATGGCAGGCAAAAGTGAAATTTAAAGAAAATAAGGTTGACGTGTTCCAGGATTTTCTGAGCAAATCCTTCTAAATATTTTTTATCGAATTTATTCCAAACTTTACGGACTCGCTGTAAGATAACCTTTTGAGTACATAATCACAGACACCGAAGAGACAGACACAAGAATCTGTCGATTGGCAAAGATGCTAAAATTATATTTCTAAAATAGGGTTGCAGAGACGAGAAGTGAAATAAAAGAATGGAAGGGCTGAAATTTTATTTGAGTGAATTAAAAGTAAATTTCCTTGAGAAAATATTTTCAAGGTCACAAATGCCGTCATCTGTATAAAATAAATCGGCGAAACAAAGTTAAATTTCATCGATATTTAATTCCACTGAACCGTGTATAAAATTATTTTAAATACAGCTTTTCTATGAAATAAAAAATAATCGATAAGGCCTTATGGCCTAAAAAGCGTGTATTTAAAAATTTTCAGTATGGGAACCAGGACACTTCATAGTAAATAATTCAGAAAATTGAATATCACCAGTGTCAAACTAAATTTTAACCGAGCTATTAGAGCAAAACTTGTACGAACCCCATAATCGTATTCTGTTACCTATTACTTTTGTTAAATATTACATTGTTTTAGTAAATTATTAATTGAAGCGTTTAAGAATCAACGTTTAAATAGAACATCCTTTTGTCACGTGACTATTGTAAACCAATACTAATAGATCTATGTTCATTATTGGACCACGACTACATTTTCATTTGAAAATTTATATTGTATCCTTGTTATCCTTCTTTATTGGAAGAGTTTTGTTGACATTGACCTTCCAGAACATTTTCTACTAGATTTCCATATTTTAATTTAGATGTATTCCACCTTGCAAGTGATCAGGGTGCCACTTGTGAAAACGTGTAACTCGATGTTGTCAGTCATAGGGAAGTTTACTGAAAAATTTATCAACAGTTTGTGTTAGTTTGTGATATTGTTAAAGTTGAATAAATAACGGCCTCAAGGTAAGTTTATTACTTCTGTTTTAATCTTCAGCTGAAAAAATTCGACAAACTTGTCTTAGAAAAATTCAAATTTAGTTTCAAAATTCAGCGTGCGTTTCAGCATGGATAAGATATGCGAATCAAAAACTGTCATCGCTAAGCCGAATTTATGCCTTAGTTCATCACAAAATATTTCTGGTTTCTTTTCCCACCATACAATTATCCGATACGTTTAAAAGTCGTTTTAAAGTTTTCTAAATATAAATTAAAGCTTATTATTATAAAAACAGTTAAAATGGAAGATCGTAGGAAGTTCAGCAGTCCAATTATAATTTTACAATAGGAAACAGAATAGAAAGGATGCTAAAGCATTTTCATGAACGAAATCTTCAGTTATAAGAATTAAGTTATTTTGTTACTAATAGTAAGAAACATTTTCAGACGTGTTGTTAGGCGCTAAACACGATTTCAGGAGCAACTTCACGCTAATTTAATTGTTTCAATTTACACACGTAGACATTAATCAACTTTGAAATTTCACTCTCTGCTTCAATACTTTAATTTAGGTACCTACTGAAATTCCGAAGTCTAGAAAGCTTAATATTGCATTCTGTAGACTGAAATAAAACTCTTTTCAGTTTGTTTTCTGTAAATTTACGTGGAGATGACCAAAAGTATGCTGCAAAACATAGGGTTTGCCAAAGTTTTAGTAGAAATTTTGTTATAACGGTTTGAAATCTAGAATTATTTTGTCTTGAATGGTCATCAAATGTTGAAGTATAGTTTAATGATCTTTAAATGTTACATAAAAAGAATCAAAGAAGCGAAAGAACCATTTAGTAATGTACTAAATGCTCAAATACGTGGCCAAACGACGGTTTATGATGATTATGAGGGGTTGCAAGCGATCGTAAATTTCTGTTTAAAAAATTAGAAACTTTCCTTATGGTGGTAGATCATTTTTGAATGAAATTTAGAAGAAAGATCAGATATCACTAGAAAAAAAAATCACTGAACAATTAACACGATCAAATCAATAAATTCGAAAATAAAAAATTAAGAAAATCTTTAAATGGGGAACCCCAAGAGTTCCCAATAAGTTCTTCATCTTCAACAGAAACAGCATCGAATTTTGCGGTGATTCCTAAATACATAATTTTATTTATTTACCTTACTTGATCACGATATTCATTGGTTTAACACAAAACAAATGCGCCGTCCAGCCAATGAGACACGTGGAACACGATGCACGTTACACGTCATTAGGTTTCTTTGCCACATGGCAATCAAAAATTTAAAAATAATCTTAATGACTTAAAAATTGATTATAACGTTTTCTTGTGAAATAATCGGACAAAATGAAACCTTTATTATAAATAAATTGAAGAAATGAAGCTGCAACTGCAAGTAAAATACGGCAAGCTCTTTTGCGAACAAGTTCAAGGACATCATTATTATGCAGTCTACATCAGAAGATATTGTTCTTCTATTATCCGATCAGTGAACCACTATTCCTTTTCCACAACGCGAGTTCTGCGCTCAGTGACCCTCTTGCTCAATCTATTATCCGTTCCTCTCATACGATGATTAATTCATTACTTCTATTGCTTCTTCTTCTTCTTATTTTAGGTCTAGTACCTGATATTTTTAAGTAATTCATTCGATTGGTTCTTTCAGCATTGGTTTTTATGTACATATTAGGTAGCTCGCTAAGCCGACTTTCAATGTGACTTTTAATTTTACGAAGGAAAATCAATAACACAGGGGGACCAACGGCTTTAAGTGTCCTCCAACGTACGGAGACGGTCAAGAAATGTTAGACTGTACCCGAATTCGAACTGGGAATCTTGTTTTAGCAGTTGATCTCGCCAACATTCAGGCTATGACTGTCGTCTCATTACTATTTCACGGATGCAATCCTCTTCCATGATAGTTTTCTTCCGTATTCAATCTTCGTATCTGCCCTCCGAGCATTGATCTCTCTGATCTTAATTTTAATTTCTTAACTTCTCATGCCAAACTTAATTCTTCTATCCACTCCGCCATTTATTGTGGTCAGTTTAATAAATAGTTTCTGATATAAAATATTCTATTACTTCCTCTATTACTCCGATTTTCACTTGCAGTAAGTATGTGATCTTTTTACACCGAGTTAAATTTCCAGATGACTAACTGGTAGTTAAAGGTTTTCGTTAATTTGTTACCAATGCCACTAAATAACCAAAAACTGTATTACAGCATTACTAACGGTTTTCTAACGTTGGTGCCTAATGCATAATTAAAGTTCCTGATAACAACGTATTAGCCTATTAGTTAAAGTTTGGGGTTGTTTAATGACGTTAGTGGCAAAACATCACTAAATAACCTAAAACCCACCACCAATAAAACTGCAACATTAAAAAACTTTGTATTGCATTTATGTTGTTTTATATAATATCATAATCGTCCTATTCATCTTAATTAGAATATTATTACAATTTCCATTCTTTGGCAGAAATTTTATGAAACTTTCACTCTTTAATTACATCAAAGTAATCTTACATTAGAAAAAATAATTAGTGAGTAACGAGAACAGACCCACAACAGGAAAAGTTAAACTTGCGAAATTCGATCCATTTTGATGTATATTCGACGAAAATGAGCTTCAATAAATAAACTTTTTGAAACCAAGTTAATTAACCTTTAAATTTAAATTTTAGATGATGAAATTTAAAAAAGCCGGTCTTGTGGCTGATTTATTTCCAAACATAAAATTAATTCAAGCGTCTGGTCATTTTATGTTCAATTATCATACCGAAACTTCTGGAGCAGTTCACGGTCTAAGAGTTTTGTATTCAACAGTACATTTACTTCTGGTGCTGGCTCAATTTGGGTTAGTAATTTTATAAAATTATTAATAAATATAAAAAAAACATTTATTCTTCTTTTTCTTAGCTTCACGTTTGGAAATTTAGTCATAGAAGCCGACGATGTTAACGACTTAGCTGCGAACACAATCACGGTTTTATTTTTTACCCACACGTTAACCAAATTTGTTTATTTCGCAATTCGCTCTAAACTTTTCTATAGGTAGGTCAACTTAAGATAAAATTTTTTTAAATTGCCTCATAGGGTATGTTTTTAGAACTCTTGGAATATGGAATCAAGCCAACAGTCATCCTTTATTTGTTGAATCAAATAACAGGTACCATGCATTATCTTTAAAAGGAATGAGACAACTTCTTGGTATCATCATTTTTGTGACAATTTTTGCTGCAACTGGTGAGTTTGGACAAAAATTATTATTTTCGTCCAGTAAAGCGTAACTGTTTAGGGTGGACAACGATAACATTCTTTGGTGAAAGTGTAAGGATAAGGAAAGATCCCGAAAATGAAAACATAACAATCAGTACAGAAATTCCACGACTTCTAATTAAATCATGGTATCCCTGGAATGCTATGTCTGGAATGCCTCACATGTTATCCTTAATTTTCCAAGTACTAAAACCGCCCTCAACAGATCCAGTTCAGTTTATTTATTGTTTTTTTTTCAGGTGTATTACGTTTTCTTTTCAATGTCCCATGCAAATTTATTGGATTCCATGTTTTGCTCTTGGTTGATATTTGCTTGTGAGCAACTTATGCACCTCAAGGAAATTTTGAAACCCCTAATGGTAAATATTCCAGTGTGTTCACAAAAATTTGTTAAATTTGTTTAATTATAAAATTTTTATTGGGTATAGGTCTTTTAATATTTTAATAATATTATGCAACTTTTGGGCCATTTAGATTTGGCCCATTTTCAAGGCTAAATAATAAATAAATTATTTATTAATTAACTAAACATTTTTGCATTGAAAGTAATTGACAGTTTAATTAGTTAATTAATAATTTATTTATTTTTTAGCTTTGAAAATGGGCCAAATTTAAATGGCCCGTAACGTTGGATGTTATTAAAATATTAAAAGAAATATACCAAATAAAAATTTTATAATTGAACAAAGTAAGGTCAATATACTAATATTGTTTAATTATTTTTCAGGAACTTTCAGCCACATTGGATACGTATCATCCAAAAACTGCCGATCTGTTCAGGGCTGCGAGTGGAAACAACAATAACAACTACCAAGATAATTTAATCGACAGTGGTAATTTTTCCAGAAGATTTTTTTAAAATTCTGTTTGATTAAAATTAATTTCAACTTTTAGAGTTTAGCGAAAAAACTAATATTCACGATGAAGTCGACTTGAGAGGGGTCTACAATACCGCACGAGAAATGGGTGCCCAATTTAGACAAGGGGCTCTGCAATCTTTCAACGGAGAAGGAATTGGACCTAACGGCCTCACAAAGAAACAAGAACTTATGGTTCGGTCTGCAATCAAGTATTGGGTTGAAAGGCATAAGCACGTAGTAAGGTAGGTAAAATTATACACGTTACGAAAATAATTTATAGTACCCCAACTTATGGTCATTTACTTAAATTATTCAATTATCGTCCTTGTCATTACTTACAAAGTCTTAAATAATTCAATATTAAAGAAAACGTTCAGGAATAAAACTTTTATCCAATAATTAAATATTAGATAGTCACGCAAGAGAAAATTATGGCATGAACGTTAGGAATTTTAAATTATTCAAACATAAACTCAACACTTGCTACAACTTAATTTCTTCCCATCGTTGTATTGATTACACGGATAACCATTCAATAAATTGGCTTAAGGATATAATTTTTTATTGCAAGGGTAATTTATGATAATCTCGCTATTTAACATTTATAAATAGATTAATTGGCAATTTTGTTGACTAAAAAACTTATTTTATTTGTTAATTGTAAGTTTTGCTTAACACAGCAGTGGCTTACTGTGACCGCTGGTTGTGTTATAGAGCGATAATTCCGGGTTTGAATAGTGAACTTTAAGGAATTATTTGCTCGGCTTTCCAGTGAGTTTGAGAAAACGTCAAGGTCGAAAATTAAACCGTTTTTCTGACTGAAAATTTTTATAGGCTCGTAACAGCTATTGGTGACGCTTATGGTGTTGCTTTGCTACTTCACATGCTTACATCAACAATTATGCTGACTTTATTAGCTTATCAAGCAACAAAGGTAAATTCAATTTTGCAAAAGAGCTTTAAGTAACTTAAAATATCAGATGCATTATAAAATCAATAAAGTATTTCTTTATTTTAAACAACAATTATGTGTAGCTTAAAGTATATTAGAAATTTATTTTTAAATATCCACACTAAAATAATTAAGAATAAATCGAAAATGAGTGTAGGGGTGGGATAAAATTGAATTAAAAATTTAGAAAACAAACACGACAGCTTGCGAAATCGATGTTTCGGTATCATTGTACCATCATCTGGCATGCTTAGTCAAAGAATAAATGATAATTGCAAATAAAATTTTTAGAAAATGAAAACTCAAAGATTAATTGATATAATGGTAAACTTTAAAGTAAAAATCTTAGGTAAAGATAATAGAATAAAATAATTATAAAAATTTAAGAGAGATAAATTACAACAAATTAAACTATGTGACCAAAATTTTTAAAGAAAATAATTTTGAAAAATCATTGGCCAGTTTTTTAATTAATTTTTGTTTATTATTTTAACTTCAAGAAATTTAGGCTTGCATGCTAAATAATAATTATTATAAATAAAGCAAACAATTATTCTTCATTGCCCAATTAAATACTTCAGTAAACATTCGAAAGTGAAAATAGAAACCGAAATAGAAAATTTAAAGGAAAAATATAAATTTTTATCGTATTTTGCTTATTAGTACTTAAAATTATTATTTTTTATTTAATTGTTTTTTGGTTGGTTGTTCAAATTAAATACTCTAGTCAACAGTGAAAATGGAAAATACAAACGGGAGGGGTCTGGAATATCCCCAGCATATCATCATGACCAAGAAAAGTACAAAAGTATCATAAAATACTCTTTAATGTTTTACTGCCTGATCTCCATATTTTCTGGGGGTAATCGTGCCCCTCAACCCCCCCCCCGTCTCAGTAATCGCTAATTTGAAAAAACTTCATTTGCAAAAGCAACTCGTAATTTTTTGGTGGTTTCTTTAACCTTGACATTAAGTACTTATTTCCAGTTTTATTGCTGTGATTTCAGGATTTCAGGGGAGGGGTAAATATAAACTCGCAGGTACTCAGACCATCCTATCGGGCCCATTCTACTAGCTCGTTTTATTACTAACCCTCAGACTGAGCCACAATGCCGACAGTGTCAGGTATGACGCCAGCCGTTAGGCAACCTCTCGGCAACACCACTTGACCAAAACTCACCAACAATGGTAGGCACTACGAACAAGGGACGACTGCTCGATGACCTAGCTGTGAGAAGTTCCGTGATTCGATGTGGAAAAGTTAATTATGTTTTTATATACATTTCTTCTTTTATATCGTAAATTAACAAATTTTCCTTATCTTGAAATGGAAAACTCTGCATAGACCAATGTTGAAAAAAATTGTTCACCAAAGTTGCAAGATTTGCGTGATATTTATTTACAAAAAAAATTGTGTAGAAAATTAAACGAACTTTTGCAAATAATTCCTGACATTTGCAGCATCTTGTACACCAAATTTGCAGAGTGGTCAACATCCACGATTAAACCAAAATCGATTTGACGGCTGGTTGTTAAAATACTGAGGCTAAAAATGTTGTGTTAAGATTTTTTCTTTTTAAATTGGAGGAAATCAGCTTCTGATGTTCTAGTTTTAACGATAATATGTAATCAGGGAACTTCGAATACCAAGTATTGATGCAATGCAATGAATGGAGTCTTCTCAGATACACGATGTTTAGGTTAACGTCTCACATGCTAAGATATTATGAGATTTGATATTAAAAGATCAGCGATTACATCACAGCACGCATATAAAATTTATTTTTCTTTCTCCAATTAAATCACCCTTTTACTTAGGAAAATTTATGTTAAATCAATTTTTCTTCACAAATTGAAGTTAATAAATGAATAACCAACTCCCAAAATAGTTGTACTTCTACAAACCAGTCGGAAGACAAAATGTAGGAAAACCCAAAAAAAGAGGGAAGGACCAGAGGTGACGTAACGGGCCAAAGTCCTAAAGCGTGAAGAAAAAATAAATTATTTACTAAATAAATTTTTTAAATCTTTTCCTTCTTCCCCTGGTATATATTTTTTAATAACTCGCTTCTGTACCCTGCTATATTCTCTTAACTTCATAAATTTCAAAATCTTACCTTGCCTTCCGTTACCATTTAATTACTACTGACCTCAATTTCCTTAAATTATCCACTAGTCTTCAATATTCATCTAATTTCTTCCAATAATTAAATAAACATCTTTTCATAATCTTACTAGCTTTATTTATTAATTAAATCTTCATCAAAATTCAAAAAAAGCAACTCCCTCAAGGTCTCAAAAGCGAATGAACTTAATTTTACAAATTATAAGTAAGAGCTTACTTTTCGAAGTATCAATCTAATTTTCACTAAAACCCCAAAGAAAATATTGTAAGTCTGAAATCTGGCTTAAATCTTCCTAATTCATTACTGAATAATGTAAATATTAAAACTTCCAAAACCTTCAACGTCCACTTCACTGAATTCTGTTTTTATAAGTCTTCAGTCCAAAACATTTAGGTTTTGGCCCAGAAGATAATATTGGAAATCTGGAAATTGGCTGTAATGTCCGTAAGGTATTTCTCAAAAACATTAAACCTTCCAATCCTTCAAATGCCGGCTTTATGGATTTTTTTAAGTCTTCCAACATAAACTTTTAGATTTTGACTAGGAAATGAATATATTATAACTCTGAAAAATTGCTAAAATGTCCTTAAGGCATTACTGAATAACATAGTAAAACTCCCAAGATCTTAAACGTCGGCTTCTTTGATTTCTATAGGTATTCACAAATCTTACATCTACAACTTTCAGGTTTGACCCAAAAAATTCATCATCAACTTCATTGGATTAGGCTAAAGCTTGTTTCGGCGTCCAATGATTCCTCGATTATACTACAACGTCTCTTTTTTCTTTAGGGTGGTATCCCAGTATCTGTTCGGTTGGTCTACAATTGTTCATCCTGTTCAGATGTTCACACCATCCTTGAGGGTATATCTCCATTCTAATGCAGCCTTTAGTAGCTCTTACGAATTGCATTTCATCAGCTTGAATTTTGCTTTCGTTTCTTTTCCTTATTACCAATTCTTACAGTTTCACTTACCACAGACTTACAAAACTCAGATCTAAGGAAGCGAGTCCAGATGGAAAAATGGAAAAAGAAATTGTCTATATATTTTCAAAGATGTTACCGTTTTTAAATCGCTTAAACACAGGAAGCGACGACAGCCTAGTCCAAACTAAGATTATAGTAAACACAAGTCTAGATAGAAACAAACTACCCCAAATGCCAAGATTTGCAACAGGTATGGAACTGGAAGCTAGAAAACAACCATATCGACAAGACTTAAGGAAGAAACTTAATATAAATAGAATATTCCCTAAAGAAGACGAAATCATGAAGAACATGAAGAAAACAAACCTTTCGCAAGGGTTTTAATATTATGGGGCACATCCAAACAATGAAATCGCTTATGACTTTTACATATTTTCTTTTATATATTTTTATAAAACAGTTAATGAAGAAACAAAAATCAACAAAATTTCTATAAAAAGTGGAGTTCATCAGGAAGGCCTAATTTCTCCAAAATTGTTCACCTGGTCTTTGGAAGACGTATTTAAGAAACTTTGAGGATAAGAGTCTACAGGATTGGCGGATCATATCTAAATCACTTAAGATTTACCGATGACATTGTCTTGATATCGGCGGACGTGGATGAAGTTGGACAAATGCTTCATCAACTCAGTGCTGTGGCGGACGAAGTTGAACTACAGATGAATTTCACCAAAACAAAAATTATAACTACGGACAATTATACATTTATCCATTACCGGAATGCATATACTTTGATCATCTTATTCAAGGACAAGGACAAGGATAATCAAAGACTTACCAGGGAGATGATGTAAAGAAGACGGGGACAGAAAGTGGCTGCAAGCTGCTCAGGATAGACAAAAATTAGGAGAGGCCTAAATGCTGGAGTGATGAATAAGATAAAGACAGAAGTCAGAGTTTCAGATCTTGGGACTTTTAATATGTTGTTCAGTTAGGTATTTAGATCCATGTAAACCAATTTTCAAATTTACAGTACTTTTTTTCTGGGTCAAAACCTAAAATTTACATAATTCCTCTTACAAAATTAAAATAACACATACAAAAGAACTACATAAATGTAAAATGAAAACGTTTTATAAAAATGTCTGAGACTTGAAAAAATGGAACTTCTGATTATGAATTAACAGATTATGAATATTTATATTGTAGCTTTACAATGTTTTAATAAAATTTGTTTTAAACAAAATTCTAGATTATATTTAGCTTCAAATTTCATTAATATTTGAACCACTGTCCCTGTTTTGATATTATGAATATGTTATAATATTATGTATGTGGCAAACGTCGTGTCAGACAGTGTCTATTAAGTAAGCCTTTGTGGTGATGTCATATACTTACTAATCCAGACGTTTACAATAAGGTTTCAGAGATTTTTCAGACAATTCAAAAATTTCAGTTTGGTTGCTTTAAAATAATTTTTAACCGACTGCGCCATGTAACAAGGGTTTCAACTCAAAATTTAATTTGCTATAAACTATAAAAAGAAAAACTAGAACACCTAACGGCATAAACCCTCTTTTTCACTAGGGGTTTAAAAATAAACGACACTGAATATAATATCTTTATTGAGGTTTCGAATGAAGTGATATACAATGCTCCGCAAATTAGTCGGCTTACCTTGTCAAAGATTTTAATTGTTGCTTAACACTAAAGAAGTACTTAATATTTAAACCGCAATTTTAAGTTACATCTATTGATTTTTATAATTCATTCAACTGAACTGAAATTTAACGAAATTACGCAATTTCAGATCGATGGTGTAAATCCATATGCATTTTCAGTAATAGGTTACCTATTGTATGCATTAGGACAAGTATTTCATTTTTGTATTTTTGGAAATCGACTTATCGAAGAAGTAAGTATAAAAATCTTTCAAACCTGTCAGATTTACGTACGTATTTTTAACAGAGTTCATCCGTAATGGAGGCAGCTTATAGTTGCCACTGGTATGATGGATCAGAAGAGGCAAAAACTTTCGTTCAAATCGTATGTCAACAGTGTCAGAAAGCGTTATCAATATCGGGAGCGAAATTTTTCACAATATCCTTAGATTTGTTTGCTTCTGTAAGTAATCTAATTGAACTTTAAAGTAGCATACCTTTTATTATTGAATTTTAGGTTCTCGGAGCTGTCGTCACTTACTTCATGGTATTGATACAACTCAAATAAATTATAAATACATGTGATAAATTTAATAATTTTATATCAAACGCACTATTAAAATGTAAGTTCTGTTAAAACATTTTTCTGGGCGTAACTTGAAAACCACGGGAGTTATCTTAGATTATGCAAAAAATTACTTGTGCCATCAATCAAACCATTACATTGGTACTTACAATGAATAATTTATAAATATCACGGTTCGGTGTTTTTCAAACTCTGGAGTGCGCCTTCCTTGGTGCTTATATGCTGCTTATCGGAACAATAACGGTTTGAGAAGCACTGTTTTAGATGTATTGAGATTATAACAAATACTAGTATATTTTGTTAATTATTATTATATTACGAGCATTCAAAGTGTCTTAAAATGATATGCTAAAATATTTTGTATATTAATGTATAAACTTTAGATTAAGTCCTTTTTGACCACCATACCAGTATTAATTGAGTAGTTAGTTATTACCTATACAAATTTTGGTAACAGCAGGACGTCATGTGAGACGACTTCTCAAAAGAATTTTGAAACTTTTCTTTACCAAAATGTGATACAAACAAGAACATTAAATAGTCTTATTTTATCAGATCTACAGCACAATTAAATAAGGAATTTATTTTAGGTTACTGTATAAGTTCTCTCTTGTAGTAATGTATTTAATAACAAAATGTTGGTTAATCATAGGGGAACAGCGATAAGCTTATTTCACATAGTTTAATGAAAATATAAAAATTGTTATAATAAAACACTGTTAAATAAAGTATTTATTATTAAAACTGTAAACATTTAAATCACATAATATATTTATTATAATTTTTAAGGGCCTCGCGGTACTTGTATTTTCTTGTTTAAAATTAAATATTTAGTAATAATAAATTTCAGTTTTCATAAGTACTTCCACGTCAAGCTATATAAGTCTGTTAACTAACAATTCCAAAACGTGGAAAGGCAAGCTGGAATTGAGACTCCGGATTTTCCGCTGTAGTGGAAATCCGCACGAAGGATGACATTTTTACGGATATTCGTGAATATCTCGGTTTGAGTGCATTTTAGAGCAAATATCAACTTTTCTGGTTAATAGAACGGTTATGGGGTTACAACCATTAGAGCGTGCGGTATATATTTAAAAAAATTTATTTATCAATGTCATTCATGGATATTCTGCAGGTTCTAAATTATCTAGAATGCATGCCTCTAACCCATTTTAACCGATTTATATTGCTACCAAAGTTGACCCTCCGGCAGTGGGCGAGACACGGGGGGACTAGCAACGGTGCCAATTAGGGGCCCCCCTAGACGTGAAATTATATTACGGAATCATTATTGCCAATATTATTGAAGAAATATCGAGTTATTGAGATAGAAGATAACATTCAAAGGGTAATATACACCTTCAGTAATATTGCTAAAACTTATAACCTAATTCTATCAGAACCAAGGTCGAAAGTAATGGCATTCAGAAGTTGCGGCCACATAAGGGCTAAAATTGTTTTAAACAACAATAATGTAGAACAAGTGAAGAGCTTCGGCTTTCTTGGATTCAGGGTATCGTATGAAGATAATATTTCAGTCATCGAAGCAAAACTGAGCAGATACCAACACGTGAAACTGCTACGATTCTACAAAGTTATGGCAATCCGATCCTCACTGTATGTCTATGAAAATAGGGTTATGACTCATAAGCAGAGAAGCAACGGCGGCTCGTAGGGTAAAATATTAGGTAGGTCAACAGCTTGTTAAGCATATTGCCATCATATTTTTTGATTTTTTTATATTTATCATGTTTGTAAGAACTTTTGTAATTTTGAAAGTAATATTTGATTTTAAATAAAAATGAATTAAAGAATTAGTTGAACAAGTGCGTTTGACTTGATGTGGCTGGATTATATTTGATTTGCAATAGGAAGATTATAGGATTGAAAATTAATTGATAGATGATTTTTTATTGAAGTTGGAGATTGGTTATACGGAGTTGGATTTGGAAAAATTAAAATTTTAACTGAGTTTCATACATGCTGCGGGATAGGGATTTTTTTTATCAAGTAATATATAGGATCTTCCACTGACCAATACTTTCTTTGGAAGCCACTTTCATAAGAAATAATTTTAACTAAAACCCTCAACAAAATCCTCTGGAGAAGCTCTCTGAAAACATTTTCTTAATTTCTATCTTGAAGTGGTCGTAGCATTGAAGCTATTTAAATATCCCGAAATTCTCTACAAACTATGCTAGTTGCTTTCAATTTAAATTATCCTAGAATTATGATGCGTCTCCACCGTTGCTAAAAGAACGATTTAAATAAACAAATGATTATGAAAATGCGATAATTTGTGTATAAATAATGAAAACACTCCAAACATAATTGGCGATTTACCCTACCGTTGGTGGCGCCACTAGAATGTAAACAATGGCCGACAAGCTACGTATTCGTGAAATAAATTTGAAAGTAAACACAACAATTTACATTATTTACTCGTCTATTATTCATAATATCACACAGTAACAATTTCTTTAAATTATAAACACACGTTTTAAACGTTAACAACTGACAACTGATCGCATGTTATACGTAGCATTCTAACTTAAAATTCTACCGCATGGTGGCGTGTTGCTAAATGTAAATCGCCAATTAACTAATAATTAAATAAAATTCAGTTTTTTCTCGAAGTCTTTCAATTTCCAATCCTGTCACACATTGAAAATTTAAAAATTCAAAAATCAAATTCACATTAATTGTTGCAAGACGTGACAACATAGCAAATATAATATGATTAATTATTGAAAGTTCAATCACGTCCAACAGGACGTGAGAGATGATATTACGATGCGATATGTCTAGCTTAGAGGTGTGGGAAACGCTGAGTAGCATTACAGGAACACAGTCCTGAGAAATGCATTATTTGCAAGAGTAGAAGGTGGTTGGAACTTCATGAACCGACTTGGTAACAAGTCGTGGGAAATGCAATGTTAACAAAATAAGTGGGATGAGAGATATTAAATATAGGTAGAGAGGGCTAAAAAGTCAGTTACGCCGGGAATACGCGTTGGTCAAGTCTGGCCTTACGGTAGTTAATGTTGGTTCAAAGTTAAAAGTTAAAAAGTTCACTAAGGATTACTTCAAGATGAAATCCCCGATGACTGCTCTGTACGGATATCAAACCACCCTTGTAATAATACTTGTCAGGTTAGTGTAAATATGACTTGTAAATATGTTATTTTATTTTAATAGAATTAATTGTTATGAACGTTGACTATTATTCGTTACGCCGCTCCAACTCAAACCGATCCTTTGAGCTACACACCCCAAAACTCCAAGACTTAGTAAAACCAAAATTAAGTTTGACAATCCTTCAATATTTTTAATTGTAGCCACTTTTCTACCGAAGATGAGAATATTTTATTATAAATAATAATTAAAAAATTAAAGGACTTGGTGAAAAAGGCTGAATTTTAATTATTAAATAGTTTATATTAATCAACTCAAAATATTGGGAATATGATTTTTGATATTATAAAATTATAAAATATTATAAAATCTCCATAGGCAAAAGACCTAACCTAGGTTTATTTCCCAGGCCCCGTCCATTTAGAATATTCCCTTCATCTCAATATCGATTTTCAAGTAGCTGGGGAAAAATGAATTTTTGTCAACACAGCCATATTTCAAAATTATCTCAATTGCGTTATTTAAGAAAATTGGTGTTATTTCAGTTGTAAGGTGGGGCTGGGGAAATCACCAAGCCATGTGAGCCAAAGGAAAAAACATGCGAAGAATAACATTTTTACTACTTCGCTACGTGAATATCTCAGGTTGGATAAACTTGAAAGCAAAAAGTCAGGTTATTGAAAATAAAGTAGATTGAATTATTTAGGGGAAGAATCTGTAGTTTTGTTCTTGTTAATCGACCGAATATGGAGTAACAGCTATCAAATCGCTTGATATAATATAATTTACCATCATTGTTCTATGGGTATCGGAATATTTTCATTAGCCATAATTTTACTCTTGTGTGGTTTACCGCTAAGTCGTGTCGAGTTGGGCACCAAAGTAAAGTTATCGGTAATTAAAATATTTCGGGACTCTATTATGATGGTTTTTATTATGAATAAAAACGTTAGATGTTTTCTGTAAATAATTTAGTCTGCTTTATTTTTAGTAACTTGGTATTTTGCTCTAAATTTTACCCAAACCGTGATATTAACAAATATTCATAAAGTAATTTTTTGCTTGTTTTTTTACCTATGGCCACCAAATCCGGGGTGGCTAGAAGGTGCAAAATTAATATGTCGTTTTAGAGATTCCAATAAAGATATTAAAATGTATTCCAGCTTGCCCTTACTTTTTCATCCAGTGGCAGCTCCTTACAAGAAAAATGCAGTAAAATAACTGCTCAATAGTCTTTGTCTTAGGATGGTATTGTATATAAAATAATGTTGCATAAATACCTACTGAATTAAGAGTGAATATTATTTGTCAATTTTATATCATGTGTAATGTTTAATTGTATCTTCTTCTTAACGTGCCTATCCGTTACCGGATGTTGGCGACCTCTCTCCTATGTATGTGTTGTGCGTTTGTAGTACTATCACACACATAGGGGACCTACTTGTTTAACGCGGGCTCCGAACCGCGGGAAGTGTATACACTTCATCTCCAGAGAGGCTGTTCTAAGCAGATTACACCTCGGTGGTTTGCCATTGCCTTCCGAGGGGAGACGGTCAGAATAAAGTTTTTACTGAGCCCGGAGTCGAACCGGGCATTCAGCATTAGCAGCAACGCACTTAACCGCTTAAGCTGATCACCGTCTCTTGTATAGGATAGTATAATTGTATAGGAGTTTGATTTAATATCTTCAATAATATTGACAATAAACATTCGGCAGTATCATTTTATATCTGTGGAGCCAGAATTCACACCGCTTTAGAAAATACACTAACAATAGATAGACTATGGCGGGGAAATCCGGGGTCGCTAGAGGTTGCAAAATATTGGTATGTCATTTTACAGGTCCAAATAAAGAAATAAAATTTATTCCAGCTTGCCCCCAATTATGTATGCAATAGCGCTTTTATACTGGCGTAACAATGAACATAGCATTATTTTTTTGATCAAATATTAGCAAAATTTTTTTCAATTGTTTTGCTACTGCCAAATCGTAGGCAGATTTTCCATTTTTATTATTTATTTCATAATTTGCACCTAACTCTAAAAGAATTTTCACAGCTTCCTGATAAAACTTTTCATCCCAATTACATTCATTTTCATGGTTTCCTATAAAATACGAATAACATATATAATGTAAAAGTGTATTGCCCTCTTTGTCACACAAATTAACATTGCCGAATTTATCAAGCAATAACTCAAAATATTTAATTTTTTCTTCCACTTCAAGATCCGATTGCACTGCCATATCCACATATGATTCAAACGTAAGAAATGAAGGAATTGCTCCAAGAACAATTAAAAGTTTGACACTATCAAATTTATTTTCAGTAATCGCCAAGTCAATTGGCAAGTCGCAATCAAAATTTGGAGAATTGATTTCGTAGCCTTTTTCAAAACATTCCATTATAAGGTCGTTATATCCACAAGAAGCTGCTAAGTGCATCGTAGTGGACCTATCTCGCCTTTCTATATCAATTTCGGCACCTTTCGACCGTAGCAATTTAGCAGTACTTAGGTTAGAACTCAGCAGAGCTGCACATAATGCAGTATCGCCAAGGGAATTCTTTTCATTTATATGAAAACCTTCTTCCAAAACGGATGTTACAAGGTCATCATAACCAATTCTGGCAACATAGTGTAGGACCTCGGGTTGGTTTCTACATTTGATTGAAATATTAGCTCCATTTTCAATTAACAAACTTGCAGTTTCAAATTTTTTGCCTTCAAGTGCGCAAAGAAATGGTGTCCTGCCGCGATGGTCTTGGTCGTTAATATCAAATTGTTTTTCTAAGCACAACATTATCATTTCATCATTACCGGCTGCAGCAGCAATATGTAAAATAGAAGAGTAGCTTTCTTTTGGTTTTAAGGGTATATTTCCATCATAAGATAACAGGAATTTGGCAATATCGGATTTCTTACTTGATATTGCCAATTCTAGAGGCGTCCAACCGATGTCGTTTTGTAAGTTTATTTCTGCACCAGCGGAAATTAACTGTTGCACTAACGTAATATCTCCAAATTTAGCTGCATAATGTAAGGAGTTACACTTTTCCCTATTTACAACATTCACTTCCGGCATACTCAAAATCAATAATTTGGCTACTGCTATATGATTATTTTTTAACGCTAGCAACAAAGCGGTATCAACATCATCGGTTCTTTTGTTAATATCGACACCCAAATCTAAAAATTGGAGCACCAAGTCTTGGTAGCCGTACATGGCAGCATAATGTAACGTAGTGTAACCAAAATTATTTTGCACATGCACGTCGGCATTTTTTTGCAACAACAGTTTCACAATATCTAATTTGTCTTCTTGAAGAGCTATAAGTAAAGGTGTATCTCCATTTCTATCGCATCTATTTACATTGCAACCTTTTTCTATTAGAAGAGAAACAATTTCTTCATTTCCTTTCGATACTGCTAAGGAAAACACATTTCCATATATGTATTCAGCAAATACGTCAGCGTTATTGGAAATTAAAAGTTTTACGAATTCAACATGACCATTTTGTATTGCAATCATCAACGGTGTTTTCCCAATATCATTTGTTTTATTGACATTTAAACCATTATCCAAAAATAAGTTTAATAATTCCAGGTCACCAATTTTAGCTATCAAATGGACCAATGACTCAGATGCGTCGTCCGATTTAAAATCGCAATTGTGGCTAATCAAAATTTTGGCCACGTCTACACGATTATTTACGAGAGCAGTGTGCAAAACTGTATTGCCGTTAAGCAATTTTGCGTTTATGTCAAAACCTTTTTTTAAAAACCCTTGCAGCAACTCCATATTTCCTATTTCCACAACAATATGCAAAACAGTATAAACATCAAACAACACTGAGTCTGAAATAGCAGCATTATGGTTTAGCAAAGTTAAGGCAATATGTGAATTTTTGGAATCGATGGCAATACTCATAGGTGTACAATGGGAACCATCTTTTCTATTTAGGTCAGCATTTTTATCAATGTACATTTGCAGTATATTATTACATCCACTTCGAGCAGCATAATGAACCACGGTGGATTGATCCCTTCCTGGTATATTAACATCAGCTCCTTTATTCAGCAATATTTTAATAATATCAGAACGTTTATGTATTGTTGCATAATGAAGAAGAGTGTTATCATTACTGAAATCTTTTTCATGGATGTTGACTTCTTTCGCTAATAATTTTTCTACATTTTCTTTTGAACCAAAAGCTATGGCAAACCTTATATCATGATAGTAATATTTTTTGGTATCCTTAATTTTACAAATCTTCAAATATTCCCCAACAGTACATGCGTTCTTGACTAATTTAAATATATCCCTTGATAAACCAACTTTTTTGCAAAACTCACTCGTATAATATAAAATTGAAGCATCTTCATGTAGCTCTCCTAACAGCAGATCGCGACATAAATAATTATGAAATACGGTTAAATATAAATGTTTAAATTTGTAAAACAAATCCTTTATAAAAGTGTAACTAATATCGTAAGTATTTATTCTCAAATATCGGGATAATTCGCAAAGTTTGTTTGCAAACGTCCAGGATCCGCTAAATAAAGCATAATCCAATGGACTGTAACTAGTGGGATTATCTAACGTATCTAAATCTAAATCCTTCAATAGGTCATTGTCAAAAATTTCGATCAAATCTTCTTCTTCATAGTCATTAGCATATAAACTGAACAAATGAAATGCTGTTCTGTTTATTTCGTCAGTCTCAACAAAAATGTTTGGATTTGATTCCAATTTTGATTTTATACTATCAACTTTTACGTTAATTATGTCTAAATGAAATGGGCACTGTTTTTTAGCTAAAATTCTGTCGAAGACCACAAATAAAAATTTATAATGGTTTTTAAATCTTAAATCTATGAGTCTAGCAATAATTTCTTTTAATTCGACCATATTTACATTTTTAGTTAGCCATTTGGCAGCCAAATATTCGGCAAATGTGCGATGTATAAAATCTATATTAATTTTATTTTTCATTGGTATAGCAATAAGTATACCATCCCTCTGCATGAATTGTGCTGAACGTTCTTCTTCCGCGTAGTACTGCTTCAAATCATTTTTAATATCTAAACCCTTCAGCTGGTATTCGTCAAATAAATATTGCAAGGCAAGTAAATGTTTGTTATTCTCTAAAGATAGTAACCATGTTTTTTCACTTGGTCCATATTTGTCACACAAAATAACAGTTTTATTTTTAATGAATTTGTCATACAAATCTATCAAGTCAAATTTTGTGGTTAGACAAACCTTTTTGGCCTTGATCGACTTTTTACATTCTTCCAAAAAATTCTTCGCAAGTAATTGCAATTGTAGAGGTATTCCAGTAAACTCTTGATCGCGATCGTTCAAATTGTGCTCTGCTGCATTTAAGAGCTGTTCCACAAAATCTAACAAAATAGGATTTGCATTCTTATTTTTAACGGGTACGTTTAATTTAAAGAAACTTGTTAAATATTGCTTTTGCTCATCCAAATTGAGAAATTTGAAGTATATTGATAAAACCTTAAATCTGTCTTCCAGAAAAACTTTCATGTTCTCTCGTGTAGTTATGATAATAGGATACTTTTTCTTATACAAATTTTCAATTAAATTGGAAAACTGGTCTTTGTCCGAAATTGAAATTTCATCAAAACCATCCAATAGTAATAAAACTTTTTTGGACTCAACCATATCGTCAAATACCTTCGATGAGAAATCTTTATTTTGTACCTTGGAATCTTTACTATCTAATAATTTATCCATATAAATCGTAAAAAATTCGGATGGTTCTTCTGTGATTTCATCGTTTTCTGCTATCTTTCGCAAGATAACTCGAAGTATCCATACACACGCATTTGATTTACACGCAATATAATCTAATGATACCGATTTTCCCATTCCCGGACAAGCACTGATAATTTGAAATTTATTAATGTCGAAATTGTTTAAAAAATTAGAAGCATTATCAAACAAAATTTTGGTTGTATGTTGGTCATCAAATACTTGAAACATGGCAATATTTTCAACACTTCCAGTAGAGTCCTTCCATTCAAGAACGTCTTCGTGAAACAACAATCGATGTAAGCGATCATGTGATCTTTTAAGTTTTTCAATATTTTTGGAAATAGTATTCGAATCCAGGATACAAATCATTGAATCATTATTAATTTCTACGCCGAAAGAAGTTAACTTTTCGATCAAAACATTTTCGCACTCTTTTCTATTTTGAACTTCAATGAGAAAAAATTCGTTTTTAATTTCGACTAGAGCTTCAAAAGCGATTAAAATTTTTAACACACTTCTATTGATATAGCATTCGCAATTAAAGTCAAGTTTATTTCCAACATTGAAGTCGTCACATAAAATGTGAATGATATCTACACATTTTAAATATTCGAACATATTTTCTTTTGTTATTTCTGAAAGAGGAAGAGAAATTCTTCCCTGGAATTGAACCGGTATGTTTAAGAGTTCCAATTGTTCGGAAGGTTCTAAATCATTAAGAGATGAAAAAAGGTTAACGTGCTTAATTCTTCGGCACGTGAAGTCTTCGTCACTTATAATAACAATTACTTTCAATTTATATTGACTTATTTTCAAAATTTTTGTTATATCGTTGTATTCTTCTTCTTCATCAATTTTTAGAAGTAGTGGTAAATTTTTATAGAACCACATTAATTTGTAAACGCTAATTAGAGTAACGCAATCATTATCAGTATTACCACATATTTTCATCAATTGGATCTGGTCGTCTTGAATTGGCTCACAAAATGCATTGGAAGCAAATTTAGCAACATCCGCCTTCCAATAATCATACCTTCCCTGTTTTTTGATATATAGCTTCACTTCAGTTCCAATATAGTCTTTCAAAAATTTAATAGTTAAATCGTCATGGTAAACTATGGAGATATTTTTGCGAAGCATTAATTTGTTCCAAATATTTTTCTGGGGGCAATCATAATGCGAAAATTTTGTGTCTTCGATGTTATACTTGTATGGTTCTAATAAAATGTCACTCACAACATTTAGAACACAGCTTTTAGACAATGTTATATATTTTGTCTTGTTTTCAAATTTACATCCTTTGGTCCACAACTTGATAACTTCTAAATACCTCTTCGTGACGTCAGTGAAACTAAATTTAGCAAATTTATACTTTACACCAAACTGTTTCCGTATTTCCATTTTTATCAAATCAAAAACTCCAGAATAGTTAATTTGATTTGGAAATAAATACAAATTTTCAAGAAAATCTTTAAATAAATCTTTAAAATCTTTCTCACAGGTAAAATCTTCGGTTTTGAATCCGTAATATGTTGAGTTACAAGTAGTATTTAAATGATTCAGAAAAACATCTTCGTTTGTATTCACCAAACAGTTTAACTTTTCCTCCAGTCCTCTATTTGTGTAAAGAATGTAAGCAAATTTTTTAACCGTCCGTAGGTATTCAATAAATTCTGGCTGTTCTCCTTGAACATTTTTTAAATAATTTTTGAATTTTTGGTATCCTTTGAAGTATTTATGAACTGAAAATCTTTCTTTTGCTTTATCCCGATTAACATTATTCATCGCATACGTGAAATCTGTGGGTTTGAAATTTTTTCCTGCTCCTACTGGATTTTCGTGTTTCAATTGTAATAAATAGGCAAATTTTTCACCATTTTTTGGAGTTATACACAAAACCACATCGTCTGTATCACCAACACAATCGACGTTAGTTCCAATCCAGAAATCTTGTACCGATGGCTCGAAAGTGTACCTTAGTGCTAAAAGGCCTGCAATTTCCTTTTCGTACTCCGATCCAGGATTATCGGTACCCTCCCGCGTGGGAAATTCCTAAAAAACTTAGTTGACGTTAAACAATATTATAAATAGTAATAGAAAATAAGCTGACAATAAATTAATACAATTAATTAATATTTCATAAACAGAGGCATCTTAATATAATAAACTACATATAATTATTAAAACTATTTTTGGACAGTTATAGTGTTTATCTTTATAATGTTTTTCGAATATTCTTTGCGATGATGAAATGTTAGAGATTATTCAATTCGTGCAGTGTATCAGCCAATGGGAGCGCTCCAGTGCTACTCTGTCTATTGGGGGTGACAGATGCTATGAAAAATTGTTCCCGTAACAGACTAAACCAGAGACCTTCAGTCTTGGGCAACCTTTTATGGCCACTTTACACGAGGGGATTTTTTCATGCGATCGATCGCCGCGACTTGTTGCCGGGATTTTTCGCATGCGCCAGGTTGCTGCGACCTATCGCATTGTCACTTTACACGAGGCATTTACTTTCAGGCGACTTGGTAATAAATGACCTATTTGCTACAATACCAACCTCTATTGTCAACTTGAAAATATACTTCCTTATATTATATTCAGATTAGTAAATAATCGAATGAAATTAGAACAAGTTCTAATTCATAAAATCGCTCGTGCGCCAAGTTGCAGGGACTAATCGCATAAACGATTTTGTATTACACGAGGCGCTTAGTTGCTGCGACATGGCGCGGCGATCGATCGCATGAAAAAATCCCCTCGTGTAAAGTGGCCATTACACACCAATTCCCTGTGCTAGAACACCGAAGGGGGGGGGGTATTTGATTGCGAGTGGCCGGTAGAGATGTTTTCAATTCATTATAATTTATTTCCGGCTGTTTTCCGAAAACTTGAGCACGCAGGCTCGGGCTCCACCCGTCGGTGGAGTTTCTACTTTACTTTCAGAAAGTAAAAGCCAGCTTGGTCAAGTCACAGGCGAACTTGGCGCAGACTCCGACTATCGGAGCGACTGATAGCGGCAGACGGGTTTTCAACTTTGCCAGTTATACGTGAAATTTGCCTTTTTTTCTCCACTTTATCGTTTTATCTTTCATTTAATACACCCAGATATATTTGGGATCAGTAAATGTAAATGAACCTGCATGACCAGCATTACGGGACAGCAACTGCGATATCTGTCAAAATAAATTCAAATACCATGACCGTCGCTAGCCAAAGGGGGAGGGGTAAAACCAACCTTGGTTGCCGATGGTCTTTGTTTGCGAGGGGGGCCTCAAAAACCTAACCCTGCATATTAAAAATGTAGGTGCTGTGGCGCACCAGATATACGAAGGATGTGTGGACAAGGCCCGGTAATCCGCAAATTAATTTATGATTCTGATTGTGCTACGAAACACACGGCAATAGCCGAAAACCTCTTACCGTTCGAAACAGCCCTTGGGCTCTGTCACCGCATTATGTCAATTACAAAAATTATAAAATTATGTCGGTTTAAAGCAACACTTGAAGTTTTTTCTCGGCGAATAGTCGACTAAACAGACTTCGGACTGTGATTAATATTCTATCATCGTCCTCGGAGAGTCATAAATATTCTATCCAATTTTATATCGGCCGTAGGTCTGTTACTTACGAATATTCACATTCGAGGCATTTAAAAATGGATACGTATCAAAATATGGTGTACGAATTGGATGTCCATAACCGCTCCCCCTTGGACCCCCTGCGTAATGGCAAAAAGGTCTGTTTATTAAGGACTTAGGGTTTCTTGTTCAAAGGTGATAATGTTAATAAAATTTAGCATTTTAAACGCTAACTTTTCTTGCCTCTCCGGGCAAGAGGTCAATTTTTGTTGGAACGAACTTTTGAAGATATTAAACATAATTAATATAACTATAATAAAAAATAATATCTATAAAAATCAGCTTTAAGCAATTAAGCTTTGATTAAATTGTGCGAGTAAACGAGTTTGTGTTATTATTATGATACCATATGGAATTAATTCCGCATTTACTCTTAACAACAACACATTTTCAAAAAACAATGACTAAAGTATCAGTTTCATTATCAGAATTGTAGGTTAATATTTTAAACAAAACAGACATTTTTTGTCGAGGCACTCAAAGAAGAAGAGATTTTCTTTCACATATTATGTCAGATGATTTGATCCTTTCATTAATTTATAAGAAGGGTTTTTTTTGTTCGTAACTTTTTTAAAATTTTCAGAATTCTTTGGTTTTCTAAATATTGCGGTTACTTGATAAGCCCAAAGGGGACGAAACGACGTTGAATTTATATTATTTAAACAATTACTTGCGTATAAGTAACAGTTCATTAACTTGATTTATTTTCTTTCATAAGTAAATTGACATTCTTCATCTTTCTTTAAATTTTGTGTCTTCCTGTTACACAAAGTCACGAGTCGCCACTGGTAAACTATTTACTTCCTACTATGTATATTATAATCCGAAAACTACATAATTGTTACGCTATAAGCTATTAATAAACCTGTACTTACCATGCTGAATTTTAAAAACCCGGTAAAACTGCATGAGGTACTAAACAATAAACAATACTTTTTAAGATGCACATCATTTTGTTGTATGTATTTACTTAATCGCCCCACTTTTTAATACAAAATATCGTTTATATTTAAAAAAATTGAAATCTAACTCAAATAATCTCAAGGATAATCATAAGTTTAGTTGGTTGCAGCCAATCTAATAGCAGCTAGCTAGTGAGGAATTTATCACTTCGAAAACATTGTACTATAAATACTACTTATTTATCTCTTCATTTTAATCTCCAATTTAATTTTACCATAACAAATTATTTTAGCGTATTTCCAACTTTCCATTTCTTGAATTCTATTGTTTCTAGTCTTTATATAGAATTCCGAAATGCGGTTTTATCGGGAACAAGGGCAAACTTACCAAAATTCATGGTCGCGAATTGGCCGTTCCCTATGCGTTCTATGACCCATAATAAAACTTACTTATTTAAATGAATCTAATTAAAATTCTAATCAAATACTAAAAGGAAATATTTTTTTAGCCCCTATAGTTTCCTAGATACAATCCTGCATTTTTGCTCAAAACAACGTAGTTTTCAGATTTTGATATAAACTTAATATGTTGAACTGTATTTCAATGCCTAGCTAAAAATTCGGAAAGATTCAAAAATTAAAATTAAAAATTAACATGTTTAAAATTGAAAATGTAAAAATTATTGTAAATGAAATTGGAAAGAAGGGGGAATTGGAAATGGATATCTTTGTGCGTAGATGAAGAACTTTTGCGATGGAAAGGAGAAGGGGGCCAGTCTACTCCGAGCAGTGGAGCGGAGAGGACGTAAAAAGAGTCTACGCCAGGCAGTCGACCGTAGAGGACGCTTGAAAGTGTCGTCGCTAAGGAGTCGAACGGATAGGACGCTTTGAGCGAGAAATTTGTAAATTTTGTAAAGTTAATTTGTTGAATAAAAAGAAAAATTTAGTTAAAAATTGAAGGAATGTGTTTTGATTTGAAGTGAATAAAATAATTTGGAAAGAAAATAAAAATAAAGAAAAATTTTGAAATCACGGATTTCAACAAAATAAATGGTTGGTCGCTGGACTGAAAAGAGCACGTCAATATATTAATATATCATATAATTATGTAATATGATATTATATGTAAATCAACAGTAAATCGATGAAAAATTTTATATTTTGCCAAAATAGGAAGAAAAAAACTTTTGAATGCCTATATATCTTGCAAACGAAGCATATATTTCTTTTCATTAGTAGAATACGTTTTACTATTTTATTTACAAATACGAAAATTTTTGAAACGCTCTGTATATTTTAGAGAAAAACTTGTGGGACAAAAAAAGTGGCATATGGGAAAAGAATCGAACAACATCGCTAGATCGCACTGATGAGGGCTAATAAGTCCGAAACTCGAGTTTGCGTTTTCAAATTGGATTGCATGGTCTTTGATGTATTTTAAATACAAATTGGCTATAGCCGAGAACCTCATCTCAATTATTTTTATACCATGTTCTCTTACTGGAAGAACCGTGCGGTGGCGTTACTGAGACATACAATTTGGCAAGTTTTGTCCGCTGTGTGTTGATAGTTACAAGCCAGTAATACGCACTCATGCAATTCTCTTTGTATATCGCACTGATGAGGGCTAATAAGTCCGAAACTCGAGTTTGCGTTTTCAAATTGGATTGCATGGTCTTTGATGTATTTTAAATACTCGTACAAATTGGCTATAGCCGAGAACCTCATCTCAATTATTTTTATACCATGGTCTCTTACTGGAAGAACCGTGCGGTGGCGCTACTGAGACATACAATTTGGCAAGTTTTGTCCGCTGTGTGTTGATAGTTACAAGCCAGTAATACGCACTCATGCAATTCTCTTTGTATATCGCACTGATGAGGGCTAATAAGTCCGAAACTCGAGTTTGCGTTTTCAAATTGGATTGCATGGTCTTTGATGTATTTTAAATACAAATTGGCTATAGCCGAGAACCTCATCTCAATTATTTTTATACCATGTTCTCTTACTGGAAGAACCGTGCGGTGGCGCTACTGAGACATACAATTTGGCAAGTTTTGTCCGCTGTGTGTTGATAGTTACAAGCCAGTAATACGCACTCATGCAATTCTCTTTGTATATCGCACTGATGAGGGCTAATAAGTCCGAAACTCGAGTTTGCGTTTTCAAATTGGATTGCATGGTCTTTGATGTATTTTAAATACAAATTGGCTATAGCCGAGAACCTCATCTCAACATCGCTAGATGTTTAAAAAAACAAATTTATGTTTTAGAATCATGTTTTTAAGCGGCGGCTTGCCGTAAAGGACACCGGAGCACGTGCATTCCTATCCAAAACCGAAAAAACCATTATACAAAAATAGTTTTAAAAATTATAATTTTAAGTAATTAATAAAAATACGGTAAATTTATATATTTCGTTTTTCTTTAAATTGTTTTCCCTCTCATTAATAAACGTGACAAGCCGTCACTGAAAATGAACCTTTATACAGCTGTATAGACCTGGGCGGGTGGGGGGGTTGTCTGGAGGTATGAAATACCCTAGTATATGGTGAATGGTGATCAATTGTTAAAAAATTAGAAAGTGTTTTATGATGCTGCTTTACTTTTCTTGTAAAATATTCAGAATATCTCCTAGATATTCTGATTTATGTTTCTCACTTACTATTGTTGACTTGATTGTTTAACTTGACAATGTAGTTGTCATTAGATTTGGTAAGCAGTCACGTTGTTCCATAAAATTAAATTATTCTGATAGTAAATAAGTAAATAAAAATGCTGTATAGGTATATTTTTCTATTTTCTTTCAATTTTATGCCTCCTTCTATTGAAAAAAGTCACGAGCCGCCGTTGATATTTCCATGTCAAATTTGTGTTATAGGAACATCAGCAGTTAATTGAATTTTTTTTTTTTGATCTACGACATTTAAATATGATATTTCATTTTCATATTTGCGGATAAGAAAGGAAAAATGAGGTTTAAGTAAAAGAATTGGAAGTTATTAATAAAAAATTAGTGGAAGTAAATGTTAAATAAGATTACAAGAAAGTTTCAGGAAGTTGAAGCTATAAGTAGTTAATGAAATTAAAGATAAAATCGGGATAAAGGAAAAGTATTGCAAAAAGGTTAATAGAATGACGAGATTAAAAATCCATCAAGAGATCAAGAGGCTCAAAGAGTCAAGTTGGCCCAAGATTAAACCACATAACCGCATAAACATATTTAACGAAAGTTTTAAAATTCAATAATCATTTAAGGTAATTTATTAATAGTAAAATTTTACAAGTATCAAAAATCACAGTATAAAAGATA
Organism: Podabrus alpinus; assembly: GCA_932274525.1. Taxonomy (NCBI): domain Eukaryota; kingdom Metazoa; phylum Arthropoda; class Insecta; order Coleoptera; family Cantharidae; genus Podabrus; species Podabrus alpinus. The sequence goes on along the minus strand of OW026454.1, from coordinate 86,491,476 downwards.
TTTAATTAAATTTATTAGTTGTCAAAAACACGAAATGTTGTGTTCCGAGAGTCACAATCTTGTATAATATAGAGAAGAGGTGGTAATATGGAACCTCTCTTTGTTTTTAAAAATAAATGTCCAAATTTATTACCTAATGATATTTGAAATGAAAGTAAAATTTTATTAAATGTATGAATTTATTCAAAATAAGGTATTTTATATATTTTTCAAACTAGGCTGGTAATAAAATTAAATGTATGGCAAATTACAAAAATAAATATTTAAAAAAATTAATCCAATACTAGAAAACCAAAAACTATCAGTTTAAATGCATAATAAGAAGGGGGGGTCTACTCCGCAATTTTGAAGTACTTACAATAAGATGCTGTAAATTTCTGCAAATATTTTGTTAGAATTGTCTATAATTCATACGCATTTTAGAGTCGTTCGCAATTTTTTTTTACAAATATCGTGCAAATTTTGCTGTACACACTTTTCTTTATCGATCAATCCCCTCCCCGCAATTATCCAAACCACAAATTAATAAAAACCTGATTAAATGAAAAAAAAGGCCAAATAAAATTGAATAAATTGCACAAAACTCATAGCTCATGGAATCGATATTTCAGTATTATTATACTGTCATTAGATGAGTTTAATGAAAGAATAAATGATAAACATGGTACAGGAAATAATTTGGCAGCTTTCTTATATTAGGACTCATCTTTTTATCTCTATTAGCTAGTAATACTTTTCACCAATGTGTGGTGTTAGTAGTTTGGCTAAATGGTGATCCCATAGTAAAAACATGGTCCATATTACCAACTTCTCCTCTATAGATCACGATAACTATTATCGTAAAAAAAGTATAATAGCCAACTTTATCTGTAACTTTTTATTGAGACCGAAGACCGAACACCTATTATTAATATAATTAATACATCTATTCTAATCATTATCACTCGGGAATGGATAAGCATGTAATTTGTAAGCTTGGATATTCATTATCTTTTCATGTGTTAGATGAATTTTGATCGAATATCTGTAAAATGAATTCCAGGTTTTTCTCGACTGCCAAATCATACGCGGACTTGTGATCTTCGTTATTTGTTTCAAAGTGTGCACCCAAATGTACGAGAACTTCCACAGCTTCCCGATAAAACTTACCACCAGCACTAAATTCAGTTTCGTCCCCTTTTATCAAATCTGAATTACATATAAAATGTAAAATGGTATTGCCTTTCTTGTCACTCAAATTAATATTGCCGAATCTATCAAGCAATACATTGAAATATTTAAATTTTTTTTCTACTTCAAGATCTGATTCCACTTCCATATCTATGTATAAATTGAACGTTAACAATGTAGGAATTGCTCCAAGTTCAATTAAAAGTATAACAGTATCTAATTTATTTTCCATAATCGCAAAATCAATTGGCAAGTTGCAATCAAAATTAGCAACATTGACATCGTAGCCTTTATCTATGCATTCCGTTACAAGTTCGTTATATCCACAAGAAGCTGCTAAGTGCAACGTCGTGCTTCTATCTGACATTTTTACATCAATTAAGGCACCTTTCGAGTGCAACAATTTAGCAGTGCTTAGGTTACAACAAGAAAGGGCTAAACTGAATGCTGTATCTTCCAACGATTTTTCTTCATTTATATCAAAACCTTCATTTAACAAATCTATTATAAGTTCATCATAGCCAATTCTTGCAGCACAGTGTAGGGCCGTTTCGTCACCCCTACATTTTATTCTAATATCGGCACCATTTTTAATTAATAAATTTACTGTTTCCAAATTTTTCCGTTCTAGTGCGCAAAATAACGGAGTCCTGCCTTGATAGTCTTGTTCGTCGATTTCAAACTGTTTTTCCAAGCATAACGTTACGATTTCGTCATTACCGGTTAAGGCAGCAATGTGCAAGGTCGAGCTTTCATCATCCGTTTTTGAGGTTATATCTATATCGTATGATAATAACAGTTTAGCATTGTCACGTTTATTATTTGAAATAGCCAATTGAAATGGCGTAAAACCACTGTAGTTTTGTAAGTTTAATTCTGCGCCAACTAAAATTAGATCTTGCACCAAACTGATGTCTCCACAAATAGCCGCATAATGTAACGAGTTACACTTTTCCTTATTTATAACATTCACTTCCGCCTTTTTCGATATCAATAATTTCGCTACATCTGTCAAGTTATTTTTTAACGCTAACAGTAACGCGGTATTTGAATCGTCCGTTTTTTTGTTAATATCGACACCGAAATCTAAAAATTGGAGCACCAAGTCTTGGTAGCCGTACATGGCAGCATAATGTAACGTAGTGTAACCAAAATTATTTTGCACATTGACGTCGGCATTTTGTTGCAACAACAGTTTCGCAATATTTAATTTATTTTCTTGAAGAGCTGTAAGTAAAGGCGTATTTTCACGATAATCACGACTATTTATATCGCAACCTTTTGCTATCAGTTGAGATACAATGTTTTCGTTGCCGCTCAAAATTGCTGCAAAAAATACATCTTTAGCTAAAGCATCAACATTATTGGCAATCAGAACATTCACAAATTCAACATGACCATTTTTTATTGCGATCATTAGCGGTGTTTCCCCTATTGTATTTTCGACATTGATATGTATCCCACTCTCCAAAATTAAATTCAAAAGTTCCAAGTTACCAATTTTAGCTGTCAAGTGCAGCAAACTGTCGCCGGCGGATGCGTTGTCAAATAATTTAATATCGCAATTGAGGTTGATGAGAATTTTCGCAATATCTGCACGATTATTTTCGAGCGCAGTGTGTAATAGCGTGGTGCCGTTTGGCAATTTTTCGTTCACGTTAAAGCCTTGTTTTAAAACTTCGTGTAGTAATTCGATATTTCCTAGTTCGACAACATCATTTAGAAAAACAATTGAATTTGAAATTTTAACATCATGTTTTAGCAGAGTTTTTACAATATTTAATTGTTTCGAATGCAAGGCCAAGTCCATAGGAGTATTGTTAGAATCATCTTCTTTGTTTAAATCGGCGTTTTTGTCAATTAACATTTTGAATATCTTATTACAACCACCATAAGCAGCATCGTGAACCACGGTGGATCCATGATTTCCTGCTATATTTACATTAGCTCCTTTGTCCAGCAACATTTTGACTACATCAGCACGTTTATATATGGTTGCATAATGAAGCAGGGTATATTCATTCCAATCATCTATTTCGTCGATATTGACTTCTTTAGCCAATAATAAATTTTCAACATTTTCTTTGGAACCAAAAGCTATAGCAAATCTTATATCATGATAGTAATAATTTTTACCATCCTGTATTCCAGAATATTTCAAATACTCCCTAACAGTACACACACCCTTAATAAGCTTACAAACATCTCTTGATAAATCAGTCCTTTTGGATAACTCTCTAATATAATCGAAAATGAGAGTATCTTCAAAGATATTACCCATAAGTAAATCGCGACATACATGATTATGAAATACGGTTAAATGCAAAAATTGATATTTGAAACATAATTTCTCTATAGAAATGTACATTATCTCAAAAGTTTTGATTTGCAAATATCGGGATAGTTCGCAAAGTTTGTTTCCATACGCCCAAGATCTTGTATTCAAAGCATAATCCAAAGCACTGTACCTAGTGAAATTATCTAGCGTATCTAATTTTAAGTTTTTCAATAAAGGATTGTCCATAATTTCGTTCAGATCTTCCTCCCTGTAATCATCAGCATACAAAGCAAACAAATGAAAAGCAGTTCTATTGATATCATCAGTTTCAATAAAAATATTTGGATTTGATTCCAATTTTGACTTGATAGCTTCAACCTTGACGTTTATTATGTCTAAATGAAATGTTGACTGTTTTGCTAAAATTCGGTCGAAGATAACAAATAAAAATCTGTAACCGTTCGGTTCATCAAATCTTACATGTAGGAGTGTGGCAACTATATCTTTCAATTTGGAATTTTTCACATTATTTGTTAACCATTTAGCAGCCAAATATTCGGCAAACGTGCTATGTACGAAAGAGATATAAATTTTATCTTCCGTCTGTTTGGCTATCAAAATTCCTTCTTTTTGCATTAATTGTGAATTATACTCTTCTTCCTCGTAGTATTGCTCCAAACGGCTTTCAATATTTAACTTGTTCAAATACATACTGCTAAACAAATACTGCAATGCAAATATATATTGATTACTTTCTAGAGATTTCAGCCATTGTTTTTCACTTGCACCGTATTTATCACACAAAATAGCAGTTTTATTTTTAATAATTTTCTCGTACAAATCCAACAAGTCAAATTTTGTGGTTAAAGAAACTTTTTTGGTACTTAACGACATTTTACATTCTTTCAAAAAAAAATTCCCAAGTAAATGTAATTGTAAAGGAATTCCAGTAAATTCTTCATCTTGATCATTTAGATTATTTTTTGCTGCATTTAAAAGTTGTTCTACAAAATCTGCCAAAATAGCATTGGAATTCTCATTTTTAACAGCCAAGTTCGTTTTAAAGAAGGTTGTTAAAAATTGCTTCTGTTCATCCACCGTGAAAGCTATTAAATTTTTCGATAAAGCATTAAACTCTTTTTCCAGAAAGAGTGTCATGTTTTCACGTGTGGTAATCAAAACAGGAAATTTTTCTTCCTGAAAATATTTAATCAAATCAGAAAACTTTTCTTTGTGCAAAATGGAGATTTCATCAAAACCATCCAACAGTAATAAAATTTTTTTCGCCTTAAGCATATCCTTAAATACCAACAATGATAATTCTGTATTTTGGACACTGGAATCTTCGGATAACAATTGATCCATGTAAAACGTAAAAAATTCTGATGGCTCATCTATTTCTTCGTTTTCAGCTATATGTCGTAAAGTAATTGGAAGGATCCAAACACTCAAATTTGAAAAGCACGTAATATAATTCAAAAACACCGATTTTCCCATTCCCGAACAATCACTGATAATTTGAAATTTTTGCTCGTAGACGCTGTTTAAAAAATTGGAAACATCATCGTACAGAATTGCGGTTGTACTTTCGGCATCATCAATTTCAAACATGGCAATATTTTCCACACTTCCAGTTGATTCCTTCCATTCCAAAAAGTTCTCATGAAATAGCAATCGATGGAAACAATCGTGTTCCATTTTCAACTTTCCAATCTTTTTGGGAATCTTATCGGATTCTAGTATACAAATCCGAGAGTCGTCAATCTCAACACCGTATAAAGATAATTGTTCGGTCAGAATTTTTTCGCACTCCTTTCGATTTTGAACTTCGATTAGAAAAAATTCGTCTTCAATTTCAACTAAAGCTTCGAAGGAAATGAAATTTTTTGAAACACTTCTATTTATGTAACATTTGCAACTAAAGTCACATATATTTCCAACATTAAAGTCGTTACATAAAATGTGAATGATATCCACACATTTCAAATATTTCAGCATGTTTGTTTTGGCTATTTTCGCAAGGGGAAGTGAAATTCTTCCCTGGAATTTAACCGGTAAATTTAAAATTTCTAATCTTTCGGGAGGTTCTAAATCTTTAATAGAAGAAAAGTAGTTTACATGTTCAATTTTTCGGCAAGTGATGTCTTGATCACATGTAATTACAATTACTTTCAATTTGTATTTACTTATTTTTAAAATCTTTAAAATATCATTGTATTCGTTTTCATCGTTAATTTCTAAAAGCAGTGGTAGATTTTTAAAAAACCACATAAATTTGTAAATACTAACCATGGTTATGCAATCATTGATAGTGTTACCACATAATTTCATCATTTGTACCTGATCGTCTGGAATTGGCCCAAAAATTACTTTGGAAGCCAATTTAGCAACTTCGGTTTTCCAATTCCTTCCCTGTTTTTTGGTAATTAATTTTACTTCACTTCCGACATAATCTTTCAAAAATTGAACTGTTAGATCATCACCATAAACTACCGAGATATCCTTATGAAGCATCAATTTGTTCCATATATTTTTTTGTGGGCAATCGTAATATGAAAATCGATTTTCCTCGATATCGCACTTGTAGGTCTCTAATAAAATGTCACTCAAAATATTAATCACATCTCCTTTAGATAATGTTAAATATTTTGTCCTTGTCTCAAATTCACATCCTTTAGTCCACAACTTGATAATTTCCAAATACTTCTTAGTAACATCATCAAAATCAACACAAGCAAATTTATATGAACCAAAGAATTTTCGTATTTCCGCTTTTATCAAATTAAAAACCCCTTCAAAGTTGATTTGATTTGGAAATAAATATAAATTTTGAAGAAATTCTTCGTCAAAATTAAAATCTTCTGTCTTGAATCTGTAATAGGTTAATTTAGAAGTATTTAAATGATCGAATATAACACTTTCATTGGCGTCCAATAAACAATTTAACTTTTCTTCTAGTCCTCTATTTGTGTAAAGGACATAAGCAAATTTATTCACCGTGCGTAGGTATTGAAAAAGAACTGACTGTTTTTCAAAATCATTTAAATGATTTTGGAACTTTTTATAACCTAGGAAATATTTATCCACCGAAAATCTTTCTTTAGCTTTATGCCGCTTTCCATCCTTCATCAAATAAGTGAAATCAGAGTCTTTGAAATTTTTTAGATCACCTACTGGATTTTCGTGTTTTAATTGTAAAAATATTACAAAGTCTTCACCATTTTCTGGAGTTATACATAAAACGATGTCATCCGTATCGCCTACACAATCAACGTTTGTTGCAATCCAAAAATCTGGTACTGAGTCTTCAAAGGCGTACCTTGCAGCTAACAGGGCTGCAATCTCTTTCTCATAGTCGAATCCAGGATTATCGGCACCTTCTCGTGTCGAAAATTCCTAAAATAATTGAAGGTTTTAAAATCGAAGCAATTATGACATGCGAACAAATGAAGAATTAATTATATTCTTATTAATTAAGGTTATAGCGTATAGAGGCGGCCATAGCTTTGACAGTTAAGTGAGTCTACTGCTAATGCGAAACGCTCGGATGGAATCCGGGCAGGGTAAGAACTTTATTCTGGCCATCTCTCCTCGACAGATAATGGCAAACCATCGAGGTAATCTGCCAAGAAAATCCATCTCGAAATTAAGTGTATTACACTTCCCGTAGTTTGGAGCCCACGTTAAACAAGTAGGTCCTCTATGTATGTGAAAACAATTTCAACGGGCATCACATGCATAGAAAGAGATGGGGGTCACCAAACCCTCATTAGGGTAAAAGGACTGAGAAGGAAGGATAGCGTTGTACATTTTAAATTTTGGGTCTCAATTAACTTGTAGCTAAACTAGCTGCAACTTTCTTTTCGTACTCAAATCTAGGATTATATTATCGGCTCCTTCTCACGTCCAAAATTTGTTTCTTCCAAAAGAATTCAAAAATTACTTAACATTAAGAAATTTTAATATTGATCTCATAATAAGCAGTTTGTTTAATAAATTACTATTACAAAAGTTACAAAATTAGATAGTAAATTATTCGATAGGTATTATATAAATTTTTGAAATTCCTACCATCTTTAAGTTAATCTTTTAATTAATGTTAATTATACTTGCGTTTTCACCAGTATTACTTACATAATATTATTTTAACCATTCATGAATTCATTACTACACCTTTTCCACCAGTAATTCAGAAATCGTCAACCATTATTCAGATTTGTCAATTGATATTCAGAAATCGTCAACCATTATTCAGATTTGTCAATTGATATTCAGAAATCGTCAACCGTTATTCAGATTTGTCAATTAATATTCAGAAATCGTCAACGGTTATTCAGATTTGTCAATTGATATTCAGAAATCGTCAACCGTTATTCAGATTTGTCTATTGATATTACAATTCACAATTTCTGAATATCAGTTGACAAATCTGAATTGCAATTCACGATTTCTGAATATCAGTTGACAAATCTGAATTACAATTCGCAATTTCTGAATATCAGTTGACAAATCTGAATTACAATTCACATTTCTGAATATCAGTCGATAAATCTGAATTGCAATTCACGATTTCTGAACAGCAGGTGAGGTTATCTGAATTACTGCTGAAAAAGGTGTAGTACACTGAAAATAATGCTGTGTATGATATTAATGAAACTGCATTCATTGATGAAAGTTATTAAATTTATAGAGTTTGTTATAATCACAATGAAACGCACTATTTAAATCTATGATCCCCTTTTCAATTCAATGAAATGCATTTCATTAAAAATACTTCATAGTATTTAAAAATAGTTTCATAGAGATTATGAACAGCATTCCAGTAAAAAAATTTTTGTATTTATGAATTTTTTTTATCAATATAAAAACTAGTTTCATAGACTTTATCAACAAATGTTCACCCATATAATAAATTAATTTTTTTTAACTGTATGATCTAAAATTATACATGTGATGGAATAATTAGATAGATTCAATTAACTTTTTTTTTTACTTTCAATGATTTCCATTTTTTTACTATATGAATCAATTAATTTAAATTATTAAGTATTTTATTAAATGTAATTAATTGATTTTCTATATTTAAGGAATTAAATTCGTAAACTTTGTAAGGTAATGTATTAAATTAATATTAATTACTTAATTAAATTAATTAATTTTTATAATAATAATAATTAATTCAACGAAGTGCATTTCATTAAAAATATTTCATAGTGTTTAAAAATAGTTTCATCGAGAATATGAACAGCATTCCAGTAAAAATATTTTTGTATTTATGAATTTTTTTATAAATATAAAAACTATAGTTTCATAGACTTTATCGACAAATGTTCATCCATAAAATAAATTAATTATTTTTAACTGTATGATCTAATATTATCCATGTGATGGAATAATTATATAAATATAATTTATTTTACTTTCAATGATTTCCATTTTTGAAAATGAATCAATTACTTTAAATTATTAACTATTTTATTAAATGTAATTAATTCTTCTTCTACTTTTATTAAGAAGTGTCTCTCTTAATATAGGTCCAGGACATGTTCTTTATTAATTTTTGTAATAAATTAGTACTATGAACATTTTTTGTTTTTACATCTCAGGTAGCTTGCTAGGCTTGGCTTTCGATGTGCCTGCACCCTGTTTTTGAACACGGAGGGACCGACGCACAGTGGGGCAAGAGAGCTAAAACGTGCTATTAAATCAAATACCGTTTGAATGGATTTCTAAGTTGGATATATACTTTCAGGGTTGTTAGTAGTATTTAAAAAAATCGATAGATACAATTTTATCATATTCCTTAAACCGAAAAACAGCTTATTGGGTTTAGCAACAAAATTTTTTTAGATCGCCCTGTATGAATATTTATCTATACGGCACGCCTTTAACCAACGAGATTTATATTGCCATTTAAATTGTGCCAATTTTTGCTTCAAGTCTTGAAATTGCTTTCCATCACATTTTGTTCGATTCTTCATCTCTTCGTCCAAGAACTTAAATTGTTCGTCTATTCTAGGGCCATTACAACCTCTCATGATATCAACCAGTTCTCTGTTATTGATCAACATTTCTCCTATATAATATAATAAATAACTAATTAATAATAAACCTTTGCAAAAATATACCCGTTTCTTATAATTCTTATATAGTGATATTCAAAGGGATTATCTTCTTATATGGATTATCCTTTAAATTTTTTTGGACCACCCTGTATGAATTGCTTCCGAAAATGAACAAAATTGTATCTAGCGAAGAGATTAGTAAAATTTAGTACAATGTTTAAACGCGACTGTTTTCTTATACTCAATACCCATTAGGGAAAAAAAATCAAAGCTCAATATGCTTTAAAACATAACCAAAAAGCCCAAAAACTAATTAAACTTCAGATTTCAACAATACCGTTCCGTAGCGTACTTTTATAAATTACATGCTCTTTAATACAAGTTTAGAATTACTAAAATGTCACAATATACTTCAATTTCAAAGTTTCAAACTAAGTATTTCAATTCTTAAAAATGCTTCCGGTAGAGAAAAATCGCGCTAATCCGGGTCACGGAGGGCCCACCGAAAATTTAGTAGTGTTCTAGTGTGCGTTCCTTCACGTGTGCGATAAATTCGAAAAGAATTTATATAGAGCGAAATATAATGATAATAATTTAAAGCTCTATGCCATTTTAAATATTGTTGAAATTCAGAGAAGAGATTCTGTATATTTATTTTGCCAAAGGCTTGATAAAACTGAATATGAATCACACTTTCGAGCTCATCATGTATTAGATCCTTCAGAATTAAAAGAATTTTACATAATTAACATAATGGATGTAATAGGACCGCCGTTAAGTATTATTAATACTGCAAATGGCAAAAAAATGATTCGGGTTAAAGAATATTATTCATCAAACCATAGTTTATAGATCGGTATACCATAAAAAGCTGAATATTATATTAAAACGACTTTTCTTATACAATAAATAATTATTAATAAATTAATAAATCCTTTTTTTTTAAATAAAGTAATTTTTGCCGTATGTTTAACAAACACCCTGTATAATCAATTTAAAAATATAATGAAACAAAAATGCAAAATACCAACCAAAAATTAGAGTATATAAAGAGTTGAGTATACCTTAGATCAAAAAAGTTTAAAAATCGTAAATTCCGGCAAGAAATTCAACAAAACGCAATAATTAAAAAATCCATCGAAATGAATGCAAAACTATTTTTATCCGACGTACTCAACGTCTTGTCGATTGGTAAGTGAAAAATTTGGTATTATTAAGAACGATTTTATTTAATTCTATATTATTTTTAGATTGATAGTGATTTTGGAGTACTAATGGAAGGTAATGTAACATGTGAAGCATTATTATCTTCATGGGCAAAGTTTCGCAATACTATATTGCAATACTTAAAACGAAAAGGGAGTATAAAAAATAAGGATATTAACTCCACCTTGTCAGAATTATCTGATGATACTAACGAGGGTAAGTAATTATTAACAATGTATTATTTCTATCAAATAATAATGTCGAATAACTTGTTTTTCAGATATAACAGATGTTGTAACGTTTTGGGCACTACACGGGGCGCTCGTTCCGTATCAACGGGAAGTAAAGAAGGATGCTAAAAGCAACAAAAAACTTGTAACCCGTTTCAGCGTAATTGATTCCCAGAATTCATTTCTTGTGATTTGCCCTACTCATGAAGCGCTGGAAGAAAAAATCATGGAGTATTGTGGCGCTTCTAAACGAAAGGCACACCCTATAATCTTCGTTATTGGGTCCTCGATTTTTAATTGCCAGGATTATTATGTGTACTTTGCGGGTGTTCGGTACAATTTTAAGAATATCGTACGAGCCATCGATATTTCTTTTAAATTGATGCATTTATTCCGCTTAGAATACCCAAAAGAGTCCACGACGTTTTGGAACTTCGTGCAAACGTTTTTCTACAAAATTAATGAAGACTCCGCCATTGGAAAAACGTCGATAGTTAAAAAATGTATTTTGAATTTATATAAAGATATTTTGTAATTTTATAAATGTTTAAAAACTATTAACATTAAATTTTTTAATTAAATAAAAGCATGTTTATATGAATATTTATTATATTATTTGGAACTATTGTTATTGGTTTAGTGACTACAAGAAAGAAACAGTTTTATAAATTCAATGAACAAGTTTTATAGAATAAACAAAAAAGTTTATAAATTGAACGTATAAATTTAATAAACTAAACCAAATATTGTCTTAGATTTGATAAATTAATGTTTTACAAATTAAACATCAATTTCATAGTCCCGATAATTTAATTTCATAGATAGAAAGAGGAAGTTTTATAAATTCTATAAATAAATTTAATAAACTCAACCAAATATTGTTTTAGATTTGATAAAGTAATGTTTTACAAATTAAACATCAATTTCATAAATAGAAAAAGGAAGTTTTATAAATTCTATAAATAAATTTAATAAACTCAACCAAGTATTGTTTTAGATTTGATAAAGTAATGTTTTACAAATTAAACATCAATTTCATAAATAGAAAAAGGAAGTTTTATAAATTCTATGAATAAATTTAATAAACTCAACCAAGTATTGTTTTAGATTTGATAAAGTAATGTTTTACAAATTAAACATCAATTTCATAAATAGAAAAAGGAAGTTTTATAAATTCTATGAATAAATTTAATAAACTCAACCAAGTATTGTTTTAGATTTGATAAAGTAATGTTTTAGAAATTAAACATCAATTTCATAAATAGAAAAAGGAAGTTTTATAAATTCTATAAATAAATTTAATAAACTCAACCAAGTATTGTTTTAGATTTGATAAAGCAATGTTTTACAAATTAAACATCAATTTCATAAATAGAAAAAGGAAGTTTTATAAATTCTATAAATAAATTTAATAAACTCAACCAAGTACTGTTTTAGATTTGATAAAGTAATGTTTTACAAATTAAACATCAATTTCATAGTCCCGATAATCTAATTTCATAAATAGAAAGAAGAAGTTTTATAAATTCAAATAACTACTTTCATAAAATAAAATGAATATTTTCATAGGTTTCATAAACTAATTTCTTATTTTGAAAGCATTAATTTCTAGACCCAATGATATAATTTAATAAATACAATGAAGTAGTTTCTACATTAAAAAAACATAATTGATAGATTAAAAAAAATAATAATATAGACCGAATAACTAATTTTTATAGATTTGATGCAATCCGTTTCATATATTGTAAATATTAATTATTAAATTCTATTAACTATCCCTTCATTATATTTATTAATTTTAATTTGTAAATTTAAAAAATAAATCATAAATTCAATTAACATACTTGTTATTATATTAATTAAATTAAATTTTTAAACATAATGAATTTTTTCTTTGGCTGAGAATCTATGAAAACTTTCATAAATCTTATAAAAATTTTCATTGTATTTAGGGCTGTTTTTGGTTCAGTGTAATTGGTTTGATTTCTTGTTAATCTAATCATGCGCGCAGCCATAGATATGATTGATTTTCATGTCTAAGGCCAGAGTCTCACTTCACCACTTCTAAATAAAATATTAACAAATGGAAGTTACTGATTTGTGGGTGGATGTATCTTTGAACTCGGTTTGAACCAATTGAATTAGTTCAAATTTTATTTGATAGTAAGAAGTGGTGCAGTGAGACTCTGGCCTAATGTATTTAGATTTGAACTATTAGTTTGCGTGCTTAAAAGGGGGGGGTAAATTATTTATAAAAGGTGTTCAACAACGGCGAGTTATTAAGATCCGATTGGATATTTAAAAAGAGTAGAAGAATATTTCAAGTAATTAATTTATCCCCCTCCCCCCATTTTAATCATATAAACTAACCCCCTCCCTAAGCCAATAAAAACTCTTTAAATTCTACACCAATAGAATAGCTTTCGACCCTCCACAACTTCTACGTTCCTCCACCTACAACCCCACTATAATCTTGGAAGTAATATTTAAATAAATTCTCTTTTATTAAAGTTTTTACGCCTGAAGATTTCCCAGTGTGACGAAAACATTTGCGAATTAGATTTTTAGTATAATTAACTTGTAAAAATTTGTGCTCTTAAGTTTGAAAAATGTTTTTGTCAATTTTTTAGGTAAATCTAAAAATACATGAATAAAAATATGAATTTTCACTGCATTAACCACGAATCTATCATTGTCATACTTTACAGTCATTGAATCCTGTATTTTCAAACACAATATAAAAATTTGGCTATGTGGACATTGCATAACTTTCCCCATGCAAATTTAGAATTAAAATTTCTTTTTCTGCAAAAAATAATCATTTAAAATTGTATTAGAAACCATGATTAATTATTTTCTCTTAGTTTCTGGTATAACAAAGGTGGTCTTTGGTTCTTATTAAGGTACTTAAACAATTTTTTTTTATTTCAAAATATTTTATTAGAATAACAATTCACAAAATAATAATTTAAATATTAACCCAATCCAACGATTCATCAAACAAAATCGTGGACATCGGAAAATATTACAAACATTTAATCAAATAAAATAAATTTTAGCATGACCAGGCTTCATGAGATAAAAATAAAAACTTATTTGGAACTGGTGTACTTGGTTACGGCTTTGGTACCTTCACTGACGGCGTGTTTGGCCAATTCTCCGGGCAAAATAAGACGAACCGCAGTTTGGATTTCCCTGCTGCTAATGGTCGATTTCTTGTTGGTTTGGGTGAGGCGTCCAGCTTCAGTAGCGATACGTTCGAAAATGTCGATCACGAAACTATTCATTATGGACATGGATCTACTGGAAACTCCAATATCACTGTGCACTTGCTTTAAAACCTTGTAAATTTAAATTCCAAAACTTTCTTTTCTCTTGGTCTTCCTTTTCTTATCGCTCTTGACAGCCATTTTCTTTTGCGATTTTCCTACTTTTGGTGGTTGATTTTCACTTTTTGGTGGAGCCATTTTATAGATTCAAATTCACTTCTATCACAATACAATTATTGAAAAATATAGAAATGTTTGCTTATATAGTATTTGCTTCTGTTAATCTTTAAGTTGGTACTTTAAGTTGGACGCTTTATTTCAGGGGGCGCCAAAAACCATTCGCTTACAATTTAAATAAGGGACAATTTAAATAAATTTAAATATGTATAACTTCAAGGTGTACAAAATAGTAGAAGTGAGTAAATCATTTGCGGTAAAATTCGTAGCATTAAAAATTCTCATTTGTTACATTTGTAAATAACATAAACGATCTGTTATAGGACGATCTATGTACATCTGCGCATGTTTAAGGCAGTGATACGATCCAGCTTATTTGACATATTTTGATATCCTTAGTTAAAACGTCCTAACTAACAATTTTAGATTGATCGCGATTGTTGCATTATCATCAGGTGGTTTATATAATTGAAATATAGGGTTGGTAACAAAAAAATTTTGTGCAAGATAATATCGTATGCAGAAATTCCATTCTTATGATGTGCGCTCTTTCACTCGCTTTTCGCGATAGTTATTAATTTTAAACATAATCTATTAAGCACCCCTCCCGCCTTTCATTACTTAAAATTAGTACATACTATAGTACATCATATTACAAAGCCGGTCTTAGGTTCTTATTAAGGTACTTAACAAATTTCAAACAATTCTTCATTTTAAATTTCAAAATATTTTATTATAATAACAATTCACAAAATAATAATTTAAAATTAACCAAATCCAACGATTCATCAAACAAAACCGTGGATATCGGAAAAAAATTAGAAAAATGTAATCAAATAAAATAAATCTTAGCACGAGCAGGCTTCACGAGAAAAAAATAAAAACTTATTTGGCACTGGTGTACTTGGTCACGGCTTTGGTACCTTCACTGACGGCGTGTTTGGCCAATTCTCCGGGCAAAATAAGACGAACCGCAGTTTGGATTTCCCTGCTGCTAATGGTCGATTTCTTGTTGGTTTGGGTGAGGCGTCCAGCTTCAGTAGCGATACGTTCGAAAATGTCGATCACGAAACTATTCATTATGGACATGGATCTACTGGAAACTCCAATATCACTGTGCACTTGCTTTAAAACCTTGTAAATGTAAATTCCAAAACTTTCTTTTCTCTTGGTCTTCCTTTTCTTATCGCTCTTGACAGCCATTTTCTTTTGCGATTTTCCTACTTTTGGTGGTTGATTTTCACTTTTTGGTGGAGCCATTTTATAGATTCAAATTCACTTCTATCACAATACAATTATTGAAAAATATAGAAATGTTTGCTTATATAGTATTTGCTTCTGTTAATCTTTAAGTTGGTACTTTTGAATTTGATTTTAAAATTTAAATTGTTGAACATTTTTATTTATTTTTAAAACGGTATCACACATGGAACCTCTCCATTAATAAATTTTTCCTCACATAGAAAAAATAATTTTCCGTCAATACATAACAAAATGTTCTTATCGAATAAATTTTCCGTCAATTAGAATCGGCCAAGTTGATAAGAAATAGTTGAACATTTTCAAGTCAGAATGTACGATTTAGTTTTAAGTGTCCTGCATAGGACATTAATAATATCAGTGGAGCTCTGAATTATTAATGAAATTTCATAGTCGGTAAGTAAATGCAATCTGATTGCTGGATATTTTGATTGCTTCGAAACCTGATTGGCGCACATTTTATTTCTCGTCTATTTAATCCACCCTTAATTGACAAAGCATATCAATAGTAACTTTAGTACTATTATAATTTATTCCCGATCGAGTCTAACTTTTATAAGAAAATAACGGAAGCACGTAAATAAATTATTAAAAGTAATGAACGGATAAATGCAGGCCCGGCATAAGGGGGTAGGCAGAGTGGGTAGGTTCCACGTCAAAATGTCGAAACAAAAATATCGAAAACAAAAACACCGAAGTCAAAATATCGAAAACAAAAACGTCGAAAACAAAAATATCGAAAAACAAAAACGTCGAAAACAAAAACACCGAAGTCAAAATATCGAAAACAAAAACACCGAAAACAAAAACACCGAAGTCAAAATATCGAAAACAAAAACGTCGAAAACAACAACACCGAAGTCAAAACATCGAAAACGAAAAATATTTTGTATTCGAGCAACAACTGTAAAATTTTAACTTTGGAATTTATTTGTCTAAATGCCGGATCTCCATCTTTAGAATGTCGCTCCAGTTTCGCAACTGTAAAATTTTAACTTTGGAATTTATTTGTCTAAGTTCCGGATCCCTATCTTTAGAATGTCGCACATGTGCATGTGCTGTGATTTTGTCTAAGTCCACGCCTATTATAAATCCTCTTAAATCCTATTTAAATCCTGTATTTACGGTTTCAAGTATTACCAACCGCAAGCAAATACTATAATAGCCATCCAACACCACAACATTTGCATTTTCAGTTTAAGACGCGATTAACCATGGATTTAGAATTTATCAAAAGCCAAAAAAAGCAAGACCAACTTCTTCATGAAGGTTATCTCTACACCCGAGAGAAAATAAATAACGGCAGGGCCTACTACAAGTGTACAGAATACTCACGATTCAAGTGCAAAGGACGTGTTATCACTGAAGGAGGACAAGTGGTTCGTTCGTCGGGTTTCCATAACCATGTGATCAGCGTCGCCCAAATAGAAGCCAAAAAAGTTCTTGAAGAAATCAAGCAAAATAGTGAAACTTTAGTTGACACTCCGGCTCAGATTATCTCCACGTCGATTGATGTTTTGCCTTTAGCTGTGGCCGCGGCACTTCCTTCGGTTCCTCTTATGAAGAGGACTGTTCAACGAGCAAGAAGAGCAGTCACTGCTCCACTCTCCGATCCTATAAATCTTATGGACTTAACTATTGTTGGTAAGTACAGGGAAACGAATCGAAGCGAACCGTTCCTTCTCTTTGACAGTGGGCCCTCCGATGACCGCATCCCGTTATTCAGTACACGAAAAAATCTGGATCTAATGAAGGACTGTAGTCACTGGTGCGCGGATGGAACATTCAAGTCTGCTCCTCCATTGTTCCAACAATTGTTCACCATTCACGCTGTTAGGTATAATAGCGTCATTCCGACCGTGTTTGCTCTTTTGCCAAATAAACGCGAAGAGACGTAGGTACGAGGGGTCGTTTTTATATTCCCGGACTAAGCATGAAAACAAAAGACTAGAGCAACAACAAAATTTTATTTTTCAATATAGTTCCCCTGCTTTTGAATACAGGTATAACACCGTTTCAATAACATCTTTAATCCAGTATAAAAATATTCATTTGGTTTTTCCGTAAAATGGCCCTCAACAGCTGCTATAAGTTCGTCATTGTCCCTAAATTTTGTCCCCCTTAGTGTTTTTTTGAGATTCGGGAACAAAAAATAGTCACTGGGTGCTAGATCTGGACTATAAGGCGCATGTTCAATTTCTTCGAAGCCACAATCAGCTACAGGAGCTTTTGAAAGTCTGGACTTGTGCATTGTCGTGGAGCAACAAGACACCTTGCGTCAGTTTTCTGCGTCTCTTCACTTTAATAGCATCTCTAAGGCGATGCATCAGGTTTGCATAATACTCTCCCGTTACCGTACCACCCTTATTCATATAATCAATCAGCAAAATTCCCTGAGAGTCCCAAAAAATTGTTGCCATTATTTTTCCTGCAGAAGGGGTGACTTTATTTTGTTTTGTAAATTGCCACACAGGTTATCAAGGCATATGTGATTAAAAAACAGTATAATGAAAAATTGCATCAAAATTCAAAACAGCCCAGTCCGGGAATATAAAGACGACCCCTCGTATGTTAAAGTCCTTGATGCTCTCAAGGACCTCGTGCCTGGGTTAACTCCTGAGAGCGTCATGACAGATTTTGAAGTCGCCCAAATTAATGCCTTCAGACATTCATTTGAAGGCATTAATAACAGAGGCTGTTCCTTCCATTTCAGCCAATGTATATGGAGGGTGATTCAAAGAAACCATGTCATTCGAGTCCAGTACGAGAACCGTGAGAATATTGGGTTCTCGCTTAACATTCGAAAGTTGGCTGCTTTAAGTTTCGTCCCCGTTGCCGAAGTGGTTCCCTCTTTTGAGGAACTCCTTCAAACCGAGTTCTTCATTACTAACGATGAGATACTGCAACCTTTGATTGACTATTTCGAAGATACATGGATCGGCCGCCAGCGTAGGGGAACCAGAAATGCTCCCAAATTTTCTCGCCCTTTGGAATTGTTATGAAGCCGTCCTCAACAATATTCCCAAAACAAACAATTCTGTTGAAGGCTGGCATCGAGCTTTCAGTTCTCTCTTGAGCTCCAACCACCCTTCAATTTGGAAGTTTATCGATGGTTTGAAGAAAGAACAGGGTATGAACGAATTTAAAATACAGCAATATATCAGCGGCCAACAACCACCCCAAGGACGGAAAAAGTACCGCGACCTTGCGACTAGAATCAAGTTCATAGTACAGTCGTATGGTGAGAAGGACTTGGACGACTATCTGACTGGCATCGCCCACAACTTTGAACTCCAAGGCAATTGAAAAGATCGTGATTAACGCATAACTTAAATACCTTTTGACTTTTGCTTCTTATTACAATTTAAATAAAAAATTGAATACAAAATATTTTTCGTTTTCGATGTTTTGACTTCGGTGTTGCTGTTTTCGACGTTTTGGTTTTCGATATTTTGACTTCGGTGTTTTTGTTTTCGGTGTTTTTGTTTTCGATATTTTGACTTCGGTGTTTTTGTTTTCGATATTTTGACTTCGGTGTTTTTGTTTTCGACGTTTTTGTTTTTCGATATTTTTGTTTTCGACGTTTTTGTTTTTCGATATTTTTGTTTTTCGACGTTTTTGTTTTCGATATTTTGACTTCGATGTTTTTGTTTTCGATATTTTTATTTCGACATTTTGACGTGATACCGAGTGGGTACTATCTCACAGGACGCTTTATTTCAGGGGGCGCCAAAAACCATTCGCTTAAATTTAAATAAGGGACAATTTAAATAAATTTAAATATAACTTCAAGGTGTACAAAATAGTAGAAGTGAGTAAATCATTTGCGATAAAATTCGTAGCATAAAAAATTCTCATTTGTTACATTTGTAAATAACATAAACGGCCTGTTATAGGACGATCTATGTACATCTGCGCATGTTTAAGGCAGTGATACGATCCAGCTTATTTGATATATTTTGCTATCCTTAGTTAAAACGTCCTAACTAACAATTTGCTTTTCATAAGAATAATGGCTTTAAGCAGATGCTATAACACCATCTTTATTATACAATAATATTTTTAATACCGTCTGTAATAAATTAATAATGGTTGTACCAAAAATAATTAAACTAATTAATTAAATCTGTAAAATGAAATAAAAACACCCTTATAATATTTAAAGTTGGAACCAAATAAATTGGGTCCACCTTTACGAATTTCTGATTAAGATACTGCTTATAATTTAGACATCGTTTAGCTTTATTTAAAAGAGCAGAAAAATATTTGCATGTCTTTTTGGTAAAACCCAATAAAAGTCGTACGTTAGCGTTACCAACATTGTACATAAATAACAGATAACAATGTAAAATCAGTATGTACTAATTTTATTTGTACTATACATTGAAACATAAAATGTAATTGACTCATATGATATTCAAATTCAATTCAAAAAGAATAATTTTGATGTTACCAGTAGAATAAATGATCAGTTCATTTATTTAAAATATTCCTTCGTTGTTAACATCTCTTGGTTTTATTCAATAATCAGTGAATTGTAATTTCATGAAAACAGTGACGAATCCACGGATCTAGGATTGACTCAAAGAGGGGGCTGAACCGGGGGGGAGGGGGAGCCCCCCGACAATAGCGCAGAAGGCAAAGATGATGTTAAAGGAGGCCGCAGCCACTAAAAACAATTATACCCAACTTTTAAAGTGTTTAAAATAAAATAAGTCATATAAATTTCCATCAAAACTTAAAAGAGGACTCTTCAGCTAGTGTAAAATTATTGTAGGTGTAAACCGTACTTTGAAATGCCTCATTGTACTTATTTCGCTATATAATTAACAAATTTTAATAAAACTTAACAAGGGCTCTTTGTAGCACGACTTGGTAATGATTTCTGAATTCCAATGAGTGTTTTATAATTGAGTTTATGATGAAATCAATTAAATCTTTTAGTGACTCCAGTTTTATAATATATACTTATGATGTACCGCTACAAGGCCCAAATGTAAAATTGATCAATTATAGAAAAAAATAGACTGTCGCCAGCTTAGCGGTTAAGTGCGTTGCTGATAATGCTAAATACCTGGTTCAACTCCTGGCTCAGTAAAACTTTATTCTGACCGTCTCCCCTCGGAAGGCAATGGCAAACCACCGAGGTGTAATCTGCCTGGTACAGCCTCTCTGGAGATGAAGTGTATACACTTCCCGCGGTTCGGAGCCCGCGTTAAGCAGTAGGTCCCCTATGTGTGTGATAATACTTCAAACGCACAACACATGCATAGGAGAGAGGTCGCCTACGTCTGAAATCAGGCACGGCACTTGAAGAAGAAAAAATAATAAAAATTAGGATTAACCCAGGGATTTCTGCCATTCGATTGGCTATTACAACAATAATATCTGGGCTATCCTTACTCGAGGTGGAACCTCTGTTATACAATCGGCCCTAAATATCAATTGCTGCTATGGGGGGGGGGGGGGATTAACAGGTGCATAAATCTACCTCTGTTTTCAGTGAAAAATATTTATTTATACGTAATCCTAAAAGTTGGTAATACTCGGGGCGTAAAGGATTAACTGTTTACATTTTTCCAAAAAAAAGTTCAACAGGGTACTGTTCTACCCTGTACATGTTCTTAAATTTACCTTTATGAGGGTAAATTGTATTGTAAAGAGATTAATACAAGTACATTTTTCAAATTCAACACAAAATTATTTTACATTTTAGAATTTCTATGCACAAGTGAATTTTTTTATTTTCCGAGCCATTGATGCTAACCCCTCCCCATAAATCCGCCGCTGCGCTGTATGAAAACGTGTTTCTAATAAGAGTTGCTTATAAACATTTTTATTACATAACCCAACATTGTGGCATTGACAGATAATTCAAATTGTAGTAAGGAAAGTTATATTAAAATGAAAAGATTAACCCAGGGATTTCTGCCATTCGATTGGCTATTACAACAATAATATCTGGGCTATCCTTACTCGAGGTGGAACCTCTGTTATACAATCGGCCCTAAATATCAATTGCTGCTATGGGGGGGGGGGGGATTAACAGGTGCATAAATCTACCTCTGTATGTATATTCGGTTATGAACGTCTTGCGACGTTTTCCCGATACCTCCCTGTCTTTGCTCGTTGCGTGTTGAAAATGTGTGACGAGCACAGAGGACCTACAGCTTAACGTGGATTCCGAACCACGGGAATAGACAATTTTTACACCGCCTACTCCGATCAGGGAAGTTTTTTAGCCATCTACCTCTGTTTTCAGTGAAAAATATTTATTTATACGTAATCCTAAAAGTTGGTAATACTCGGGGCGTAAAGGATTAACTGTTTACATTTTTCCAAAAAAAAGTTCAACAGGGTACTGTTCTACCCTGTACATGTTCTTAAATTTACCTTTATGAGGGTAAATTGTATTGTAAAGAGATTAATACAAGTACATTTTTCAAATTCAACACAAAATTATTTTACATTTTAGAATTTCTATGCACAAGTGAATTTTTTTATTTTCCGAGCCATTGATGCTAACCCCTCCCCATAAATCCGCCGCTGCGCTGTATGAAAACGTGTTTCTAATAAGAGTTGCTTATAAACATTTTTATTACATAACCCAACATTGTGGCATTGACAGATAATTCAAATTGTAGTAAGGAAAGTTATATTAAAATGAAAAGAAAAGATTCATTTTGAAATCCACTTATTCGACTAGTAATTTTAAGCTTATGGGGTTATTCTGATAATACTTAGAGCACTATAAGATTAAAGATGACGTCTGATTTGCGTCAAGCAGGCGTAATTTTTTATAAACTTCTATAGAATTATCAGAATAACCCCATAAATTCATACTATTTTTACTAATGCCGCAGGTGCCAATTTATTTGAACCCAACTGTACACATAAAGTAAACTAATTCGTTAGTTACGACGTTTTAACTATGGACTGTTTTAGATCGCGATTGTTGCATTATCATCAGGTGGTTTATATAATTGAAATATAGGGTTGATAACAAAAAAATTTTGTGCAAGATAATATGCAGAAATTCCATTCTTATGATGTACGCTCTTTCACTTGCTTTTCGCGCTAGTTATTAATTTTAAACATAATCTATTAAGCACCCCTCCCGCCTTTCATTACTTAAAATTAGTACATACTATAGTACATCATATTACAAAGCCGGTCTTAGGTTCTTATTAAGGTACTTAACAAGTTTCAAACAATTCTTCATTTTAAATTTCAAAATATTTTATTATAATAACAATTCACAAAATAATAATTTAAAATTAACCAAATCCAACGATTCATCAAACAAAACCGTGGATATCGGAAAAAAATTAGAAAAATGTAATCAAATAAAATAAATTTTAGCACGAGCAGGCATCACGAGAAAAAAATAAAAACTTATTTGGCACTGGTGTACTTGGTCACGGCTTTGGTACCTTCACTGACGGCGTGTTTGGCCAATTCTCCGGGCAAAATAAGACGAACCGCAGTTTGGATTTCCCTGCTGCTAATGGTCGATTTCTTGTTGGTTTGGGTGAGGCGTCCAGCTTCAGTAGCGATACGTTCGAAAATGTCGATCACGAAACTATTCATTATGGACATGGATCTACTGGAAACTCCAATATCACTGTGCACTTGCTTTAAAACCTTGTAAATGTAAATTCCAAAACTTTCTTTTCTCTTGGTCTTCCTTTTCTTATCGCTCTTGACAGCCATTTTCTTTTGCGATTTTCCTACTTTTGGTGGTTGATTTTCACTTTTTGGTGGAGCCATTTTATAGATTCAAATTCACTTCTATCACAATACAATTATTGAAAAATATAGAAATGTTTGCTTATATAGTATTTGCTTCTGTTAATCTTTAAGTTGGTACTTTTGAATTTGATTTTAAAATTTAAATTGTTGAACATTTTTATTTACTTTTAAAAGGGTATTACACATATGGAGCACCTATATTAATAAATTTTCCCCATAAAGATAAAAATTGTTCTCGCTTAATTAGTATCGGGCAAGACGATAAGAAACATTTGAACATTTTCAAATCAATATGTACGATATATTTTTGCGTACCCTGTACATGAGATTAATAATATCATTGGAGCTTTAAATTAATCAAATTTCGCCTAGTCGCAGTCGGTAGGTTAATGCAATGTGATGTGATTGCTGTAATTTTGATTGTTTTGAAATCTGATTGGCGACACATTTTATTGTGTCTTTTTAATAAGTTTTTTTGAAGCTATGCTTCTTATCGCACGGGTATCGCACGGGCAGTTAACTGAAAAAAATCGTTCGTCACACAAATTGTTAACGCAAATGTGTAACGCAAATTGTTAACGCAAATTCGTCACACAAATTTCGACCATCGCTTTCAAATTTCGAACTTCCCTTCAAACACCATAACTCCGGAACCGAGAGGGCTAGGACCCTGGGAATAGTGGCTATGGATAGGGGGCGGAGGTGGCAACCGCCTTCGATCCCACGCCTCCCCCGCCCCCGCCGCCTCCAACCGGTTTTTAGGGAAAATAGTTTTTTGACAAAACTAAAATAATTTAAAAAAAAAAACCCTTTTTGTGGGTCGGCAAAAAACGTCAAAAAAATTTTCAAAATTTTTATTTTTCAAAAATTTTGAAGCTAGTTTTAGTTTTTTGATAAAACTAACAAAATTAAAAAATCCCCCCCCTTTCTCCCTTTTCGTGGGTCGGCAAAAAACGGCGAAAAAATTTTCCCGTATTCTTATAAGCAAGTTGGAGGCCGAGGGCCGACCTGTATTCTTAAATGCCAGTGGGAGGCCGAAGGCCGACCCGACCCGTGTTCTCTAAAGCAAGTGGGAGGCCGAAGGCCGACCCGACCCGAACCGACCCGTGTTCTCAAAAGCAAGTGGGAGCAAGCATAATTCCGGAACCGAGAGGGCTAGGACCCTGGGAATGGTGGCTATGGATGGGGGGCGGAGGTGGCAACCTCCCCCGACCCCACGCCGCCTCAAACGCCGCCTCCAACCGGTTTTTAGGGAAAATAGATTTTTGAAAAAACTTAAAAAATTAAAAAATCCCCCCCCTTTCGTGGGTCGGCAAAAAACGTCGAAAAAATTTTAAAAATATTTTACAAAACGGCCGAAGGCCGAACAACTATGGCCTTCACGGATCTATTATGGTCCTCCCCCTGTGAGACCGAAGGCCGAACAACTACTGGCAATCACGGACTAGCAGTCAAGACAGCTGAAGGCATATAAATATAATCTATTAAGGTCCGCCCTGTGACGCCGAAGGCCGAACAACTATGGCCTTCACGGATTTATTATGGTCCGCCCTGTGAAGCCGAAGGCCGAACAACTATGGCCTTCACGGATCTATTATAGTCCTCCCCCTGTGAGGCCGAAGGCCGAACAACTATGGCCTTCACGGATCTATTATGGTCCGCCCTGTAAGGCCGAATGCCGAACAACTATGGCCTTCAAGGATTTATTATGGTCCGCCCTGTGAAGTCGAAGGCTGAACAACTATGGCCTTCACGGATCTATTATGGTCCGCCCTGTGAAGTCGAAGGCTGAACAACTATGGCCTTCACGGATCTATTATGGTCCTCCCCCTGTGAGGCCGAAGGCCGAACAACTATGGCCTTCACGGATCTATTATGGTCCTCCCCTGTGGGCCGAAGGCCGAACAACTATGGCCTTCACGGATCTATTATGGTCCGCCCTGTGAAGCCGAAGTCCGAACAACAATTATGCCTTCACGGATCTATTATAGTCCTCCCCCTGTGAGGCCGAAGGCCGAACAACTATGGCCTTCACGGATCTATTATGGTCCGCCCTGTAAGGCAGAAGGCCGAACAACTATGGCCTTCACGGATTTGTTATGGTCCGCCCTGTGAAGCCGAAGGCCGAACAACTATGGCCTTCACGGATCTAACGGATCTATTATGGTCCGCCCTGTAAGGCCGAAGGCCGAACAACTATGGCCTTCACAGATCTATTATAGTCCTCCCCCTGTGAAGCCGAAGGCCGAACAACTATGGCCTTCACGGATCTATTATGGTCCGCCCTGTGAAGCCGAAGTCCGAACAACTATGGCCTTCACGGATCTATTATAGTCCTCCCCCTGTGAGGCCGAAGGCCGAACAACTATGGCCTTCACGGATCTATTATGGTCCGCCCTGTAAGGCCGAAGGCCGAACAACTATGGCCTTCACAGATTTATTAAGGTCCGCCCTGTGAAGTCGAAGGCTGAACAACTATGGCCTTCACGGATCTATTATGGTCCTCCCCCTGTGAGGTCGAACGCCGAACAACTATGGCCTTCACGGATCTATTATGGTCCTCCCCCTGTGAGGCCGAACGCCGAACAACTATGGCCTTCACGGATCTATTATGGTCCTCCCCTGTGAGGCCGAAGACCGAACAACTATGGCCTTCAAGGATCTACTATGGTTTGCTCTATGCGTAAGAAGCATAGCTTCTGTGGACGGTCCGACGACCGCTCTCATTTTTAATTATAATGCGCGTTGCTCCAAGCAACAGGCGTACGACTACGCAACGCCCCTACAGTTTTGCCGTTATAAGCCCTAGGGAACCTGCCCAATCGAGTATTGCCCTAGGAAAATGAAGTGGTTTCGCTTTTCTACAACCCCAAATAGAGCTTCCTCATTGGTTCAAAAGCCGTTACTGCATGTTTTTGAGTGTATTTGAGTGGAATAATCATTAATACAAGTGTAATTATTAGCCATGTACTATGTTTATAAACAAATCCGGTTCAATGGAAGTTTAAATCAGCAACGGTATTGTTCATAATGGAGTACCAACTCTGTCATCATTTATAATAGCTGGTAGCCTCAAAAGTGCAAATAAAGAGTGTAACTTAGTTCTTTTAGGGTGACATGATAACGACTTTCGCAGTGATAAGAAATTACCTGCATATTATCTATGATACTGGTAATCTACAACGAGTATTATTGTGAGATAACAACACTTCTTACATTAAAACATTTAGATTTTGATTTAAATTTTGATTTACTTTAGAAAAAGAGATTTATTTTAGTTTCATTTCAGACAAATATTTTATTTTCAATTAGAATAATACGCCGCAGTGAGCCAAAAATTAGTAACGAAAGAACATGCGCTTTAATCGAAGATGCTTGAAAATGAAGGAGAAACGAGAAAACACCTCGGAGTCCCTCAAAAAGTAAAAGAAAAACCTGCATTAACGAAAATTCCAAAAATGCACCAAAAATAGAAATTCAAATCAAAAATTTGCTATCAAAACCATCATAATAAAGACAAAACTAACTGTTTTCACTGTAGCCCCCCATTTTTAAATTAATAATTTTTTTTGCTTTAGTGTATTAAACTAGTTGTTCTGAACATTGTGCCCAAGTTTAAACTTAAAGTTTTGACGTAAAATCGGATAGTATGTGGAAAATCGAAAGAAACAATTTGATATTAGCCCTTCATTTTTGAAAAATTTTCTTTTTTTTTTATTATTTATATTTCTTACGACCAGGCTAAGTCCCAGCTTGCTTGTAGCCAAGGGGGAACATACCAAAAAGCTCTTCTTCGTCCTTATTAAAAAATTTTCAGGAAACCTGCTTACCTGGCACCAGCTCCTCAAAAATTACATTTTGAAAAGAATTTTCGAGGTCAGTTCTTGGAGGCTGTTCATTAAAGATGTCCCACAATTTAGGACCAAACTAAGTTCCCCCTCCCCCATTGTCACACTTGGTCACAAAATGTGAGACCCCCCCCCACGAGTCCCATAATACATAATATTCTGCAAAAACAAATGACTGCGGAGAATTCATAAAAATTTATGATCAAATATTTTTATTGTTAATAACTATGGACGTGAAGAAACGGTATGAATTTATCTGATTTCCGATGCTAACCGTAACTGATACCGTGGTAGTTAAAACACAAATTCACTCACAGGCAAAAGGTAAGGCAATTTGTGATCATTTTTTCCAATAAAACAAATATAGAATCAAATAAATCTCAAATAAGGTGCACTGAAGAAAATACTGAATTGTAATTTTCTTCATCAAACAGTGATAACCTTATACCTTTTTCATTAATCAATCAAAATCATTAACCTCATTTGATCCGAAAATTAGATGGTGACATAATAACTATGCATTAATAAGAAATATAATAATTGTTAATAAAACAGCTTTAATTAAAAATAATATATTATGTAATTTACAATTTTATCACTTTAATGGCATCTCTGATATTTATTATATATTTTTTGAACTTAATATTAAATATTTCATAGTAATAAATAGTATTTATAAGTACTTCCGTCTAATAGCATAATACATACTCGGGGAAGTTTATCATGCGGGGTAACCGATTTTGATAAACTTGAAATTGGTAAAACTAGATCGAATTTCATTACGTCTATAATTTTTTGTGTGTGAATGAGGTGTCCTTTGGGCGTAATTGACACTTGAAATTTCGCCGCGCCACGCCTCCTAAGTGCAATGATTGGTAAGTCACCAATACCTTTAGAATACAAAATTTTTTTAATTTTTCGAAAATTTGTTTAAATATTTGATAATGTGATCGTTTTCGTTAAAAATTACAGGCTATTAACCATCTATGCTTCTATGCAATTAACTTATTTTTATAAATAGTTTATGTAACTTTTAATTTAAAAAATAAAAACATAAGTGGAGTTTAACAGCTTTATACAATTCAATTATAACAGGGAAGCCCCCTAGATATAGTATAAACGTCTAGGTACCTAGACGTTTATAGTATTCTTTTTTATGGATACTGGAAAATTAAAAAATTTTATGGATACGAACAAACGATTACAAGCCCGGTGTAACCGTGAATTTTGACGTCTATATCAACGTCTAGGTACCTAGACTTACCAATCATTGCATTGGGGAGGCGTGGCGCGGCGAAATTTCAAGTGTCAATTACGTTCTAAGGACACCTCATTCTCACAAAAAAAAATTATAGACCTTATGAAATTGGATCTAGTTTTACCAATTTCAAATTTATCAAAATCGGCTACCCCGCATGATAAACTTCCCCTTCAGGTTAAAAACACTTTATGCCAGCCCATAGGCTAAGATAGATTACCGATGTGTGAAGCACTGAAGATCATTTGGATTTAAATAATAATTGGAATATAATTATTTATTGGATAAAGCAATGCCGAAACTAATAAGTTCAATGACATAACCTAAAATTAAATTGTCAGATTTCGAAGTGATAACTTGACGAAACTTTTAGCGGTTAATTATAAGATTCGAAATGCAATTATTTGCATATGGGTTTATAATACCTCAATTTTTAATTTAGATGCAAGCTCGACATTAAATGTCATCCATTCTATTTGACGATCTTTGATCAAATATTTGCAAAATAATTTCTAGGTTGTTTTCCACTGCTAAATCGTAGGCAGATTTCTGTTGTTTGTTTTTAGTTTCAAAATTTGCACCTAAATGTACAAGAATTGCTACAGCTTCTCGATAGAAATTTTCACAGCCATTTTCGTTATTACTTTTAAAATCTAAATTGCATACATAATGTAAAATTGTATTACCCTCCTTGTCATTTAAATTAATATTGCTGAATTTATCAAGCAATAACTTAAAATATTTAATTTTTTCTTCTACTTCAGGTTCCGATTGTACTTTCATATTTATATATAAATTTAAGGTACGCATTGAAGGAATTGCACCACTTTCGATTAGCAGTTTAACGGTTTCGTATTTATTACCCATAATTGCAAAGTCAATTGGCAAATCGCAATCAAAATTTGCAGTATTGATATTATAACCGTTATGTATACATTCGCTTACTAGTTCGTTATATCCACAAGAAGCTGCTAAGTGCAACGTAGTGCTCCTATCTAACATTTTTATATCAATTAAGGCACCTTGCTTATGAAGTAATTGAGCAGTGCTTAGATAATCGTTCATAAGAGCTATACTTAGTGGAGTTTCACTATGCGTATTTTTTTCGTTTATATCAAGACCTTCATTTAAAAAGGCCAATACAAAGTCATCGTTACCGACTCTGGCAGCATAGTGTAGAGCTGAATCGAGAAATTTATCTTTTATTCTAATATCAGCGCCATTTCGAATTAATAATCTTGCAGTTTCAAATTTTTTGTTCCGAAGTGCGTAAAATAGGGGTGTTACGCTTCGAGAGTCCTTTTCATTGATGTCAAAATTATTTTCCAAGCATATCCTTATTATTTCATCATTTCCAACTGAAGACGCAATGTGCAACGTCGATTTTCCACCTTTTGTTTTTGGGGTTATCGTTACATCATATGATAAGAGCAATTTGATAATGTCTGATTTATCATTCTCAATGGCTAATTGAAAAGGCGTAAAACCGTTGTCATTTTGCAAATTCAACTCTTCACCAGCTGCAATTAGATCTTGCACAACTGTGATATCCCCGTGCATAGCCGCATAATGCAATGTGTTACATTTATTCTTATCTACAATATTTACTTCCGCATTACTCGAAATCAATAATTTAGCTACGTCTAATTGCACATATTCTAACGCCAGCAATAATGCGGTACTATTTGAATCATCTGTTTTCTTGTTAATGTTTACACCATAACCTAACAATTGGACCACAAGGTCTTTGTAGCCATGCATAGCAGCATAATGTAAGGTCGTGTAACCAAAACTATTTTCCATATTTACTCCGGCATTATTTTGCAAAAACAATTTCGCAATATTTAATTTTTTGTATTTGAGAGCTACTAGTAAAGGAGTGTTTCCACGATCATCGAGCCTATTTACATCGCAACCTTTTTCAATCAGTTGAGAAATAACTTCTTCGTTGCCTTTCGATATGGCTATGGAAAATACGTCTCCATATTTGCATTTAGAAAGTACGTCAGCATTATTGGAAATCAAGATTTTCACGAATTCCGTATGATCATTATCAATTGCGATCATTAAAGGTGTTTCCCCAATTTTATTTTGTTTATCAATATTTACACCACGCTCCAAAAATATGTTTAAAAGTTCTACATTACCAATTTTAGCTATCAAATGAATAAAACTATCGGATGCGGTGTCTGATGTAATATCGCAATTATGGTTGATTAGCATTTTTGCCATATCGATACGATTATTTTGTATAGCGGTGTGTAACGGAGAATTCCCGTTAAAATATGTCTCGTTTATGTCAAAACCTTTCTCTAAAAATTCTTGAAGTAAATCAATATCACCTAACTTTACAACATCGTGCAAAATTAATAAAGAGCATGCAATTTGGGCATTGTGTCTGAGCAGAGCTTTAGCAACGTTTGCATGTTTCCGGCGTAAAGCAATGTCCAAAGGTGCTTCCAAGGAATTATTCGTCTGATTTAAGTTTGGTTTTTCGGCTATGTACATTTCCAGTATATCCATATATCCAATACAAGCAGCTTCATGAACCACCGTCGATCCATTTCTTCCAATTATATTAACGTCAGCTCCTTTACTGAGTAACATTTCGACAACATCAGAGCGCTTGTATATTGTTGCATAATGAAGGAGAGTGTGTGCATTACTTGTATCTTTTTCATTGATATTGATTTTCTTGGCCGATAATAAATTTACAATATTTTCCTTAGAGCCAAAGGCTATAGCAAACCTAATATCATTATAATAGTATTTTGTGGCATCTTTTATTCCACACAATTTCAAGTACTCTCCAAGCGTGGACACGCTTTTAACGAAATCAAATACATTTTTTGATATCCATATATTATTGGATAATTCTCTCGCATAATCCATAATTTGAGTGTCTTCCTGTACAGCACCTATTAACATATCGCGACACAAGTGGTTATGAAATATGGTTAAATACAAAAATTTATATTTCAAATGATGATTATCTATAGCTGAATAATTTAATTCATAATTTCGAATTGCTAAATATTGGGACAATTCGCAAAGTATGTTTGCAAATGTCCAGGAACGTGTAAATAAAGCATAATCCAGAGCACTATACCTGGTGAGATTGTCCAATGTATCTAACTTCATGTTTTTTAACAGCTTAGTGTCGAAAATTTCGATCAAATCTTTCTCTTTGTAATCGTTAGCATACAAACCAAAGATATGAAATGCTGTTCTGTTCGTTGCATCGGAAGAAGCAAATATATTTGGGTCTGACTCAAACTTTAATTTAATTTCATCCACTTTTATATTAATTATGTCTAAATGAATAGGGCACTGTTTAGCCAATATTCTATCAAAGACAGCAAATAAAAATGTATAATAGTCTTCGCCTTCAAATCTTAACTTCAATAAAACAGTAATGGTTTCTTTCAGTTTGGCATTATTCACATTTTTTGTTAACCATTGAGCAGCTAAAAATTCTGCAAATGTAAGATGTATAAAGTCGATATTAATTTTATTTTTCGTTGGTATAGCAATTAATATACCATCCCTCTGCATGAATTGTGCTGAGCGTTCTTCTTCCGCGTAGTACTGCTTCAAATCATTTTTAATATCTAAATCCTTTAGATGACGATCATCAAATAAATACTGCAAGGCAAACAATTGTTGGTTAGTTTCCAGAGTTTCTAACCAATCTTCTTCACTTTCTCCGTATTTTTCACACAAAATAGAAGTTTTATTTGTAATAAATTTGTTATACAAATCCAATAGGTCAAATTTTGTGGTTAGAACAACCGTTTTGGTTTTTATCGATTTTTTAAATTCTTGCAAAAAATAATTTGCAAGTAATTGTAATTGTAAAGGGACTCCTGTGAACTCGGCATCACGATCAGTCAAATTATGCTTTGCCGCAATTAAAAGCTGTTCCACAAAATCCAACAAAATTTTATTCGAATTTTTATTTTTAGCCGTCACGTTTAATTCAAAAAAATTTGTTAAGAATTGTCTTTGTTCATCCAAAGTGAACGATTTTAAGTTTTTCGAGATAATGTTAAAATTGTTTTCAAAAAAATACTTCATATTCTCTCGCGTGGTAATTATAGCAGGAAACTTTTCCATCTGGAAATATTTTATTAAATTTAAAAATTTATCTTTAACTTTCTTTGAAATCGAAATTTCATCGAAACCATCCAACAGTAATAACACCTTCTTTCTCTTCAGCATATCCTCAAATACCATCAATGATAGTTTTTTGTTTTGCACACTGGCATCTTCGGATATAACTTCATCCAAATAAAACGTAAAAAATTCGGATGGCTCATATTCCTTTACAATTTTATTGCGTATTCTTCGCAAAATTACTGGAAGAATCCAGACACATGAAGTTGCAAAACAAGTAATATAATTTAATAACACCGATTTGCCCATTCCCGGACAAGCACTGATAATTTGAAATTTGTTGGTTTCAAAACTATTTAAAAATCTGGGAACATCTTCGTACAAAATGTCGGGAGCATGTTTTTTATCAACAATTTGAAACTTGATAAGTTTTGCTGTATTTCCATTAGATTCTATCCATTCCAGAAAATCTTCGTGAAATAGCATTCGGTGAAAGCAATCGTGCGCCATTTTCATTTTTTCAACTTTTTTGGATATACTTTTAGATTCCAGAATAAAAATTTGTTTTTTATTATTTATCTTAAAATCGAATGGTGATAACTTCTCGGTCAGCATTCTTTCGCACTTTTCTTTATTGTCGGCTTCAATTAGAAAAAACTCGTTTTCGATATTGACCAAAGCTTCAAAGGAGATTAAAATTTTTGATACACTTCTATCGATGTAGTAGTTACACTTAAATTCAAACCTATTTCCAACATTAAAGTCGTTACATAAAATGTGTATAATATCAACACATTTTATATTTTGCAACATGCTAGTTTTGACCAATTCCGAAAGAGTAAGACGAATTCTTCCCTGAAATTGAACCGTCAAGTTTAAAATATCCTCTTTTTCGGGAGGTTCTAAATCTTTCAAAGAACCAAAATATTTGATTTGATTTATTTTTCGGAAGTTCATGTCTGGATCACTAGTAATTACAATTACTTTCAGCTTATATTTGCTTATTTCCAAAATTTTTAAAATGTCGTTGTACTCTTTTATATCGTTAATTTCTAAAAGCATTGGTAAATTTTTATAAAACCACATAAATTTATAAATAGTAATCATAGTTATGCACTCATTGTTATTATTACCACAAATTTTCATCATTTGAACTTTATTATCTGGAATGGGTTCAAAAAATGCTTTTGTAGCTACTTTAGCTACTTCCGTTTTCCAAAATTTTCCTTGTTTTTGGGTAGCTGATTTCACTTCACTTCCAATATAATCTTTCAAAAATTGAACTGTTAGATCATCATCATCACTACCATAAACTACCGATATATCCTTAAGGAGCATGCATTTGTTCCATATATCTTTCTGTTGGCAATCATAAAAAGAAAACCTGGCTTCTTCAATGTCGTACTTGTAAGACTCCAATAAAATGTCACTCAAAATATTGATAACATCTTCTTTGGTTAATGTTATATATTTTGGCTCTTTCTCAAATACACATCCTTTAGCCCACAACTTGATAATTTCTAAATACCTTTTCGTAACGTCATCAAAATCAACATGAGAAAATGTATGTGAACCAAAGAGTTTTCGGATTTCCGCTTTTATCAAATTAAACACCCCTTCAATGTTGATTTGATTTGGAAATAAATATAAATTGTGAAGAAAATCTTCGTCAAAATCTAAATCTGCTGCATTGAATCCGTAATATGTTGATTTAGAAGTGTTTAATTGATCAAAAATATCGCTTTCGCTCGCATCCACTAAACAATTTAGCTTTTCCTTCAATCCTCTGTTTGTGTAAAGAACATAAACAAATTTGTTAACCGTGCGTAGGTATTGAAAAAATTCTTGCTTGTTTTCAGCATTTTTTAAATTATCGTGGAACATTTTGTAACCTCTGAAATATTTATCCACTGAAAATCTTTCTTTCGCTTTATCCCGGTTTTCAGCCTTCTTCGAATATGTGAAATCCGCTTCTTTGAAATTTTTTAAGTCTCCTACTGGATTTTCATGTTTCAATTGTAATAAAAAGGCCACTTTTTCACCATTTTGTGGAGTTATACATAAAACCACATCATCTGTATCGCCTACACAATCAACGTTTGTTGCAATCCAGAAATCGTGTACCGATTCTTCAAATGCGTATCTTACAGCTAAAAGGGCTGCAATTTCTTTTTCGTACTCCAATCCAGGATTATCGGTACCTTTCCGCGTCGGAAATTCCTAAAAAATTCACTTATAGTAAGAAATCGTAATAATGATCACATTATAAGCAGAATACTTAACAGTGCATAGCCAGCATAATAAAAAATAGACCATTCCTGAACACTATTTTAATCACATATTATGAAGAAATTAAGTATTGCCTCAGTTTACATAATCAATATTGTATCAATTTAGCTAGCAGTGACTAATATTGACCTAATATTTACAGAACTAGTATAATGTCCAATAAACTTAATTTATTTCTGATTAAAGTTGGAATGGCTTAACTAATGTATGCAATGCACATAATAGGGTCTACACACGATCCAATTTGGTCGGGCCGACCGGCTGTCCTACACATGAGTTGAATAAGGATGCGGCTATTGTGTTCTTGTCGGCCCGACCAGATTGGATCGTGTGTAGACGCTCTAAGGCTGCAAATCAAATTTCACTCTATTAGCGAATTATTTTAACCGCTAAGCTATGAGCGTCTATTTACACACATTTCAACTTAAATTTGACATTTGACTCCGTTCAACGGTATCCATTCTGCTACTTTACGAACATGAAAGCGTAAGTAAAGTAAAGAAAATTTTTTTATTTTCTGTACTAGTTTCGAATTTCTTCTTCTTCAGTATGCATTAAAAATATACATTTAAATATTTAAAAAGAATTTTAAACGTTAATTGCCGGTTAATTGAATATTTTGCTGAACTGTAGTTTTTAATGTTATACTGAAGAAGAAGAAATTCAGGACTATAGTATAGAAAATAAAAAAAATTTTAACTTGATGAAAGGTTATTTATTTAATCTACAATAAATTATAATAACCTCAAGGGGTAACCTACAATTATTTAAAATTTATAATCGGAAATTTATAAAAATTGATAAAAGCACTTCAACATAATATTATCATAATATATTGTTGAGCTTTAATTTGTTGAGAAATATTAAAGTTTTTATTTACATTTTCTACAATAATCAAGTTAATGAAATCTAACTTATATGCAATAGATTGTTTAAATATAGAATTTTACGTCGCCGTTTCACCTCTATTGAGGATGATCAGGAAGACATGATAGGTATTTAAAAAACCATAGAAAAGTCCTAACTCCCTGATGATCCTTAATAAAGGTGAAACGATGTCGTAAAATTCTATATTTAAACAATAATCTATAGCATGTAAGTTAGATTTCATTATCTTGTTTATTAAAAAGTAAGTAAACAAAAAGTATAGATATATTAATAAAAAACTGTAATCATGACAATCTATAAATAATAACGTCACGCGTGGAGAAAGGGGGGGAGCAGTTTCCAAACTAGAAATTTACTTGGAATATGTAGGACACGCAACCTTATAATTTTTGAGTTTTCAGTTACTTTTTCGCTTGGACGAAGGGGGCGGAGTAGACCTATATGAAGATCTGTAGTTTTGAAGGGAGGAAGGAGTGTCCAAAATTGAAATTTAGCGAATGGTACAGCCATATTTGTTAGTCTGTATTTATTATTAAATAAATAAAATCTTTGAAGAAAACTATCTTCTGAAGATATTCTTGATTGTATCGGCTAATTGTATCGGATTAGGTTCGTAAACTATCCAGTATCATCAAGACAGGACTAAAGTCAAAACAATGGAATTTATATTCATTTAACATCATACAAAATAGTTTTTTAATTAAATCTTTGATTATGTAATATCAGATAGACAAATCCTACATGGGT
The DNA here is from genome assembly GCA_932274525.1 of Podabrus alpinus. Taxonomy (NCBI): domain Eukaryota; kingdom Metazoa; phylum Arthropoda; class Insecta; order Coleoptera; family Cantharidae; genus Podabrus; species Podabrus alpinus. Next base: position 86,454,920 of record OW026454.1, on the reverse strand, counting down.
TTTGGCAACACGATATCAATCGGCATACGAAGCCATGTCACGCAAATGATGTGCGAAACTATTTATCGCTGGCAAAAAATTATTTATTACAAATATCAGCCCCTATCTAAATGAGGTTCTGGTTACGCCACTGGATATATCTGACTGTGTGATGTATAAATTTGTTGTGATTTAAATTCGATGTAAAACTTTGAATTTACTCTTAAATTACTTAATATAATATAAAAGTATTAGTTTTACTTTCTCATGAAAGGAGTACATAAATACTCGTTTCTTCTTTAATTAATGATACAATTTATTACTATTTATAATATTCGTGACTAAGTTTCATAGAGTGAAATACATTTTGTCGGTGTTAAATTATAGCATAATAAAATATCAATTAAAAAAGTTCAATTCACTTACCATGATTATTTAGAAATCCGGTGACATTAACATTATTAAACAATAATAATTTTTACGATTAACATCATTTTGTTAACATAACCCACTTTTTAATAACAATATCGTTGACTACTAAATTCAAGTGTAATTCGGGATATCTCAAGGTTAGATAACAAAAAATACGAGTTCAATCAGTTGCTGCTAATCCCAACTTCACTGACAGAATATTTTTAAATATTATATTTTAATTTCAAAAGGACTAAAATATTAATGTTAAAATATTTAAATTTTAACTATTTATTCAAATAAAGCATAATACAAATTATTTTTCCAATACCGAAAAATAAATGAATAAAATCCGATCCGATCAAAAAATTATGAATTGAAAAGGAGGGACAAGGACAAATTGATTTGAAAATTAGTAAAGACGGAAACTTACGGTATCCATGTTTCGGTTTCATTAACCACCAGCAGGCAACCTCAATCAAAGAAGTTAACATTAGATTAAATTTTGTTAAAAAATTGAAATAAAAAATTAATGAATAGAAATAGTAAACTTCAAGTGAAAATCTAAATATATAAATCTTAAATAAAGGAAGTAAGAAAAGGGATTTTTTTAAAACAATGTGGTATTTTAAAACCTACACAAGAAGAATTTGTACTTTATTGAAGGATTCCAGATAATTGCATTATTTGTATAGGTACATTATAATATGAAGGCACGCTAATTCGTATCTCTTATTTCCACCACCAATTTATCATTGCTTCTATTTATGTACAGGCTTCGAATCCAACCAAATTTTTTCATTGGCTTCCAAAAGTAAATTACGTGGATTAAAAGTTAAAGTATTCGGTGTATTTTTATTTAAAGAAAATATAAAATTCTTTAGTAAAACCGTTAAACAAACTTTCATTTGCATCACCCCAAACCTTAATCCTGCAAGAAAAACATTCAGAATGCAAAACTTCAATGGGATATATTATTTACCTATACATATACGAGGGCCTTCGCCGAAAGGTGTATAAGTAAATGAATGTCTTCCATTTTTATTTTCGTCCGAAAAACGTTCAGGATCGAAATTTTCTGGATTTGGATAATAATCGGGATCGTGATGCAAACCATACACTGGAATAAAAACTAACGTTCCCTTATCAATAACGACATTTGAATTAGCTAATGGATAATCCTTAATACATTTCCTAAAATGCAAAGGAACGATGGGATATATCCTTAAAGTTTCTGAAAACATAAAATGTATATTAGTTTTTTAATTGATATTTTCATGTCCATTTTACCATCGAGAACTTGCGTCATATACTTCAAGTCTAACATGGAATCATACGTAATTTTACCATCATGTTTTGATAAAACAACATTGATTTCATCTCGAACTCTCTGCTGAATATCTTGATTTTTTGCTAATTCGTACAAACAAAATGTCATAGTAGAGGAAGATGTCTCAAATCCTGCTGCAAAAAATACTAAACATTGGGCAGCAATTTCTTCAATTGTCAGGGATGAACCGTCCTGTTTGTTTGGTTCGTCATCACTACTTGTTGACTTAATTTCGGTAAGCAGCTGAAGAATATCGTTACGTTTAACGTTGTTTGTTTTTCTATAATTCACCGAATCTTGGACAACTTTAAAGAAAAAATCTGTTGGCTGTTTGGGAATTGCTCGAATACTAAAGAAGTGACCAATTGAAGGATAAGCGGCACATACTAACTGCACAAGCGACCGAAAAACCGATAGTTCTAATAGTTGTTTTCCACATTGCCTAAATTCAGCGTTTGGAGTCTTAAAACTGTTACATTCCAAACCGAAAGCACAGGATCCAATTACATCTGTTGTGTAACGTGCAATCATTTCTTTAATGTCAACTTTTTGTTTCTGGTCTGTTAGTTCATCCATAACAGTCTTCAGTGGATTACTACACTCCACTAACGTTTCGAACATCATCTTCAGTTTTCCCGATGTAAAGGTGGGCGTCAATTTTACTCTTAAATTTCTCAATTTTTGACCTTCCAAGGTAAATAAATGGGCACTTAAGGGATCAGCTTTTTCATTGTAATAAACTCCTCTATCCACAAAGTATTGAAAATCGTTTTGCATAACAACTTTTACGTACTCTGGATCTACGGGGAAATAAACCGGTTGAGCAAAATTATAAATACCTCCATGTTTAAGTCCTTTCTTCTTAAATTCGTCGTAATTTTGTTTAAGCCAAACTCCTAATGTTTTCGTTCGATAAAACGGATTTTCCATGTTTCCGTACCAAGAAGTTGGAGTTAAAGAAGGCAAATTTTTTCGTTTCCAGTACGCGTAGCTCCATTTGAAGTAAGTTATAATTCCAATACATAATGCGATTATAATTCCCAATACGTTGCAAGAAAATGAAGAACATGTGAAACTCATGGTTTAATTTTTTTTTAAATCTGCAAGTCAGGTCTTATATATTATATACTTTCGTTTATCTCAAAGTCAATTAGAAATTGAAGTATAACTACTTGAATATTGATAAAAATTTTGACAATATCATTGCGTTCGGCGCATGCGATAACAATTATTTGATTATTTGGTATCTATCATATTCTGGTGATAGGTGAAATAAAAGGATCGATTCCATCAAAAAACAAAGCGAAAAAATTTCCTTCCTTCCATATTGATAATTATTATCCTTTAAAGATTTTTTTATTATAACTATTGCTATTATCAACAATCAGAACAAATTTTACAATAAATATAAATATTATAATGTTCTATAAGTTGATTTGATCTCTCTTGTCATGCGGGGGAATAGGCCCATCGGCGGTACCCGTAACCATCACCATGGATCACGAGGCCATTTTCTTTTAAGACGTCTGAAAATATTTTCTTCTAGGAGTCGTGTCGTACTTTGATTTGGATGATCTTGAAGTTTTAGATCATGTTTTTGTGCTCGTTTTTTGATTTCGTCTTGAATATAATTAATGCCTAGGTCGGTGTGAAGAGTCTGGTTAGTTATATACCATGGTGCATTTACTATCATACGGAGGGCCTTCGATTGGAATCATTGTATTATTTTTATGTTGGACATGCTGGCGCATCCCCACAGTTCTATCCAGTACGTCCATATTGGTATGATAATAACTTTATATATGAGTATTTTATTTTCTGTGGATAGAATAGACTTTCTTCCCATCAACCAATACATTTTTTAAATTTTTATGTCCATTTTCTTCCTTTTTTCTTAATATGCGTTTTCCATTTAAGTCTTTTATCTAGATGTAGTCCCAAATACTTTACTTCTGTCTTTTGAGGTATCGCTACATCGTTGATGTATACAGGTTGACATTCTGTACGATTTAAAGTGAATGTAACGTGGTTTGATTTGGCTTCATTAACTTTTACTCTCCATTTAGACAACCAACTTTGTAGTTCAAACAAGTGTATTTGCAATAATTCGGAAGCGCGTTGAGGATTGCTGTGTCTTGCCAATATGCCAGTATCATCTGCAAATGTAAACAATTCTGTAAACGGCGTGGTGGGTAATTCTGCAATAAACAGTAAGTACAATATTGGCCCAAGTACACTTCCTTGTGGAACTCCCGATGTGATGCTATAAATTCTGGATAGATCTTCATCTTGTTGAACTTGAAAACTTCGGTTTTCCAAATAAGATTTCAGAATTAGATAATAATGGTGTGGTACAGCATGTTTAATTTTGTAGAGAAGTCCTTTGTGCCGTACTTTATCAAAAGCCTGCTTTATGTCTAGGAAAACTGCCGAGCAAAATTCCTTCCCTTCTAGAGTTCTATAGATTGTGTCTACAATACGATGGCATTGTTGAATAGTTGAGTGTTGTCGTCTAAATCCAAATTGATGAGTCGGTATCAAATCATCTAGCAGATTGTTATCATTTAATCGTTTTAGAATAAGTTTTTCCATCAACTTAGATATTAACTATTGCCAGCAAGCTTATTGTACGATAGGATGAAGCATCCGTGGGGGTTTTGCCTGGTTTCAATATTAGTATAATTTTGACAAATTTTAATTGTAATGGCCATTGTGATAATCTTAGGATAGAGTTGAACAAGATTGTCAAAAATTTTATTCCTGTCTTGGGTAATTCAGAAAGTATTTTACCCGTTATTAAATCGTAACCAGGGGCCTTGGCCTTTTTTAATCTTCTTATCTCTTGCTCGACTTCAGTTTTCTTGATTTTACTTATTGGTAACGACATCTGCAGAGGAGTATCTAGGTATTGATCGATATCTTCATCTGGTTCATCTGAATAAGGTTGGAAGACTTCCATTAAACAGTTCAGCCTTTTCTATATTTGATCTTGCCCAAGAACCATTGGGTTTACGAAGAGGAGGGACGGTTGTTTGTGGTCTTTTGAACCTTTTTGTAGCATTCCAAATAGAGTTATCTTTCACCGACAGGTTACTTAGGTAATGATTAAATGTTTCATTTTTTGCTTCTTTATTTAGCCTTTTTAGCTTATTTGCTAATCGATTAAATTCAGTTTTGTCTTTAGGATTGTTGCTTCGATGCCATCTAGCTCTGGCTCTTCGCTTTTCTCTTAGTATTTGCCGTATTTGCATGGGTATTCTATCCCCATTGACAGCTTTTTCCTCTAGCATGGGAGTCGATTTCCAACTAGCATCTTGAATTGCTGTAATAAAGTGGTTTGTTGCTTCTTCTAATTCCTGTTTTGTTCTAATAGGCAGCGTGAAGTCTAGATTTTGTGCTACTTGCTCTCTAAAATGCTCCCAGTTTGTTTTTCTATTATGTAGACTTGTTTTTTGTCGTTTTCTAATGACCAAGTTACTAATTGTCAATAGAACAGGGGTATGATCCGAGGTCAATTCTAAGCTAGATTGGACTTCCATAAAATTAGTAGAAACTCCGCTGGTAATGTAAAAATCCAATAGGTCAGGAATTTTATTTGTATCAGTAGGCCAATATGTTGGTTTGCCTGTTGAAACTGTATAATAGTTTTTCGCATTGATAATCCTTAGGAATTCCCTACCCTTGGTGGTTATCAATCTGGATCCCCAGTGGGTATGCTTTGCATTATAATCCCCACCCGCTATGAATCTACTGCCCAGTGACTCGAAGAATGGCTTCAGATCATCTTCCTTAATGTTGTGTCTAGGTGGACAGTAGACCGCTGAAATTTTTAATGAATTGTGTAACATGTTTATTTGAATTGTAGTAGCTTGGAGATATTCAGTTTCATACTTGTCCATTTCATGGTGTAATAGGGTTTCTCTAATTATTATGGCAGTTCCTCCATGAGCCGTTCCATCCGGGTGATTAGTAGAATATATTTTGTAGTGGGGGATCTTTATAAATGATCTTTCAGTGAAGTGTGTCGCGGATATGAGCAGGATATCTATATTATATGCTTTCATGAATAGTTCAATTTCTCGAACTTTTGTTGTCTGGAGGCCATTAGCATTCCATAAGGCAATTTGTATGTAGTTCGCCATTAACGTACTAGTTTTTGTATGACTGTGTTTAATAAGTTTATCATCATGTTGTTCTGTTGCATGAGTTGTTGAAACATTTCTTTAAATTCGTTGAGAAATTTTGATAGCGGAATATCTTCGGGGTGACTTGTTGCATTATGAGGTGTGTTTCTTAATGTTTCGGAGTATGTTCGTTGATTATTACTATTATAGTAGGTTTGCGAAGTAATAGGTTCATTTGTACGAATGGGTTCACTTGGACTTCTATTGTAGAAGGAAGGTGAGGTTTGTCTATTCTTCTGTTGTTGTTTCTGATCCTTGTTATATTTTTCTTGCAAATCTCCATAGACCTGACATTCTTTATAGCTTGCAGGGTGTGATCCGTTGCATAGGTAGCAAGTAGCTGGCATAACTTTTTCTTTTTTACAAGTTTTGGTATCGTGCGGTCCTCCACATTTGACACAAGCAAAGGGGAGATTACAATAAGATTTAGTATGGTTAAACATTTGGCATCTTGTACATTGGACTATTTCAGTATTTCTGTGGGGTGGTTGAACTCTAATTGATTTATTTTGTAAAAATTTCAAATCATAAATACTTTTGTTATTGTCCGCTGGTTCGAAATCTACAAAAATAATGGTAAGGGCTCCTTCGTTGAACCAATTGAACGTTTAACATTTACAATGTTTCTTATTTTGAAGCCTTTACTTTCCAGTTCATCTTGAATTTCTTTTATGGGCGTTGTTGGGTGAAGATGTCTTATTACAACTCGATATGCTCTTTCCTCTTTCAGTTGATATGTGTGATGAACTATATTATCATCTTTCATATATTTTATTAATTTACGGTAGCTAGCTATAGTTCTGGCATTGCTTTTGACGACATTATTTGTTAAGGTCTTTGTTATAATTTTCTCTTGTTCCACTACGTGAGTAAAATTTTTAATCATTTCTTGGTAATTGATAACGCCATGTACAAAGATAGGAGATGGTTTATCAATTTTGGGTTGTTGCGTTTGTTGTAGGTATATTATTTATTTCTGTATTAACTGTTGGATTACAGTCACTAAGGTTTACAAGTGGTAGGTACCTTCTTGATATTGCTATTGGTGGAAATTCGGTTTCTGGACTGTTAATTCGTTTTCTTTTGTTATTGGCTACTACTTGCCATGGATGATTAGAGGTATCGGTCATTTCCACATTGTCTATATTAACTTGTAGGTTGTTAGTTTGTGGCTGATCTTGAGTTAGATTTGATTGATTTATATTAGTAGCTAGATTATTTTCTATGTTTGTCGTCATGTTTTTCTGATTAGCCGTCCGAGGTACAGCTAAAGGTGTCTAAAATAATTAAATAATTAATGTTGATCTGTCCTCAAATTAGATTACTAGCAGCAAAATATTAGATATTCAAAGTTGTAATTCTTTCGAAAACACGCTTCGTATCACTTGCGCGAATCCATCCTTTAAAGTATGTCACTGATAGATTGTAATATGAGTGTGAAATATTTCATTATGAAATATAATAATTATTTATATAAAAATTTATTTCTAATTGCCTTTTCAGTTGGGATCGAGTTCTCCTTGTGAGAATCCAATAAGCTTGAACCAAGTCGTAACTCATCTTTGGGATTGAATTATTCCCGATATCAACTCCTGAAGTTGTTGAATTTTTCTTATGTAGATCACCGTGGTAAATTTCTAGAAACGCTTTACTTCCGCTATCGTTAGCTGTATTCAAAGCACTTTCTGCCTCCTGCAACCTACGAAAGAGATTAATACTGTTACATTCATGTTCTCTTCCAATAAATTGATATTCTGCTTCGACGAGCACGAGATTTTCTGCAGATAAATTCTTCAAATCGTGACTCCTACAATGCGAATCATCATTGTAATATTTTTCTTCAATCTCAAAATTACGCGCCCTATACACAAATTGGGATAATACCCTTATTATTAAATCAACGGGGCGTATCACTCTTGAATTCATAAACACTTCATCGTTTTTTTCATTTACCCGCTTTATCACAAACCAACGGTTCTGAAATTCCATTAATCCCAAAAATTTCTTTAGTATACAATATTTTTGTAATCCATAGTAACCAGGACGCATAAAATTTGGACACAATTTACAAAATATAGATATTAACTTCCAGGAATCTGAAATGAAAGCATAATCCTGAACGGTATATCCGAAATCATCTGACGTATTTAACTTTACATTTTTCAAAGACGTAGTATATAAGATCTCTACCAAATCTTCTATTGGAAAGTTCTTTGCATACACACTCAGTAGATGAAATGCAGTTCTGTTCATTTTGTCGGTTTCCAACCAAAGTCTTGGATTTGCTACTAATTGTGATTTTAAGTCCTTCACTTTCACATTTATAATGTTCGAGTGGAATTTACACCCTTTGACTAGAATTTTGTCAAACATGCTAAATAAAACTTGGTAATATTCTGTTTTTTCAAATCTCAATCTTAATATTGTAGTAATGGTTGGTTTGACTTCTGAATTTTTGATATTTTCTGTTAACCACTTAGCAGCCAAATATTCTGCAAACGTGCGATGTATAAAATCAATAGACATTTTATCTTGTAATGGCCTGGCAATCAAAATACCTCCCCTTTGAATAAACTGCGATGAACTTTTTTTAACCTGATAGTATTTTCTTAAAGAATTTGCAATCTTTAAATCTAATAAATATTCTTTTTCAAATAAATATTCCAAGGCAAAAAGATATTGGTCATCTTCTAAAGATTTCGTCCATGTTCCTTCATTTTCTCCATATTTTGAACACAATATACCATTTTTATCTGCAACCAATTGCTCCAATAAGTTAAAGTTGGTGGATAAGGAAAGTTTCTCTTTACTTAACAACGATTCACAGTCTTTCAAAAAATATTTTGCCATTAGTTCTAAATGTAAGGGAATTTCAGTAAAATGATCGTCTCGATTTTCCAAGCTTCGCTGTGCTGCATTTGAAACTTTTTCCACAAAATCTAACAAAGTTGCATACAAATTTGGATTTTCAACTGATATATTTTCGTCACATAATTTTGATTTAAAGTAATGTGTTAAAAAATATTTTTGTTCCTCTAAAGTGAAAGCTTTCAAATTTCTTGATAAAACATTAAATTCCGATTCCAGAAATGATGTCATATGCTCACGCGTAGTGACCACAGAGGAATATTTTTCTGTTTGAAGAAATCTAAACAATTTAGAAAATGTATTTTTATGCAAAATAGAAATTTCATCAAAACCGTCCAATAAGATTAAAAGCTTTTTAGATTTAACCATATCTTCAAATACCATCAAAGAGAAATGTAGGTTTTGTACAGTGGAATCGGTACATAACACATGACTGGCATAAAATTCAAAAAATTCCGTTTCTTTGAATTGCAGAAAATTTTCTTTAAGTTCTTTATGTTTGACTAAATCGTTCAAGAGGACTGGAATAATCCATACATAGCAGGTTGAATAATAAGATATGTAGTTTATTAGGGCAGATTTACCCATTCCAGTGTGAGCGCTGATAACTTGAAGTTTATTTGTATCTAAATTCTTTAAGAAATTAAAAACATTGTCGTATTCTTGTGAGATCACTCGAAATTTGGAAATATTTGTCACACTTTCAGTAGATTCTCTCCATTCCAAGAATATTTCGTGAAATAGCAACCGGTGAAAGCATTTGTTCCTGGTTTGCAGTTCCTTAATTTTTTCGGGAATTTTATCGGTATGAAGTACACAAATCTGTTGGCATTCTTCTAATTCGAATTTAGCGATCTCGGGGTCATTTTTATCCAGAGTAGCTAACTTTTGTACCATAATTGTTTTTTCTCTTTCATTTCTGGTTTCAATTAGGAAAAATTCGTTTTTGATTTCAACTAACGCTTCAAAGGAGATTAAAATTTTTGAAATTTTTCTTTTAATGTGACCCTCTTTATCGTAATTAAACGAAAATTTATTTCCAACATTGAAATCGTTACTGAAAATGTGAATGATATCAGCACATTTTAAATGGGGGTACATCCTGTCTCCTGTAATATCTGAGAGAAGAACAGGACATCTGCCTTGGAATTGCACAGTTAATTTTAAAAGTTCATCTTTTTCAGTGGGAACTAAATCATTAAACGAAGAAAAATGTTTTACATTATTCTTTTGGTAGGTCAAGTTTTGTTCATTTTCTGTTATCCCTATTACTTTCAATCTGTATTTGCTTATCTTCAAAATTTGTAAAATGTCATTATAAGCTTTTTGATCGGGAATTACTAATAGTAATGGTAAATCTTCATAAAACCACATAAATTTATAAACACTAGCAACGGTTATGGAATTGTTATTGTTAGGACAACAAAGTTTTAACATTTGAATGCGTTCGTTTGGAATTTGGTCCAAAAATACTTTGGAAGCTAACCTATCTAATTCGGATTTCCAATATTCTCCCTGCTTTTTAGTTTTAGATTTAATTTCAGTCCCGATATAGTCCCTTAAAAATCGCCGGGTTAATCGATCAGTTTGAACTATGGAAATGTCATTAAGAAGCACCAGCTTGTTCCAAATTTTTTTCTGGGGGCAATCATACCAAGAAAATCGTTTTTCCTCTATGTTAACTTTATATTTATCTAATAATATGTCAGTCAGAATATTTATAACGTCACGTTTAGATAAGGTATTATATTTGATCCCATTTGGAAATTCACATCCTTTGGTCCATAGTTTAATGATCTCTAAATACTTGCGGGTAACGTAATCAAATTTATGTGAACCAAAAAACCTTTTTATTTCTGCTTTAATCAATTTAACAACTCTTTTGATGTTAGTCTGATTTGGAAACAGATAAAAATTTTGCAGAAAATCTTCATCAAAGCTACGTAAAGTTTTAAAATCTTCGGATTTAAATTTGTAAATAGCAGATTCTGAAGTTTTTAAAAGATTTAAATTTATGCATTCGTTCCTGCATTCACTTCGCGCCACATCCACTAAGCAGCTTAACTTTTTGGTCAGTCCTTTATTTGTGTAAAGAATATACGAAAATTGGTTAACTTCGCGTAGGTGTTGAATTATTTCTGGCTGCTCTTCTTCAAAATTATTTAAATTGCTTCGAAATTGTTTATAACCTCTGCAGTATTTGTCTACTGAAAATTTTTCTTTGCTTTGAAATCGTTTTCCATCTTTAATCGTGTATGTAAAATGCGTTTCTTCAAAATATTTTACGTTTCCTGTTGGCTCTTCGTGCTTTAGTTGTATTAAAAGCGCATATTTTTCTCCTTTTGTGGGGGTTATACACAAAACGACATCGTCTGTATCGCCTACATTGTTAGAGTTAACTGCAATCCAAAAATCTTCTACCGAATTTTCGAAAGCGTACCTTATGGCTAAAAGGGCTGCAACTTCTTTTTCGTAGTCAAATCCGGGATTATCGGTACCGGCCCTTATGGCAAATTCCTAAAAACAGGTTTCTTAATTATAACACAATATTTTCCTATTGTATATTAATAAAACCACATTTAAACACTTCCATAAAATTCCTTCTAAATGGGGCTAATGAGATCCGTTAAGATTGAAATTTGGGGCCGATGTTGAGAATTCATGAAAATGATCGAGTTAAAATTTTTAATTATCGTTAACCATGTTAACAATCGATTCGTTTTACTTTATTTAAAGTTGCCGCGTAAGTTGTACTTATTTCTGGACGTGTCACATTAATTTCAACACTTTTGTTGAACATTTGTTGGAGAAACGCCATTAATTATAATTTATTGTTATCCTTAAAATTTTCTAATCCATTTTTAGGTATTTACGCCATTTAGTAAAAGAATCAGGTTTAAGTTTCTTTAATATGTGTTAAATTCCCATAATATTATTTAAGTATGTCAAAATTTCATCATCTAAATGTTAGAATTATTATTTTCCGTTCGGTAACCTTTCTAATTTTTAAGTACGAATGTGTAAATTAAGTTTAAATAAAAAGTTCTTACCGGCATTATTCAATCTTTGAACATCAGATAAGCAATATAATTTGTTAATTTTGATACGCACGTGCTTTAACGGTCTTTATAAATAGTATTCATCTATTAATAAATTTGTGTTATCTGAAATTATAAGTTAAGTTGGTTGCATAATTTGTGGTACTGTTTGGCTCCATGGCAGATCCAAGGTTTCTTGAACAATCAATTTAATTAATATGCAATAACTTCTTTGCTATTAAAAGGGGTAATGACACTCTAAGATTTTTAAAAAAAGCAAAATTTTTTTTTACATTAATTAATAGTTCAATATCTTAAAATTTATGTGTTAAAATTTCATATCGATATTCCGAATATTTTCGGAACTATAGGCATTTAAAGCGCATAAGAAGTAGGCAATAAATTACCCAAGTTTATGGTACTGAGCATTACAACTGTCGGCAAACCATAATAAACCAAAGTACATCCTTTATTACTTTTAAAAATTCTAAATAGGTACGAAGATTAAAAAATTTTTTATTTTTACCCTGTAATATTATATTTTATAACCTGTAAATCAAATATGAAATTTGGCGAAAGTGGACGACGTGGTTTAGGATTTAAAACTGTTATTTCTGCGAAAACTGTAATGAAACTGTCATTCCAAATTGCCCATTTATTGATAAAGCATATGAAATTAACCCTATTGTAGATAGTATTGCAGATTAGAGGTAAATAAAAAATTTTCATTCAATAATGCTATGTAAAACTTTAAAACGCTCTATCTCAAAATGACAATTTCTCAATTGGCCGGCAACATAACTTTGACAGATCTTAATCGATTTGCTTGATATTTTAACTGTAGCTATAAAATTATATTATCTAGGGAAGTACGTACGGATTTGGCGCTAAATTGTAAACTTTTCTTGTTATAAACAATTTTTCACGCAATTTTTGATCAAAAATAGAAATTTGAAATCAATCGTGCGCTATTCTTACAAAAATCAATATTTTTTAATTTTCGTACGTACTTCTCTAGATAATCTTATATAGAACTGAAATTTTTTTTGTTTTTTGTTCTAGGTCAAAAATTAGCGGAGAAATCTTACCGGCCGCGGAACGCTATTTGTAAAGAGAGGTTTCCTTTGCTAGGATGTGACGCGGCCATTTTGTAAAAATATTTAAAAGAAAAATTATAAACTATTCTATAAAATATGTACAATAAACTGCTTTAAACAGATTTTCTATTGCATTTACTATAGTGCCATAAAAAATTGTTAAAATTATGCTATTTTTGTGTCTTCTAGAGTGTCATTACCCCTTAAGAATGTTTGAAAATAATAAATACCAAATTTTATCTATGACTAAGAAATAGTGCTCTCAAGCCCAAATATATAAATCTGTGGGGTATAAGGAAGGCGACGAAAACCCGCCCCTTTGAATTTCTTTCACTAGTCAAGTCACTTGACTTCGGTCAAGTTGATAGCCAACATCACTGAGCGGATACGACACTTTAAGAAGAAGACCAAGAAATACCTATGGCTGATATAAATTTTTATTTTAATTGTTTTGTACAGCGCAAGACTTTAGGACACTTGGTTTTTGAACTGCGAAGCAAGCGAGTCGAATTTTTAGAAAATTAACAATTTAAAAATTAGCAATAATTTAAATTGATCGAAAATTTTACTTGGACAACCCGACTGCCGCGACTGACTTCAATCAGCGATTCACCCTGCCGACTCTCTTTCATTCAGCGGTTCACCCTGTGACTTTCTCTTTACTATTTAAGTATTTATCTCCCGGGTATTAATATGATGCTTAAGTCATGGGAGCTTTTCTGGATCATCCTTCCATATTACACCTTTTGGACTTTAGTGGTCTTCTTTGGATAATTTTCCCATATAGTTCAGATATTCCACTTTCCATTTATTTAGCTTTCGGTTACTAATTTATTGTAAACCCACTTATTATGTATTTTTAAAAAGTTTTAGTCGGTCATCTCACTGTATGCTCAATTTACCATAAGTTGAACAAGGATTTGCCGTCTAAATGAGAATGTGTGGTTTAGAATTATTAACCTAAAGCACATTTTCTTAAAAATTTGCTTGATCGATTATTTATATCGAGCCTTTGTTACATGTAAATATGCTTTTACGGTCAGGTAACAAAGCGAGGACATACAGTGTAGCCTATAAAGTGAGGACTACTAGAAGAAATAGACTTAGAGCATCTAAGACCAATTAAAAAAACTTATTTCCTCGATGAGAATCATAAAATCATGAGTATACTCGAAAATTATGAGAGAGAACCAGTCTTCCTTTTTTACGTGTATATTAAACGTAGTGAGGACCGACCGTTTATCTATTGTAGTGAGGTCCGTATAAATGAATTGTCCTTCTAACAATGTGAGGCCCTATATACAATTATTTAATCGCGGATCTGACAAAGTGAGGTCCGACGGTGTTACCATGGTGTCATAATGCTAGATCACCATTTTTTTATCTTTCAACCAAGTTTCTGTTTTTAACAAGGTAAGGAAATTTGGGGGAAGTTATCTATCTCTGACTAGCTGAAAAAAAATTTCTTCAGCTACACACTAAAGAACAGGCTTGTTTTAGTCTATAGAAATAATATTTTGCGAGATTCCGATGAATAAAACACAAAATATCGACTTTTGAAAAGTACGGGAAATTAGCATCGAGTATGCGGCAGACCCCGGTCGATGTCCCATCGTTCGCCCGTTGTTCCTTAAAATCGAGTGAAATTTTTTCGCTTCGATTTGAATTTTTCTTTGAAATTCGGAAAGATGGGGGTGTGATTAGTGGATATTAGTAATAAATATAATCAAAAAAATGGAAAATAACCCGTGTGTTGCCGAAAAAGTGAAAAAATTAAAATTTTTTTTCCTTTGAATTTTGGGGTGTGCATTCGATAAGGAGGGTAATCCATTGTCAAGGTTCCCGTCCACTGGACCGACTATCAACCGACCGAGTCAGCTTGAACCGACCGACTTTCAACCGACCGACTTTCAACGGACCGACTTTCAACCGACCGACTTTCAACCGACCGACTTTTAACGGACCGACTTTTAACGGACCGACTATTTTTTCGACCGACTTTCAACGGGACTTTCAACCGACCGACTTTTAACCGACCGACTTTTAACGGACCGACTTTTAACGGACCGACTATTTTTTCGACCGACTATCGATACTACCCGAAGCATTCACTACAAGAATGATTTCCAATTCGACTATTTGTCACATCATATAGTTTCATTTTACAGTCATAATAACTGTGAGGTGTCTAGGAATCCTTCGGGAAACATGGCCTCAATCGTTTATGTTTCTCATTAAGCAATATCGTGAGTTTTTGGTTAAAGCGTCGTTGGCGGGGGGGGGGGAGTTCTAACCTTGGCAGATCCATAACTCTGTTGGTTTGGTTTTCGTGGAGATGCCATAGCGACAGGTATCTAGGAATCCTTCGGGAAACCTGGCCTCAATCGTTTATCTTTCTCATTAAGCAATTTCGTGAGTTTTTGGTTAAGATCAGGTCTCCGTATGGATTCCTTGTCACCTCTCGTCAGGGCTGCCCACGGTTGAGGTCACCTAGATTTCCCAGACACCTGTCGCTATGGCATTTCCACGAAAACCAAACCAACAGTTATGGATCTGCCAAGGTTAGAACTCCCCCCCCCCAACGACGCTTTAACCAAAAACTCACAATATTGCTTATTTGATTATAAACAAATTCAAATCATTCAAACGAAATGTACAGGTAACTTAATTCTGTGTTGATTGCGAAAAAGTGCTTAAGTCATGTTTTTGCAAAATTGGGGTTTTGACTTATTCAGATAGAGGAAAACTTGCTCTTTCTTTTGGTATAATTGCCTAAGTCATAGCGTACATATTAAGGCAGTTATTTAATAGAATACCTTTCGCCTAAGTCGAAAGTAATCAATTTAATTGGTGTAATTTTCAGTTTTTCTCAATAATTATTTAGTTATATGCCTGTAATAACATTACATTTAATAATAAACTTGCAAAACAAAATTATATCCCTAAAAAAGGTTCCTCAGTAAACCAAATTCAATTTTGCCCATAATTTGTTTTCGCCATTATCTCATTTTGACAAATATTGACTTAAGCACTTTTTCGCAATCAACACAGAATTTTTAAAGCGACCTTGACTAGCAATTAAGTAGTACCGGGATAATACCGAAAGCGAGATGAAGATCTAAAAACACGATCATTTTCTTTCTGGTTTTCCATGGTCTGATTTTACATTTTATAAATTAGTTGTTCGCGCCAACTTAAATTGTAAAAGCGGGTAAAGCCTTTATCGAGTGTGGATATTCGCAAGTTAAACCGATCCAAACGACGTAGCAAATATCAGATTGCGTTTGGTAGACATAAATCGGAGTTTGCAAAATTTCGATGAAGTTCAAACAGAAATCGACCTGTTAGACTTAGACGGAACGGACGAATCTGAAAGATTAGATTTTGAAAACAAATTTTATTCGGCGTTAAAAAGGGCCGAAGCAAAAATCAGTGCGAGTGTAGGCGAAGTAAACCTGTCTAGCGCCGAGTCACAAAATTCAAATAATATACGGTTTCAGAACGTGCATTTGCCAAAATTAAGTTTGCCAAGGTATGACGGACGGCTGGACGAATGGTTATCATTCAAAGAGACATTTGATTCGGTAATCAACTCAAACGAGTTGCTAGCGCCGATTCAAAAATTTAATTATCTGAAATCGGTATTAAAAAATGAAGCAGCTGACGTAATCGAATCGTTAGAGGTTACGAGTAGCAACTACGAGCACGCGTGGGAATTATTGAACGAACGGTTCAATAACAAAAAACGGTTAATCTTAAGTCACATCAAAGCGATATTTGAGCTTCCAGAAAGCCCAAAAGAAACCGTAACAAATTTAAGGTCCATATTAGGTGGTACAACCAAACATCTTCGTGCGTTGAAAACTCTTGGTCAACCTGTAGAAAAGTGGGACACACCAATAGGTTATGTGTTGTCATCCAAATTAGATAGCGTTACACGCAAAGAATTAGAAAAGGAGTACCGTGATGAGTTACCTACAGTAAAAAACATCACAGATTTCTTAAATGAAAAATGCAGGATGTTGGAAAACTTGGGTGCCAACTCCATGCACCAGGTCAACAAGCCATGCAAAATGAAAAATAACGTTAGCAACTTTATTGCAATTGCTGACACTGCATGCTTTCATTGCAATGGAAAGCATACGATGTTTAAATGCGAAGAGTTTTCGAAACTCGCGGTAGTCGAAAGATACAACCGAGTTAAAGAACTTGGTTTATGTTTGAACTGCTTAAGAAAAAACCATAGGGCTTACGATTGCAAGGCCAGCGTATGCCAAATTTGTAAAAAAAAGCATAGTACGCTATTACACTATCCTACCAGAGGTAAGACAGGTGAACAAGGTAAAGAAAAGGTGGAGGAAACTCCTGCAAAAATAGACGTGGTAAATACTAGCGCGAATAAGATCGAGGTAGAAAATGCCACTAGTAGCGGTAATCATGTTATGTGCAGTACGTTCAGCGGAGCGACACAAGTATTATTATCCACCGCCATAATAATGGTAATAGATAAAGTGGGAAAAACTCACAAAGCGAGAGTACTGTTAGATTCGGGATCTCAATCCCATTTCATAACGCAGGAACTGGTAAACAAACTACAATTACCGACGAGCGAAATCGATTTCAAAGTCACAGGTATAAATGCTGCTACAACCGTTAAACGAAAGGCAGAGGTAGTTTTCCTAGCGATAAATGAAAGCTACGAAAATAACATTTCCTGTTTGGTCGTACCGAATATAGGCGGGAACATTCCTTCTGCACCGGTCGAAAAACGGAATTTAAAATTACCGAGCTTTGTTAAGCTAGCAGACGAAACGTTTGACGAGGTAGGAAAAATAGATGTTTTAATAGGTGCCGAACTGTTTTGGCAATTGCTGCTACCAGGTCAGATCAATTTGGGAAAAAGCAGGCCGGTAGTACGAGAAACAGTGTTGGGTTGGATTGTAGCAGGGGAAGTACCAACCAGAAGATTTACAAATAACATACAATGCGGATTGGTCACTAAGGAAGATGTAAATGAAGGATTAACTCGATTCTGGGAGCTTGAAAGTTATCCCGATCGAAAGAGTTTATCACCCGAAGAATTATTTTGCGAAAACGATTTCAAAGAAAACACAAAGCGCATGCAAACCGGACGGTTCATCGTGCGATATCCTTTGAAATATTCCGCAGATAAATTGGGCGAATCCAGACAAATGGCTCTAAAACGATTCGAACAAACAGAAAGAAAGTTAAAACGCGACCCCAAGCTAAAGGTCGAATATAGCAAGTTTATCCGAGAATACGAAGCCCTTGGACACTTAACGAGAGTTAAAAATGTAAACGATGTCCGATCTTATCATTTACCCCACCATTGTGTAACAAAGTTAGACAGTCTCACAAGACGATTAAGGGTAGTGTTTGATGCATCGGCGAAAACAACAAGCGGGTACTCTCTGAACGATATCCAAGTAACCGGTCCAGTCATACAGCAAGACTTATTTTCCATCGTGATGCGATTTAGACAGCACAACGTCGTGTTAACAGCAGACATTACAAAAATGTATCGGCAGGTGTTGATACAGGAAGAGCAAAGGCCTCTTCAGAGAATATTTTGGGGAGACTCTGAGGCGGAAGAATTGCAATGCTACCAGTTAAACACAATTACGTATGGCACGACATCCGCATCCTTTTTGGCCGTTAGATGTATGTTCGAATTGGCTAACGAAAATATGGCGGCAAAGCCACTAGCCAGTTCCATTATAAAGCAAGATTTCTACATGGACGATTTGCTGACTGGAGGAGAATCAGTGGAAATCGTAAAAGGTATAAAAAGGGAAGTGGCTAGCATTTTAAAGACAGGATGTTTTTCGTTAAACAAATGGGGTTCCAACGATCCCAAGTTCTTAGAAGAAATTCAAGGCTCAAGCAAAGATGTAATTTTGAACATGGGTGAAGTTGGCGAGACTAAAACGCTTGGCTTATCCTGGCACTCGGCTAAAGATAAGTTTAAATATTCCATTAACATAGAGGATGTTGGAGGAATTAACACAAAGAGAGCAGTGTTGTCAATCATCGCAAAGATATTCGATCCATTGGGTTTGCTGGGACCTTGTATTATTTCAGCAAAGATTATTTTACAACGAATTTGGCAAATTAAATTAGACTGGGATGAGTTAATTCCCGATGCCTTGAATGAAAGCTTCAATAAATTCAAGAAGCAACTTCCATCGTTGAACAAGATAGAAATAAGAAGACACGTTATTTTTAAGAAACCAGTAAAAATCGAGTTGCACGGTTTCGCGGACGCGTCCGAATCCGCGTACGGAGCGGCCATTTACATTAGGAGTACAGATGCTCAAGGAAGTATTAGCTGTAACTTACTTTGTGCAAAAAGCAGAGTGGCTCCGCTAAAAACCTTGACGGTTCCAAGATTGGAACTATGTGCGGCTCTCTTGCTAGCCAACTTAAGCTCAAAGGTCGAGCGAGCTTTAAGCATCGAGTTTGATAGACGAACGTATTGGAGCGACTCAAAGGTTGCCCTCGCTTGGATCAAAACATCTCCACACTTGCTAAAGATATTTATAGCAAACCGGGTAACCGAAATAGAAAGGTTAACTAAGGTAAGCGATTGGTATTATGTAAACACACGAAGTAATCCAGCCGACTTGCTAACCCGAGGCATCGAGCCTAACGAGCTCGAAGAATACTCACTTTGGTGGTACGGACCGCCTTGGTTATTAAATGAAGTAGATACTTGGCCCCTTGTAAGCGAAGCCAACTTGAAAACTAAGTACGAAATGGAGGAATTCGAAAACGAATCCAAAACGCTGAAGGCTGTTCTAATGACGCACATAGAGCCATTGCACGTTTTCAACAAATGGTCTTCGTTCAAAAAATTGCAAAGGATTTGGTCTTATTGCATGAGGTTTTGCGCGAACTTAAAGAAATTGAGAGAAGATCGACAAACAGGCAGTTTAACAATTGAAGTTAATTTATTTATAAAATAAAAAACATTTTGAGGTTGTTGCCAACCTCATCATAAAATGGACCCTGCAAATTGGCGGGGAGTTCATGTTTTCATCACAATTATAAAATCATTCTTAGAGTTTTTATCAAGTTCTGGTCGTTTTTTATGAATTTTTTTTTTAATCGGGTTTCAAACCGCGTGTCATTTGGTATATTGTTACATACATATAATCTGCCTATTTTTGATATGTTGGTTTCTGATTTGTTTGTTTCAGGTTTCCACAATGGATTGCGTGGGCGTTTTTTATTTCATCAATGTTTGGTAAGTATCGGTTTTCATGTCTTGATTTGTAATCTATTTTTCATTTTCGATAGTTATTTGACTTTTTTGGGTACACTCAAACCTTATTTCTTATCACGGTTATTAGTTTTAGGATTAGATCTTATTGGTCACGGTTATTTCTTTCGTTGTCAATAGTGGTTGCTATGGATTGTGCAAGGGCCATAAGACGGTCCTTATATACTTTACACAGGGTTGATCCTGTGGAGTGCTTATTGTCACTGAGCTTCGCTCTGACACAGTTGGCGCATACATGCATAGCAAGTTCCTTTTGCACTACACAGTCACGTGAAGCGTGTTCTGTTGAGGTGCAAAAGGCGCATGTTTCATTTCCTTTGCAAAATTTGGCTGTGTGGCCAAAACGTTGGCATTTATAACATCGGGCAATTCCGATGTGGTTCCGCACTCGGTAGCTTTTCCAAGCCACTATGAATTTACCTTCCTTGATTGTTGCTTCATGGATCAGAGGGTGAAGCTCTAGGATCCATTTGTTGTGTGTTCTTATTCTGGTATGTACGGGATTGGCTCTTTTGAGCCACGAACTCCCGGCCATATTGACCGCCTCGGGAAAACTTCTTTCTATTTCCGCTATGATTTGATTCTTAGAGACGGATTTGTCTACCATCTGTATAGCAATTGATGGCCAGGTAGCTGAAGGCTCCCGTGCCATCAATTGGTTCTCCGCTAGTAGAGTGCTGCCTACTAGTTTCTTGACCGAGGGGTGGGAGGATTCCACCACGACACTTTTGTTTTTCGTCAGATAGAGCCTATCTGCTTTTATTCCAAGATCTTCCGCTCTGATGCTAGTCAGGGCGGCCCTTGTGCTTTCCGCTGACAGGAATGAGCTACCCTCTCCAGGGTAGACAATCACTTTATATTTCTTGCGCGTGCTCCGGGGGCTGCTGATGGCAGCCCTCTTCATTGCTGTTTGGTACCTCCTGGGTGGGCTGTACTTCGTGGGTTCTTCCTTAGGGGAAGAATCTGTTTCCTTGGGTTCCCGGACCTTAAAGAGGTTCGGGGGGTTGGACTCTGCCAATTCTTTCTTAGGTGGGTCCTGCTTTTTGGGCTCTTCCTGAGGGGAAGAAATTGTTTCTTTGGGTACCCGGACCTTGAGGAGGTTCGCGGGGGTGGCAGGGGCAGGGACCGCCTCTGCTGTGTTTACTTTGGACGGGGGAGGGGTGGCTGAAGGCTCACCCGTCCCTCGTATGTTGTTATTGCCCTTCAGTATAAATTCTACAAGTTTCAAGGTGCTTTCTTTCATGTCTTCAACATTTTTTTGTGCGTTTTCCTTATCTTCGAGTTTTTCTTTGCTTTGGTTGATGAATTTCATTACTTTATGTGATGCGTTCGATACATTGGAAAGTATTTCTTTCGCCCATTTTGTTGCTTCCGTATGGCTTTTACTTGGTGTTTCTTCTATTCCAAGTTCTTCTTTTTCTTGTATTGCCTGTCTGATTTCGGACAATGCTTCGAGCAGTTTTGTGCCTATTTCCATTTTTTGTTCACTTTGTGTTTTTTCAGTTTCATAATTTTTTTCCTTTGTTTCGTTACTGTTTTCACTTAGCGTTTTCGTTACTTGTCTTTCATGTTTTTCTTTTTCTTGTTTCGCCAATCTGGCACGTTTCCTTTGGTTTTTGTTTGGTTTCTTTTTTGCTTCCTGTCGAATTTCTTCTTGTTTTTCGTTGTCCGAGCTATTACTTTCTTCATCTTCAAATGTGGGCCATTCTTCGGGCCACTCGTGGGGACTTTCTTCTTCGTCTGTCTCAGGATTGTTTCTACGTTTCTTTTCATTTTCTTCGATTTTTGCTGATGAGGCCATATTAGACGATTTCATCTTAGGCAGTTTAACAACTGATGAATTAGCGCGGGCAACGACGTCTCTAATAAAATTGTCTCAAAGCGAAACCTTCGGGGAAGAGTTTCGCGATTTGAAAAAGAGAAAGGGGGTTAAAGGTTCGAGCAAGCTTTTGACATTAAACCCATTTTTAGATGAAGATGATGTTATACGGGTGGGTGGTCGTTTAAAACACTCCGAATATAATTTTGACAAAAGGTATCCTGCGGTATTAGATGCGAAACACATCCTATCCACTTTATTGATTAAAGTCGAACACGAGAGATTATTACATGCCGGACCTCAAGCTGTTTTGGCATCGCTACGTGACCATGTGTGGATAGTTGCTGCGCGTAACCTTGTTCGAAAGGTAAATAAAGATTGTATCGCTTGTTTTAGAGCAAAACCCGTGCCTTCAGGTCATATCATGGCAGACTTACCTAAGGCACGCATAACTGCTTCTAGACCTTTTGTAAATTGCGGAATTGATTTTGCGGGACCCTTTCTTCTAAAGGACCGAAAAGCGCGGAAATATAACACTTTGAAAGCTTATGTCAGCATTTTCGTTTGTTTGGCTACTAAAGCTATTCATTTAGAGCTCGTAAGTGAATTAACCACTGACGCTTTCATGGCTGCGCTACACAGGTTTGTTTCGCGGCGCGGTATTTGTTTAAATATTTACACCGATAACGGTACGAATTTTGTAGGTGCAAAAGCAGAAATTTATCAACTACAAACTGCAATGCAAAATATTTCATGTTTTGACAAAATTCGTTGGCACTTTATTCCGCCACGCGCTCCTCATTTTGGAGGAATTTGGGAGGCAGGCGTAAAAAGTTTCAAGTATCACTTGAATCGAGTAGTTGGGAATACCAAATTAACTTTCGAGGAATTTGTCACTATGTTAACACAGGTTGAAGGTTGTTTAAACTCCCGTCCCTTAAGTCCTTTAAGCAGTGATCCAAATGACCCTAGCTCCTTGACACCGGGGCATTTCTTAATCGGACAACCTATAACTGGTTTGGTGGAACCCGAGCTTCAATCAGAAAAAGTCAATCTGGTAAAAAGGTTTCACATGGTGCAACAGATAAAACAACATTTTTGGACAAGATGGTCCAAAGAATACATCTCTGAGTTGCAAGTTCGAACCAAATGGAAGGTTCAACAACCCTCACTTTTGAAAATTGGTGCTTTAGTGGTGATAAAGGAGGACAATCTCCCTCCGTTAAAGTGGGAATTAGGACGCATACAAACTCTTCATCCTGGAAGTGATGGTGTGGTGCGCGCAGTGACGATAAAGACCAGAACAGCTGTTTTAAAACGGCCTACAGTTAAAATTTGTGTGTTACCATTGCAAGACGATCAAGTAGTTGTTTAGTTTAAGTAGCAGTTAAGAATCTTTTAGATTAGTAGTTTCATTTTGTTAAATTGGTTTTTTATTTTATGTTTTTGAAAGGAATCCTTTCAAGGTTGGGGCCATGTTCGCGCCAACTTAAATTGTAAAAGCGGGTAAAGCCTTTATCGAGTGTGGATATTCGCAAGTTGGTGGGGGCGACCGCGAGGCAATAGTAACCATGAGTCGCATGTAAGTTACATTGCCGAAAAGACGTTTTTATGTGCACTAAAGGTCTAGCAATTATTATATTTTGTAGTTGTTTTGTAGTACTAATTGTTGCTAGACAAAAAGGACATTAAAGTTATTATGTATTAGATTTGTTTTGTTTATTAAACCACATACAGTCCACTTAGAAGAAGAAAAAAGGGAAACTGAACAGGTCTATACATTAGTTAAGGGCAAAAATTTAAATAAAGTAATGATTTTGACCGGTGATAGAATTACAATTCATTGAGTTGTGATCATGAAATGATTCTTCTTATCTCGAGTAGCTAGTAATGGTATTTTATTTCGCATTCTAAATTTATCATCTTCTACGCGAGGTAAGAAAGTATTTTAATTGATGCAAGGTCATAATTCAGGAATCGTACAAAATGAGTACCGGGCGCTATTGCCAGTTTTCCGGACCTAACTTTGCATGGTACACTGTAATGTAATGTTAACAAAATATACTTGTATGGAATGTATACATTAACAGAGCGCCCCCAAGCGGTAAATCTAAAAACTAAAAATATGCAAAATTGTGGTGCTTCTATTAAAGTGAGGTCCACTAAATTTTAGTACGAATAGCATAGCTGATGATAGAGGGGGCTAATAAACAATTTTGTAAAGTGAGGTCCGTATATGGACCTCACTTTGTCGTGGACCTCACTTTGTCGTGGACCTCGCTTTATATGCAATTTTTGCATAGCCGGTCCTCACTTTATACCCTGGTAAAAAATATGCCATGAAGCGAACATGGTAAGAGAATTCGCAGATATTGCTGTAGACGAGGACAACTCTGTTGAAACAACACGGCTGTTACAGCATGACAACTTACCATCGCCACGACACTTACACGAAGAAGGAACTGGATTCCGATTAAAAACCACTCAATGTCTCTTTCCATTTATTTTGAATTTGTAATTTGAGAATGTACATGAATGTACTACATGTCGACCGTCATGGCCTAATAATTAGCACAATCAACTGCTAACGTAGGGCTCCCCGGTTCGACTCCGGATACAGTCTAAAATTTCTTGACAGTCTTCCGTGTTCGAAGGGCGCGTAAAGACGGCGGTCCCATGTGTTAATGATTTGCCATCATAACAAAAAAAACGGGTGCAGACACATCGAAAGGCAAACCTAGCAAGCTACCTGAAATGTAAAAACTAAAATGCTCATAGAACTAATACATAAATTAGTAAAAGGACAGGTCCTAGACCATTAGAAGACTTCTTAATAAGAGTAGAAGAAGAATTAGTATATTTATTAAAATATAATAATTAATTTTAAATAATTTATCATGAAATATAAAAACTATTGATATAAAAGTTTAATTCTAAATTTTCCTTCAGTACGGATGGGGATCTCCTTAAGAGCAACCATTGAGCATGAACCAATTCGTATAACTCATCTTTGGTATTGCATTTTTGACCAAATCAACATCTATGCTTTCGTTTCTCCACGTGAATTCCTGGAATTTATGTCACCGCAGAAAACTTCTAGAAATGCGTTACTTTCATTAACTTTAGCTTCTTTCAACGCCTCTTCTGCCTATATAAAAACTACTATATAAAAATTACTAACTAAATGTTTTAGTTTTAATTTCTCATGAAAGGAGTAGGTACAGAAATACTTGTTTCTTCTTTAATTAATGATACAATTTATTACTATTTATATAATATTCGTGACTAAGTTTCATACAGCGAAATACATTTTATCGCGTTAAATTATAGCATAAAAGAAATCAATTAAAAAAGTTCAATTTACTTGCCATGTTTATTTAGAAATCCGGGAAATTAACATTATTAACGAATAATAATTTTTACCGTTAACATAATTTTGTTAACATAACCCACTTTTTAATAACAATATTCATAATAACTAAATTCAAGTGTAATTCGGGATATCTCAAGGTTAGATAATAAAAAATACAAGTTCAATCAGTTGCTGCTAATCTCTAGGAACTTCACTGACAGAATATTTTTAAATATTAAGGGGGTATTACGGTTTTTTCACTTCAAAAAATACGTTTTATTTTTTTTATGGATTATTAATCTGGAATCTTTGTAGCACATGTTAGTGCAAGAATTTCGTGGAAAACTTAAATGATGAGTAAGTTATGAGGGTTTATAATAACGCAGTTGCAAATTCGTATATGGGAAACCTAAACTACAAGAACCTTATCGCATAATTTTAAATGCGTTTTTCTCCGAATAACATTTCTTTAGGTGGTGGGCATTCTATCTTAAAAAATAATAATCCGATTCAATTGAATCTTGCGGCATTCGATTTTATATAAAATTTTCTATCGTATGAACTAAAAGAAATGCATTCCTACAAAATTTAGGTCCTTTTTTGTGGTTTCAACTTGAAAAAAATGTTGAAAATTTCATTTTTTTTTAAAAATACGTTGCCATTTCCTCTGTAATTTTTTTTTATGATCGTAGTTGGGACGCTAGCGACAACTCTGCTGAATACGAAAATCTTTTGTTTTTTAATTTTGGACAAATACCAAAAGGACCTGAGAATGCCCACCACCTTTTTAATAGACTTACGTTCAGGAGGCTGTAGCAGCACAAATTTTTTTATTTTTATATGAAAAATTCACAATTGTGTATTCAATATAATAAATATCCCACCATAACAGAAAAATTTCTGTTTCATTTTTCTAAAAAAAAATCCTGAAAATTGCCTAGATTTATGCGCGAAAAAACGCAATACCCCCTTAAATTTAATTTCAAAAAGACTAAAATATTAATGTTAAAATATTTGAAATTTAACTATTTATTCAAATAAACCATAATACAAATTATTTTCCCAATACCGAAAAATGAATAAAATCCAATTCGATCAAAAAATTATGAATTGAAAAAGAGGGACAGGGACAAATTGATTTGAAAATTAGTAAAAACGGTAGCTTACGGTATCCATGTTTCGGTTTCATTACCCACCAGCAGGCAACCTCAATCAAAGAAGTAATAATGATAATTACAGTATAAAATTAGAATAAATTATGTTAAAAAATTCAAATAAAAAATTAATGAATAGAAATAGTAAACTTCAAGTGAAAATCTTAAATAAAGGAAGTACAAAAAGGGATTTTTTTGAAAACAAAGTGGTATTTTAAAACCTATACAAGAATTTGTACATTATTGAAGGATTCCAGATAATTGCATTATTTGTATAGGTACATTATAAGAAGGCACTCTAATTCGTATCTCTTATTTTTACCACATAATTTATCATTGCTTCTATTTATGTACAGGCTTCGAATCCAACCAAATTTTTTCATTAGCCTCCAAAAGCACATTACGTGGATTAAAAGTTAAAGTATTCGGTGTATTTTTATTTAAAGAAAATATAAAATTCTTTAGTAAAACCGTTAAACAAACTTTCATTTGCATCACCCCAAACCTTAATCCTGCAAGAAAAACATTCAGAATGCAGAACTTCAATGGAATATATTATTTACCTATACATATACGAGGGCCTTCGCCGAAAGGTATATTATAAGTAAATGGATGTCTTCCATTTTTATTTTCGTCCGAAAAACGTTCAGGATCGAAATTTTCTGGATTTGGATAATAATCGGGATCGTGATGCAAACCATACACTGGAATAAAAACTAACGTTCCCTTATCAATAACGACATTTGAATTAGCCAATGGATAATCCTTAATACATTTCCTAGAATGCAAAGGAACGATGGGATATATCCTTAAAGTTTCTGAAAACATAAAATGTATATTAGTTTTTTAATAGATATTTTCATGTCCATTTTACCATCGAGAACTTGCGTCATATACTTCAAGTCTAATATGGAATCATACGTAATTTTACCATCATGTTTTGATAATACAACATTGATTTCATCTCGAACTCTCTGCTGAATATCTTGATTTTTTGCTAATTCGTACAAACAAAATGTCATAGTAGAGGAAGATGTCTCAAATCCTTCTCCAAAAAATACTAAACATTGGGCAGTAATTTCTTCAATTGTCAGGGATGAACCGTCCTGTTTGTTTGGTTCGTCATCACTACTTGTTGACTTAATTTCGGTAAGCAGCTGAAGAATATCGTTACGTTTAACGTTGTTTGTTTTTCTATAATTCACCGAATCTTGGACAACTTTAAAGAAAAAATCTGTTGGCTGTTTGGGAAGTGCTCGAATACTAAAGAAGTGACCAATTGAAGGATAAGCGGCACATACTAACTGCACAAGCGACCGAAAAACCGATATTTCTAATAGTTGTTTTCCACATTGCCTAAATTCAGCGTTTGGAGTCTTAAAACTGTTACATTCCAAACCGAAAGCACATCAGGATCCAATTACATCTGTTGTGTAACGTGCAATCATTTCTTTAATGTCAACTTTTTGTTTCTGGTCTGTTAGTTCATCCATAACAGTCTTCAGTGGATTACTACACTCCACTAACGTTTCGAACATCATCTTCAGTTTTCCCGATGTAAAGGTGGGCGTCAATTTTACTCTTAAATTTCTCCATTTTTGACCTTCCAGGGTAAATAAATGGGCACTTAATGGATCAGCTTTTTCATTGTAATAAACTCCTCTATCCACAAAGTATTGAAAATCGTTTTGCATAACAACTTTTACGTAATCTGGATCTACGGGGAAATAAACCGGTTGAGCAAAATTATAAATACCTCCTTGTTTAAGTCCTTTCTTCTTAAATTCGTCGTAATTTTGTTTAAGCCAAACTCCTAATGTTTTCGTTCGATAAAACGGATTGTCCATGGTTCCGTACCAAGAAGTTGGAGTTAAAGAAGGCAAATTTTTTCGTTTCCAGTACGCGTAGCTCCATTTGAAGTAAGTTATAATTCCAATACATAATGCGATTATAATTCCCAATACGTTGCAAGAAAATGAAGAACATATTGCTATGATTCAAATGGGCAATAAAGATTTAATGATTAGGTATGCTCATAAACGCGTAAAAATCGCATGGAAGTTATTTTTGAGAAGTGGAAGATTTCTCGAGGTACGAAAGCTCACAAAAGCAATACAAATAAATCGGTTGTAAAGAAACAAACAGGTAGAATAAAAAGGTCCCAGAAGGAATAAATTGTATTTAAAAACATGTTCACAAATTAATAATAAAAAAATGTTAGATCTTAAGAAATTGGTTATATAAAGAAAAATAATTGTTAGTTAAGAAGCGATAATAAAAATTTTACGTGGTTTGTTAAATCGGGTCCAGCGAAGTACAATCGGCAGACAACTAAAAACAAAAAGCGCATTTATAATTTTAGAACATTTAATAAATAATTACGTTTGTCCAAAAAGGATATTTTTTTCGCATAACCAGGGTAACGAAAAAAAATAACAAGAGAAGGCTCCCATCAGCGAGAAAAACGGAAAACACATAGAATTTTGGTGTTCCGTAAAAATTGATTAATTGATCAAAGAATCAATTCAGATTGTGGAGCTCTAAAAAGTAAAATTGTGATTTAAACACGAGTGTTTCAAGAAAAGATTATTAGTGCAAATTAAAAGAAGATTTTGCACTTACTTGTGAAAAAGCTTGGAAGCATCGGTTGATGGAGAACGTATTTGCTATTATTAGGCAGTCTGGTGATAATTAATTATTGGATCTTTGGAGCACAAGAAAGACAATCAAGCGAGCAGAAAGTTTGAAGGTTATGGTCCAACTTATACAAAAGAAGTTGTAAGACGATTAACATTAGGAGACGTGACAGAGGATAAAGGTGAGCGAATACTAAATACTTTTGTGACGCGTGTTCCGCAAATAAAATAAAGTACTTCGCGACTAAAACAATCGAATTGGGTAGAATTAAGGGTTTTTGATGAACTTTGAATTGATTATGTTTTATGTTTATAATTTATGTTCAGTATTATCATAATAATAAAAATTTGTTCACTAATTAAATGTTTCTTCTGGAATTTTTTTGAATTCTGTGACAAATAAAATTATACACAGGATTACAGTTATAAGAAAAGGCAAGGCTTCGAGGAACCGACTACTGAAAAAGAATCTTCATGCTAAATAAAAAAATCAATTAAGATAGCTAGCTAAGGGTAATTAATTACATTCAATTAAAAATTTCAATTTACATTTAAAATTTCATAAAACAGGCTTGTGGCCCGTCATTGAGAGGATCGGCACATAGCAATATGAAACTCGTGGTTTAATTTTTTTTTAAATTTCTGCAAGTCAGTTCTTATATATTATTATATACTTTCGTTTATCTCAAATTCAATTAGAAATTGAAGTATAACTACTTGAATATTGAATGATAAAAATTTTGACAATATCATTGCGTTCGGCGCATGCGATAACAATTATTAGATTATTTGGTATCATTCTGGTGATAGGTGAAATAAAATGTTTAATAAATGTGTTAAATTCCCACAATATTATTCAAGTATGTCAAAATTTCATCATTTAAATGTTAGAATTAATATTTTCCGTTCGGTAACCTTTCTAATTTTTAAGTACGAATGTGTAAATTAAGTTTAAATAAAAATTTCATACCGGCATTATTCAATCTTTGAACATCAGATAAGCAATATATTTTGTTAATTTTGATACGCACGTGCTTTAACCAATGCTTTAACGGTCTTTATAAATAATAGTATTCATCTATTAATAAATTTGTGTTATCTAAAATTATAAGTTAAGTTGGTTGCTTAATTTATGGTACTGTTTGGCTCCATAGTATATCCAAGGTTTCTTAATCAATCAATTTAATTAATATGGAATAACTCCTTTGCTGTTAAGAATGTTTGAAAATAATAAATACCAAATTTTATCTATGACTAAGAAATAGTGCTCTCAAGCCCAAATATAAATCTGTGGGCTATAAGGAAGGCGACGAAAAACCACCCCTTCGAATTTCTTTCATTAGTCAGCATCTTGACTTCGGTCAAGTTGATAGCCAAAACATTCGCTGAGCGGATACGACACTTTAAGAAGAAGACCAAGAAATACCTATGGCTGAGTAAAATTTTTATTTTAAACGTTTTGTACAGCGCAAGACTTTAGGACACTTGATTTTTGAGCTGCGAAGCAAGCGAGTCGAATTGTTAAAAAATTAACAATAATTTAAATTGATCGAAAATTTCACTAGGACAACTCGACTGCCGCGACTGACTTCAATCAGCGATTCACCCTGCCAACTCTCTTTCATTCAGCGGTTCACCCTGTGACTCTCTCTTTACTATTCATCTCGCGGGTATTTATATGATGCTTAAGTCATGGGAACTTTTCTGGATCAGTCTTCCATATTACACCTTTTGGATTTTAGTGGTCTTCTTTGGATGATTTTCCCATATAGTTCAGATATTCCACTTTCCATTTATTTAGCTTTCGGTTTCTAATTGTAAACCCACTTATGTATTTCAAAAAGTTTTAAATCGGTCTCACTGTATACTCAATTTACGCTAAGTTGCACAAGGATTGCCGTATTTGATTACTAAATGTGAATTTGTGGTTTAGAATTATTAACCTAATCGCATTTTCTTAAAAATTCGCTTGATTGATTATTTATATCAAGCCTTTATGAAATTTAGCAAAGTTTCGATGTTTTCTATAAATTGACGGAAAGATTTGGTTCAAGTGGTTGAAGTACCAAGTTAATGTGTTTACTTTTCTTAATAGAAAGCACCTTTGGATTTTGTTCCTTTTTTTCTGTTTCCCCATTGGATTTTTCTACTTAAAGTAGTCGGTATAAATTTATTAATTTGCAGTTAAATATGTAAAAAGTTTTTGTTTAAATTTGAGATTGTCATACTATCAAAATAAAAATAAAGAAAATGTGTTGAATATGTTTAACAATTTCGTTTAGAAGTAAATAAAAATTTCAGGAACGATATATATTTTCATACAATTTAAGGTACCTTCCTGGTGAATTTATCAAAATTCATATCATTTTGCTGGGCCATAATCCTGAAACATAATCCTGAATAGTATAATATTCGAAATCATCTACCATATTTTATTCCAAATCTTTCAAAGAAGTAGTCTCTAAAACTTGAGCCAAACCTTCTGTTGGGTATTTCTTGGCATACACGCTCAATATATGAAATGAAGTTCTGTTCATGTTGTCTGTTTCAAACCAAATTGTCGGATTGGAAACTAATTGGGTTTTTAATTCTTTAGCATTTATATTTATAATGTTCGAGTGGAATGGACAGTCTTTGGCTAGCATTCTGTCAAACATATCAAATAAAACCTGGTAATCTATTTTTTCAAATCTCAATTTCAATAGTGCAGTAATGGTTGTTTTTACTTCTCCATGTTTTATATTTTTTGTTAACCATTTAGCAGCTAAATATTCTGCAAACGTGCGATGTATAAAATCGATATACATTTTTTCTTGCATTGGTCTGGCAGTTAAAATACCCTCTCTTTGAATAGACTGAGATGATTTTTTTTAACTTCGCAGTATTTTTTCAAAGAATTTCCAATATCTAAACATATTCAATATTTATTTTCAAATAAATACTCCAAAGCAAATAGGTCTTGGTCATCTTCTAAAGACTCCGCCCATGTTTCTTCATTTTCACCATATTTTGAACACAAGATAATATTTTTATCTATTTAAAATTATAAGTTAAGTTGGTTGATTAATAAATTAAAGAATCAATTTAATTAATTTGCGATTACTTTTTCGTTGTTAAGAATATTATTTGAAAATAATGAATGACAAATTTTTGATTTAAAGTTTTGCCTACAACACAAAGATAAAATTGAATAATACATTTTATACCTAATACATAATAAAAATTCATTTAAAAATACTTACATTACCCATGTGCGTGAAGTTAGCCCCCCCTTTTTCGAAAACCAAAAAATTTTTTTTTGTATTGTGTTGTATTCATTTGTATTAGATTGTATTGACAAAATTTTTTTTATTTTGCGAAGCATTAAAATAAATATCGCGAAAAACCGTTATTTGGGCTGGCCCCCCCTTTTCAAAAATTCAAATTTTTTTGGGTTGTATTTTGTTGTATTCATTTGTATTGGATTGTATCGTAAAAAATAAAAGTCGTAAGTTTAACCTTAACCGCGTAAATCGCGAAACAAAATTTAGCGCTGGCCCCCCTTTTCAAAAATTCAAATTTTTTTTTTGGTTGTATTTTGTTGTATTCATTTGTATTGGATTGTATCGTAAAAAATAAAAGTCTGAAGTTTAACGTTAATCGCGTAAATCGCGGAACAAAATTTAGCGCTAGCCGACTGGTTGACAAGCCCAAAATTTCTTATATAAAATGTAAGGTATTGCATTGTATTGTATGTGTAGTGACCGGGAATTATGTTATATCCGATGATCCGTATCATCGGATTATCAGATAAAAAGATCAGATGGACACATTGTAAATAAAAATTATTAGCCCAAAAATCAATAAGCTTTTCATTCCCATGTGTATCCTGTTTTGATAATTCATCCTCTTCCTGGTCTTCTTCTTGTTTCTCGTCATCGCTTTGTATATTATCAATGATATTGTAATCTTCATTGCCTTTAATTTTCTCGCAAATATAAACACGCGCATCTTCGGCCAAGGAAATTTGCACGTCCTCAGTGTATCCAGATGTTTCGCTAGTACTAAGAATAATGGCCGATTTAATTAATTTCTGAAAAATACTGAATGTGGTAGCTTTAGTTAGTAAACACATAAAAATAATATAAAACTTTTTTACATGAGGGTTCAACGACCCCAATGTTTTCCACCTAGCTATAAAAGCAACGTAATGGGATATGTCCAATCTTAAATAACAGCCGGGCAAATTTTTATCACTATTTATAATCGCCAAATAACACTTGGATAAATAATCTCGAAGATCCCTACATTGCCCAAAGACTCTCGCCAACGCACCCATTAACGCTTTATCAAAATCGCAAACTACTTCTCGTGGCATTGGGAAATTTGATTTGTGCATGCAACCTATTCGAACAATTTCAAAAAGCCAGTACTGGATAGCATTGATATTTTGTACGGCACTTAGTATTTGAAAAACAGGCATTTTTGCTGTTGTGGTTTTGCAAACGATTTGGTACAAATATATGTGAGCCGATAATGCAGAATTAGCTTTCTTCAATTTTTTAACCAATGAACCTGTTGCATCTATATAAATTACATCAGAATACAAAATGTAGGTTGCCATTTGTGCCAATGTCCAATAATGCACAAAAAGTGGGTCCAATCCAATGCCGTGAATTTCTCCAACATGTCGTTCGTATTTCAAATGGACAATAGTTTGAATGGGGTCTAAACCTTTAACTAAATTCAACAGCTGATCTTTCTGTTCTTGTTTGGCTTTCCGTAGTGTTTGAAGTTTAGGCAAATGGGGTGGTTCCAGATCACCCAATTCCATTAGTTCATCAGCTGCCTTTCGACGCCACAGGCATGGTTGTAAACTGCTTTCAACCATCACTTTAGAAATTTTGGCCCTTCGTTCTCCTTTCAGTTGTCGTTTCTTTATATGCTTTAAAGAAAAATCAAACTCCTTCATAGAACATTCCATAATTGCCGGAGAATTTAGATCTGGAGGTTTGTTTATTATATGACCAAGAAAGACACCACCACATTCTTCACAACGTCCTTTGGCAGTTACGAAGTATCCTGTTTCAGACACATCACAATGTTTAAAGGCAATGGCACATGGTAACTTTGTTTTTTCATATAATATTTGAAAAATTTCGTCCGTCCAACATTTACGTTTTAATGCACTGTATCTTCTACTACCACGTTCCTTATCGCTATAAACCATGTCTTCGGGAGATATTCTTAACCAAATTTCATGTGAAAGTTCTATTGTAAATTTTCCTTCATTAACATCGTTATCGGTTGCACTACTACTTTCGGTTTCGCCACCACAATTAGCTAAAATTCCATGATATTCCAGTATTTTGTCCAAAATTTTGTAGCGATTACTTTTTATAATAGTATATACATAGGCCGGTTTTACTACGTTATTTTTTTTATTTAATTTGCTAATTGCGCCTCCATAATTTTTTATTTATAAAATTTTGGATGCAATAATTTGCACAAATTTAAATCAAACGAAAAACAACTTTATTCTCTTATTTGTTACTGGGCCCATAACCTATTGGGAAGGTTGGCAGTAGACAAGAGAATAAATACAACAATCACAACATAAACAATTTAATAAGAGCACATTGGCAATACAACTTAATAAAACAAAGAATGGATAACATCACTAACCTGGTTGTGGACTCGTACTTGAGTGACTAAAAGTACAACCCAGGTGTCCTTATATCCAGCATTGGTATAAAGATAACCAGCTACATAAATATGTCGCGCCATCTATTAGTCACATTGTAACTTACATACCAACAGTTTACTAATAAATCCTAAACTAGTATAAATATATCGCAATTGTTCAGATTTGTTCCAAGTTAACGATTTTATTTCTACCATATTTAGTTATTATTTTATTTTAAGTGAGTTGTTTATTAGAAATAAAAGTTTCACTTATATAGTATTTTTTTATCTGATAATCCGATGATACGGATAATTCCCGGTCACTACACATACAATACAATGCAATACCTTACATTTTATATAAGAAATTTTGGGCTTGTCAACTAGTCGGCTAGCGCTAAATTTTGTTCCGCGATTTACGCGATTAACGTTAAACTTCCGACTTTTATTTTTTACGATACAATCCAATACAAATGAATACAACAAAATACAACCAAAAAAAATTTGAATATTTGAAAAGGGGGGGCCAGCGCTAAATTTTGTTTCGCGATTTACGCGGTTAAGGTTAAACTTCCGACTTTTATTTTTTACGATACAATCCAATACAAATGAATACAACAAAATACAACCCAAAAAAATTTGAATTTTTGAAAAGGGGGGGCCAGCCAAAATAACGGTTTTTCGCGATATTTATTTTAATGCTTCGCAAAATAAAAAAAAATTTTGTCAATACAATCTAATACAAATGAATACAACACAATACAAAAAAAATTTTTTTGGTTTTCGAAAAAGGGGGGGGGGGCTAACTTCACGCACATTTACAACAATTATTTCGATCTTATTATTCAATAATTATTCGAATCACTTCGGGTAAGCTTAAATAAGGGACTTGATCAAATAAAAGGTAATTAAAAATTAATGAATATATTTGTAAAAATATAATATATAATTGTAAGAATCGCAACAATAATTAAAAAATAAAAATAAACAAAAATGTAAGCGTAGAATAATTATTAATTAAAAGGACAATACAAATTATAATTAAAAAGCAAAAATAAAAGATGCTTAAAATTAATAACAGTTAAAAATGAAATAAAACATAATATACGGACCACTATTAATAAAAATTTAAAAATAAGTAAACGAACTAAATAATAATTATGATTCCTACTTCACTTTATTGCCACGCTAATAAAAATGATTTAAAAAAAACTTGTTAAACTAAAGTTTTGGTACAAATTCTATTATTATAAATTACCAAATATTAATCAAATGAATGTAATGATTGCTTGCCGGTATTTTTCATTATCTTGAGTTTTATCTATAAAAGTTTCAGACAGCGGCGTATCAGCCCACAGGCCAACTAGGCTATTGCCTTACGAAGGCTCTGTGGTAAGGACATTGACTTTTTCTGTTATAATAAAGCAAAATTTTTACTTCTAGTTTTTGTGGAAGTTACAAGTGAGAAGAAGTATCTACGTACAGTAATCTTTGATTGCAAATAAAGTAAAAAATATCAGTATATGATATTGAGATATGGGGCGGTCCTAGAATTAGTAACGAGATATAGAGGTTCTGCGCTACATAAACTAATCGCCTCGCAGCGCAGTTATTTGAGCGTGCGTATTAACTAATAATACGTCTAGGTTCGAATCCATGTTGAGGAACATATTTTTCAGCATCCTTCTCAATCTTTTTACCCTAATGAGGGTTTGGTGACCCATCTCATTCTATCTCTTTCTATGCATATGATGTGCGTTCAAATTGTTTTCACATACATAGAGGACCTACTTGTTTAACGTGGGCTCCGAACCACGGGAAGTGTACCACACTTCATTTCGAGATGGATTTTCTTGGCAGATTACCTCGGTGGTTTGCCATTGCCTGCCGAGGAGAGACGGTCAGAATAAAGTTCTTACCATGCCCGGATTCGATCCGAGCGTTTTGCATTAGCAGTAGACGCACTTAACTGCCAAGCTATGACCGCCCTTTCAGCATACTATCTTGCTAAAAAATTATTTCGGTATATAATAGTCTACCTTAAAAAACAGAATTTATAAAAGGCCGGATGAAGGCTGTTGAAATATTTTGACGTACATTTACTTATGTATATTAATTTATGTTATAGATAGTGACGTCCCTGATCAAGGGCAGAAACTACATGTGGACATCTGGGCATGTGTCCGCATAGAAATAATAGAAGTAATTTCAAGTTCAAGTCTAGATTTTCATTTGCAAGCGCTTATTTATTTTTCATAATTTATTGGATCGCTCCTGTTTCCTATTTTAACCCTTCCGTGGTTAAATTTGATAATTTGTGACCTCGGTGCTTCACACCTCGGTCATCTGTTACAGCCGACAGATGTAATGGAATGCTTCCCACCGTAATACTTAATAGTTATACTGTTATTTATATATTAATATAGCATACTTACTTAAAATGAAAACTATATCTTATTTATTATAATATGCTCTATTTTCATCAGTGAAGTAACCGGTAAGAGAGCCACGCCAGAGCTGATGATTGAAGGTTCGAATCCTAAAATGCCAATTAGAAAAATATATATTAACTTGAAAAGCATCTAGTAGCAAGAATTTCTACTTGTTAAATAATTTATAATATTCCTTTTATGTATTTATTCATTCAAAATGTGTGAATTCACCTTCTGTAAATTTCTAGGCGAATTTTCCATCGATCCATAGCCCTGATTTTCAGCCATCTGGTGGTTCATTGTAGTCAGTAAAACTCGTGGTTGTGCTATAAATAAGAATTTTCTTTTTAAATTAGAAAACGCACAAAAAATATCATTCTAAATGTTAATTTAACAATAATAAAGCATATTCTAAAAGCTCAATATAAGTAAAATAAGTGATAAAGTTGTTCAAGTTTGATTCGATAGATTTTAAGATTTTACACACCAAATTTCGTTCAAAAATATAAATGAGGTTATGAAAAATATTTATTATTAA
This sequence comes from Podabrus alpinus, assembly GCA_932274525.1. NCBI lineage: Eukaryota > Metazoa > Arthropoda > Insecta > Coleoptera > Cantharidae > Podabrus > Podabrus alpinus. Next base: position 86,417,115 of record OW026454.1, on the reverse strand, counting down.
TATGGTTGTGATTTTGTTATAAACTATTTGTTATAAAATAATATTACGTAAATACGACAATACTGGATTTTTAAGTAAATAATCATATACCAATCCTGGCAATACATTTTTTGACAATCAAAAGTTGAAACTTAATTCAAAACACTCTTACAATAATAATTAACTTAATATTAAGAATATTTAAATAAAGTTTACTACAATTTTAAAGTCTTATAAAAATGTAAGTATTATTTTTTTATGTACAAGGGGGATTTATGTAATATATATTTTATCTTATATTAGTGAATTGCATAACACCTATTTAGGTATTTCAAAAAAACAATAGAACTCTCTTTTTGTCTGTTCCATCAATTAACTTTAGTCTTTTTCAACCCTTATCGCACGCTAGCCTTTCCAAGCAATGAGTTTTAAAAAACTTGATTAATCTAGAACATTTTGTAACCGAACAGCGCACTTATAGATTCTTATCAGCCTGAAATTAACGACATCAGCCTCATCACTTCTTTCTAATATTTATCAGACTTTCAGGTTTCAGAATAATTATTAAAATTATCCGTTACAAAAAAAAATTCATCAAATTGATTGTTTAATTAGCTGCATGCAGTTTGTTGATTCAATCGTTCTGGATTTAATCCGAACGGTTGGATATATAATCCGGCTCAAGGGATCACGGTACTATTAGATAATATTGGTTGTGGGTATTACATATTGCTGTAATATTATACTACAATAAACCGCTAGTTTTAGTTTGAAATAGTTTTAGGGTTGAAGGATCTTCGACGGATGTCGTATAAATCAGTTATATAGTTTCCATATAGTTTCCATTATTGGAGTTTCTTAATTGAATAACAGCAAAGCCGTAGATCGTAAATAAAATAAAATAAGTTTTGCAGTCATAAGATGTAAAGAGAAGTTTTGTATACATACCTAAATTTTGTTTTATGTGGAAGAAGTTTTCTCCTCGTAAGTTCTTGATTTCTAAACAAGTTTCCTTCGGATCTGCCTACTTTTGTAATTTATTTTTTATTTAGCTTATTTATAAGGAGTTCATAATTTTGCCAAGTTTATAACAAATTAGCATCTTTAGCCGAACTTTGTACTTTTAAACTAACATTAAATGGCTAGAGACCTTTAGCTTTTTACAGTAAATATGATGCTACCTTTATATTTAGGTAAATCCATCTTTCAAGTTTCAACTTTGCCTTCTCCTTTACTCAATCTTCACTATTAATCCATTAGTTCAAATGTAATCTATTAAATTATTGAAAAAAAATCCACCTCGACGTGCCTGTTTAATAAATACCTATAATATTTAATTTTTTAACTATTGAGAATTAATATTAAATTAAACTTTAAAAATAAAATAGTTATTAAACATTAAACTTTTTTAAATTTTAACATAAACTTTCAGCAATGTATACAGCTATCATCACGTGAACATAATCAGATATTATAGTATCCACTGCTGATAGCTTATGTTAAAATTAAAAAAATATTTCACATTTATTTAACTATTTTATTTTTAAAGTTTAATTTATTATTAATAAATATCATGGTAATAATATAAATTGCATTAACAAACTAAGTTTCCGATTTAAGACGATATGTGCCAACAAAGGATGTCTCAAGAGGGTTGTGAACAGCTTTATTTCATTGAGTTTGCAAGCGAACCATTACCCACTTAATTTGCTTTTGAAATTTGTTGTTCTCCGAACCCTTCAAATGATAATAGTCTATAAAAGTATCCAGATTTTACTTTGTGATTCAATTCAATTAAATCAGAAACCATTTGGGATGAACCTGCAATACCGAATTGCATGCCAATAGTAGTCATTACTTAGTGACTGACTATATAAATGTAAACATGAACCTTCATATCCACCTTTTTTGTATTCTTAGATCTTAAAATATAGCGGCTAGTTATGTTTATTTAGGACACGATTCTGAGAGCTTCGGATGTTAGTGGAACTCTTAGACGGGTCAGGTGGTTGTCTTGCAGTATAAAAAAAATTAATTTTGCTACAGAGCACCAGGTGAAGTAAATAAATCACAGATAATTAAAAAGGTTGGTTTTAATCACGACACCAAAATAATACGTGAAAATTAGTTGGAGTTAGCTAGTTAATTATTAATACTATGACAACCCTAACAAATGAAATATAAAGAAAGCCATTTTTAAATAATAAACAAAATTTGCCAATGGCGGATAAGGGCAACAGAAGTTGCAGTTTGTAAAGAATGATTCCAAATCTTTCGCACATGTATTGTGGTATTTTTCATAATTTGATAAATTATAAAATTTAAAATAGGTATAAATATTTAATCAAGGATAATCCCCTTTGGAAAATACTTACCACAGCTTTTAGCTCAATCGGACTGCACGAACTCAATAATGCATACGCGATCCACATATAAAATTGCAAACTCGAATGTACAATTGATAATTTTATTTAACACTAGAATAGTTTAAACACGAACAAATGTACAACGAAGAACAACCTAGTGTTCAATTGAAATGCAAATTTTTGCCTAAAAATAAACGTGGCTGTCCTTAAACCAACCCATTCAATTATAATACAAACCTCTATAGAATTTCACATTGACAAAATAAGAAGTTTTGTTATAATAAATCAAAGAAATAAAATGTTTCGTTATTTTAATAATTGAGTCCTTTATTAAGGTAACGCCGTTGTTTGAATTTAAGCGGCTTACGTCATCAAAAACGTAGATACAGTTCTTGAAGAATTATCTTTCAATTAAGTTAGGCTAATTGCTAATATTTTTACCAGTTTACAAATTTTAACTGTTGCTTCGTATAATCTCGGTGTATCCTCATTAATACATGGAAATGATTATGTTGAATATAACCTCCACAATTTTCTCGTTCGACTCTCTCGACAGTTCTCTTGACGTTTCTCTTCTTTTATCACCTTTTATCAAGTTAAATAACGTATTATTTTCTAGGTAGCTTATCAATCTTCCCACTCGAACCATATTTTCGCACTTATTACATTTAATAATCAATTTTATAAATTTTAGATGGACTCAATTATATACCCAAATTCAAAATTAATAGAATTCACTTTCATAAGGTAACATTAAAGTAATGACGGTCAATTTAAAATTATCAATAGCAAGTTCGTTTATTTTTGAAGAAGAATAGTCGATTTTCTGAACCGTATCGAGTGTCGTGAGTGTAAATGGACCAACAATTCAGTGCGTCTGCTTCATTAAAGTCATTTTAAGAACACAAATTCAGCGTGTAAAAATTTTCGCATTAATGTTTGGATGTAATTTCAATTTTGGATGACCCTATCTCGGACTCATTTGAAAAATCTCAAGAAGGAAAATAGTATTTCAGTATATGCACGATGGTGCTAGGTGTTTGGGTGGTGCTTGATGTAATAGCTATAGCGGTGTGAATTTATGTACCCAGTATCACATCGTCAATGTGTATGTCAACCATGTTTTGTGGTTCTATTTGTATCGGTATACAGATGGATCTCATGCATTGATTCGTACTACGTCTGTATTGTGTAGGTGAGAAAGAAGTATTTATCTAATATGATGTTTCATACGACTAGCAGCCACTGTATGTACTTTATATATTTTTAATACCTCCAAATCTATCTAATCAAAGAACTTGAAACTTGGCCATACCACTCTTATATTGATTCATTATTTACCATTATTTACAGTCAACACTACATTTCTCAGATAAATTTATTAGATTTTTAAATTAGATCCCGTAAAAATTTCAAGGAAAGGTAATATATTCCGTTTCAACATCGTTTATGTCGAGATACATTTCCTATTTACCTCAAGGTTCTCGGAATTTAAATTAAACGCGATAAAACTAGAGGTATATAACATCTCAATCGCTGTGGTTCCAATTTCACGTTAAGCTAAGGTCATAAGGATTTATCATAAGCATCAAAAATATATATGAATAATTAATGGCACATATTGGGTGTTCCAGATGAAAAACAACAAAATGTTGATCTTCGCCAATTACAGCAGTTCAAGGAATTGTAAAAATTACAAAATAAAACTTGTAATCAATAATTATTGAACAACTTCCTAGCCCTAATGGAGGGAGGTCCAACTGTAGAATTTCATAGTTTATAATTTTTACCCTTTTTGAAGGGTGTTTTTCAGGATTTCATTTTTTATAAATGTACTCATTTTTGGTGTACGACAAAACTCCGTTGGATTTATAATTAAGTCTATAAAGTTGTTCTATGCGGGGCGTTACAACAATTTGTTGCTAGTTGATGCAGTAATCTGCGGATTTTTATACCAGATAAACAGGATAAGAACTTTACTTGAAAATGTGAAATTTTATAGGGGTCTAGCGCTCCTTACCTATTTTTGATGTTTTCTCAGAACTATTTAGTGCTGCGATAATATACCTAGACCAATTTGCTCATACACATTGTCCAATGAAGTGTCAACATGCATTAAAAATTATAAGTATATTCGGATTAAGTAGTTTGGGACATGAATTAAAATTAGGAAAAGTTGGTGCATCGTACCCATGGTTAGTTTTTTTAATTGGATTAAAATATGAACGGCGGATGGACGGATTTTGTTTTTGGGGATATTTAGTAACTTAGAGACGGTCAGGCGCCAATATTGTGAAAGCGCAAACTTCGAAAGAATTGCATTACTCCTGAGAGCGCCTTTTTCTATTCAGCTCTTTCATATCCATGAAAACTTTATTTTTTAACCGCATTTTCAAATTTTCACAGCAGTTTTGTAAAAAAAAGTGTAATCTCGATTGTAAAGAACTTGGGCAAGGTTACCAAATTATGCCTAGATTACTAACGCAGAACAGTACCGCTAAACAATTTTAGAATGAAGTGTCCAAATATGGGCGTAAATATTGAATTATATAGTAATTCGCTTCGTACTATGCCGACGTCCACAATACAAGGAAAAAAATGTTGGGGCATAAATCGAAAGGTATTTTTCTATAGAATATGGTCTAAAACAGCATTTCCCATACTATTTTAGTAGCAGAACATATTCATATTGTTTAAAACTTTGCGAAATCGTTGGAGCTACAAAAATATTATGCAGGATTAGATTAATTTTTTAAATTTTATTTCTCTTTAACTGCACATGTAAATTAGGTATTTCTTTAATAACACGAATTAAATTATTTAGTTTTTATCCTTATGATATCTACAGAAGAAACTCCGTGGTATTTATTTTAAATGAATTGATTTTGAGGCCAGCTCTGCATTTTTTAATTATTAAGGATAGAACATAATTAAGATAATCTGCAACATCGGATACGCATTTCTTTGGTGATATCCTTGGTTTTACTCGAGGAAGCTACTTTAAGAACTCCTGGTCTGGAAAATCAACTTTGTGAGTACGAAGAATTCAAATTTGCATAATATGGGTTTATAAGGATCGAAATAGCTGATAAAAAATATGCTAGGATTTAAAATTTTATCGAGACACATTTTGAATTCTATTGGGGCTTTTTTCTCATTTTAGAGAAAAAGGGGCATACGATATTATAACAATTAAAATGAATTTTTAGCAGCAGAGCTGTAAACTAACCAGAATGGATAAAGTAAGAAACAAAGTTATCCGAAATCGAAATCCACGTGATAAAAACAAGAAATCTGTACCTTGAAACAATAACAACCTAAGTCACATTTTGTCGAAAATGAGATTTCTATTGCTTTGCATAGATGAAAGTTTATTATTTTAAATGCAAAAGTAACCGATGTCACGTCGAGTTTTATATGCCCGTTGTGAGCATCGTACTTATAAGGGAGGCTGATAGAATTCATGCAGCTACTGAGAAAGAGAAGAAGAGAACCAACATGAAAATTGACCTCCCAAAAAACTGGACAAATTAAATTTATTAACCTGAAACCTGACCATTCAAAAGATCAGGCCAATACTAATTAGATCCATTAATTGCATTTTAGTTACAAAGACAACTGTCATCAGAAACCGTCGTCAAACATTTCATGAAATTTCAATTGCAATTATCGGAAAGTTCTATCTTTTGACATAATATGTAGGTTGTTATTGTTTTAAGGTACAGAAATATAAAAAGAATTCAGCGATATTGATGCGTACGTAGGACGGAAGATAATGGAATGGGTTCCAATCCATAGAAGAAGAGGAAGGCTCAGAAGGAGTTAGAAAAAAAAATAGAGGCAACCACTAGACAAAGGAATATTTTACTTAGTTTTGCAGGTTTTAAATTTATTCTAAGAATTAAAATTTTAGTAATTTTAGTCCCGGAAGTGATACATAGTCAATTTTGTTTGTTCACCCCTTTGTAACGTAATGTATTATTTCCTTGTATATTATATAATCTTAGTGTAGACTTTTATATTACTAAATGGCGCCTACTATAACAGGCGCCATTTATCTCCGCTGCACCCGACGCTGACAGAACATAGCTTGCGTCAAAAGCATACAATTAGAGCAATGATTTTCAATATTGTTCGTCTATTTAAGTGTCAGAATTACCATACCTTCAAACATTCTCCTTCAATGGAGATTTTAGCTCCACAGTATGGTATTTCGCCTAAAATTACTTTAATTTCAGTTTTATGGAAAATTATCATTAAAACTAAATTGAACAGTATAAAATTCTCTTCAAATTTTTAAATATAAAATTTTCAAAATAACTTCCCTGAAATGTTATTATAATTTAATTTTAACAGTAGCTTTAAATACAAAATTCTTTCTATTATCCAAAATGAAAATTATAAAATCCCCGATACCTTTAAAATTGAGGCAAACGATAACTTGTGACATTTTTTATTTGTTAGATCATTTTGGGGCACGAATAATCATTAAAAAATTCGTTTATGCTGTAAACACTCAATGTTAAAATTAAATTATTGCTACATTTCAGCTATGTAAAGTAATTTTGAAAATTTAACATACATATTATATAACTTCGTATGTGTAAATAAAAATGGGGCTGTAAACTTCGTTTTTGTTGATTTTAATTAAAATTTCATTAAAACTCCAACCGAAACCCGCTGATCAAAAATAAAGCAAATTATAAGCTTCCTAGATCTGAAACCCTGTAAAGAGGTAGCAATAAACTGAAAAAACAATTTACATTATAAAGATAGTAAAATTTGCCCAAGTTTCAGCAAATCACACTTTGGTTAGTACTGATAAAGCGCTAGGTAAACTTTCAGGAACCTTGAGTTTTTGAACTTTTAAAGTCGGAATAATTTAAAACGTTATGTTGGAGTTATTTCGAATATAAATTCCAACAACATTTTATTTTCATTTAGACATATACTTTAGCTTGTGTTGTGTACCATTAAAATAAATATTAAATTCCATTAATGGTTTTACGAGATGCTCTCTTTAGAGTGAATTTTGCTCTGTAAATATTTCATAGTTCATTCTTGCATAATAGAAAGCCACTAATATAAATTATATATTAATCATTTAAAAATTTAAACAATATCGTTTACTCTTACAAATTACTGATGTAGGTAACTCGTATGTTTCAATTCAAAGGTTACTAATAATTAAAACGTTTTACTTCATGATACCACATCAATAAAATTGTTAATTATGCAAGAAACGATCTACCATTAATTGAATTCTGAAACGGAAAGGTTTCGTATGCTAAAACGGCAATTTAACTACTACCAAAATTTCCTTTTAATTGAATTTCGTGTTACATCGAAATGTTTAATCGCCATCGTTCAAATTTATGGAAATCATAAAGAAAGATTTTATGCAAATATCTAATTATTCCATTGTAAACTTACTACGCGAACGGATATATTTCCATATTTTTCAACTTTCTAATTCCGAAATAATCAAAAAATATTAAACGTATCGGAAAATTTAAATTTCAAATTGACTTAACAGAATGGGTACATTTAATTTTGATTGGGTTAAACGAACTTCTTTATAAATTTTCTAATGCAACGTGCAAATCCGTCCGGTTTATCCGAAGTTTCAGTTATCACATTTTGTTATACAACGATCTATCTTCATTTCTGCTTTGAATTAATGGAGAAGTTATCTGAAAATCACTGAAACTTGCTTAGGGAATTTGTAATTTATCATTTATCTTACAAAAATATTTTCCACAAATAAAGAAAGTTCGAAGACAGGAACGCCTTCTGTTTACACATTCATTTTCCTTCTTTTACATTTTGAAAGCCCAACCAAGTTAAATTATTACTTGTGTCTACAAAAATTGTTAAAAATGAGGGGATTTTATTTTAGCCCAATTAATGATCGCCTATTTATTTTGTTAATTAAACATTTTGATTACGATATTAGTACGATGTGATTTTTAAAAGCTAAAAAATGTTTTTTTTGTGTTGTCTGTTTCGTGCTTAATGGAGTTAATAAATAACATAAACTGGAATATGAAAACAATTTTAAACGGGACTCAAACAAACAATTTTATCTCTGTTATACTTACTTACCCCTTCGATCGATAAACCAACTTTAATATTACAAAGTACAATGTTATATTATATAAATAGAACGAATAACATTTTCATTTTTTTCATTATTTTTAAAGCGGGTGAACCAAAGTTTACGCACGTAAACATCTAAACAAGAGTTATTATTAGTATTTCGATTTGAAAAATGAAAGAAAAATACTTCAAAGCATCCAGGTTTCCAAATTTAGTAGTATAAACGGGAAGAATAAATAATAAATATTAAAGAATTCATATTTTCGTCTCCAACTTCAAAAGATGGCAATACAGAAAGAAAACCAAAATTTACTGAAAAAGACCTAAGGATATTATTTACTTTGTAAACCTGATGTGAAAACGATTACGCATAGCTCGAGAAACCGCAAAAAAAGTTTGCATAAATTCTTTTCTTTTCAGTTTTATTTGGTTATTTACATAACAAATTGTAGTTTAAATACTCGGGGCCATATTTTCCAGCCATAACTTTCCGAGTTAATATTTTCAAATTGGTACTTTTTCGAGTAAATAAAAAAGTATTGCCTTAATATATCACAAAAATTCTGTAAAAATGCACGATAAACGATTTAAAGAACATAAAAATAAGTTAACGATGGAAAACTTGCAATAAACTTTTATTAAAAGTTAACCTCAAACTTTCTCCTAGTTGCTCTATCTATTCAAGTTAAAACCGGTAAACTGTGATTTCAATTTGTAAAAATTTTAGAACATTAATCAAAAATTTGTAACTTGACGGATCGATAGTATCACAAAGTTTTAGAAAAGCAATTTGTTTGAATTATTTCTTTTGCTCTTAATTTAAAGTCGCACTTTTTATAAAATTTCTTGTTTATATTCAATTTTTATTCAAAAAGTTTTTTATTACTTTTAGAACGTTTCTTCTTTCCACGAGGATTTCATATAATTTTTCAGTGAATTTCATTTTTAGGGACTACTTATAAGTTTAGTGTTCCGTTAACCTAGTGGTAAGCGCGCGACTGCTGAAGTTAAAGTGGTAGATTCGATTTCTGATAAAATAAAAACCTATTGCTGTAATCAACCACACTAAAGTATTCCTCAAGCCGGTATACGTAGCTGTGGGTAATTTATTAATATGATAAAAGGATTTACTAGCAAAGCTGTTAAACTGTAAGTTCCCCATTTATTCCCCAAATATTCAACCTTAACGCTGACGAGAGTATGTAGTAAGTAACAAGAGGATGTGAGACAATTATTGTCTCCTGTCATACCATCCAGCGTAAACTAGAAGTAAAAGCAGATTAGCTTCTCCCATAATATATTTTTTATGGGGAAGTGCCCCACAACGGCTATAACCTTACTACTTATTTCTGGGGAATTTAGATTTATTGAAGCTTAATGGAGATTTTCTGCATGTATAAAAAGTATTTCGAAGTTTAGAACGACAACTAAACTCAAAACTGCAAATCCTAAGAGGTCCTTTGTGTTAAAGGAGCATATATAGTCTTAATTTATCTATGGAAAAAAGATGGAATTTGACGTGATATTTTAAATTCACGATCTGGAACTTAAACAAACACTTTGTGTATTTGACCATACCTTTATAGGGCATTCTCCAAAAAATTCCATCGAAACTCGCTCCTGGTAATTTGATCAATTTCCCTACAAACAATTTGCAAAAACATTGTAAATAATCATGAAATGTGCCGGAATATGAAAGAATTGCGGATAATTATTGCAACCCATTGCAGATATTTGCAACATCTTGTAACCCAAAATTACAAATGATTAGGACAATGCTAGGACTATAACATTGTGTTATAAAATTTAAATTTATAAAATTGAATTCTGATATTAAATTAAAAATTAAATTTTTATAATGATGTTTTTGAATTTTATTGTATTATCTTACAAAAAGTGATATTATTAGAAATTTTCCACCACGTTAATTGAATTTTTTATTCAATTAATTAATTGAATTTTGCAAATGTTAACTTTTAAAATTACTTTAAATTGAAACAAATTATTTCATTGAAAATATAAAATTTTATTTCTGTTTATTGAAATGGTTTTACAAAATATTTTATACAAATTGAAAATTGAAAGGTTCATAAATTTTGTTTGTCGACACATGAAAATATAAAATTTTACAATAATTATTAAATTTTATTATACCTGATGTCTTTCTATTATCTTCATGGATAGATATTCTACCAAAACTTCTTGATCTTCTATTTTCAGATATCTGTGCTTTTCTTGTTATGTTGTATTCCAGATGTACCATACATAAAAATTTGTACTTTGATCTCGCTATTACGAACACGTATTTTTACTTCTAAAAGGGAAGGGCTTAGAAAAGTGGAGACCCACTTCAAAATCTTCATAAATTTCTAATTTTCTTACTTTTCAAAAAAACAACGCTCATTTAAATTTTAATAACCTGTTCAGCATAACCTCGTCGCTGTTCTTCTGCTGGTAAAATTTGTGATAGTTTATTATTTACACGAACATTTTACACTTTTAATTAATTACTTTATTTCATTTTTCTTTTTTAACATTTCATCGGGCGTTTTTAATATAACGCGTCCTCCTAGGAGAGACGGCTCCGAAGTTCTCTTGTTTTCTATCATTTTTACACCTCCTGCGTCCCTTTTCGAACTTAAAAATTTATAACTTTCGACACATTATTCTAAAATCTATTGTCACAATTCAGAAACCAAAATAAACTCAACTGAGTTACAAAAATATATTCTCAGCAGATGTCAAACACCTTCCAGTAACAAAAATATAAATTTTCTTAATAAAGTTCTTAATAAACTCAATTTTTGCAAAATATCATGGCAATATATTAAGGCTCCAGAGTTTGTCTGTTATTTACAGCGAATTGAGGTTATTTTCACTTATTTTGGAAAAACTTTTGTGTCATATGAGAAGTAAAGAACAAATGCCTACATAGGGAAAAATAGTTTACCAAAATCTGAAAATTACGTTATTTTGGTAAACAATTGAAAATTTCCAAATCTATGAAGGCTAGAAAAGATTAGCTTTTAGTTCATGACTAGCGGCTAAAAATAAAAGTTTAGAAATCGACCACACGATTCCCGATATACAATTTTTTAATTAAAAAAACAGGTAATTTAACAGTGTTTTGTAGATTTTTTAAATTCTAAGGATCGGATTTCGGTATACTTTTTTTAATCAATGATTTCACCCCTACAAACGGGGTGAAGTTCTCCGACTTGGATGTCTTCATTTACTGTAATAATGTGCCATATGACATCATAATATAGACTCCGTATTATCACAAATCTAGAAGCATTTAATAATTAAAAAATCTTGAATTTTAAATCTTCCAAGCGGGTCCACACAAACGAAGAACAAACGGTAAACCACAGTAAAAACTAAAAACTTCTAGATTTTCTTTCACTACTGAAGGCATTATGCGAAAAATAATTTTTCATAAATATAAAGTTAACTTTGATACTCAACTATTCATTTTTTAATACTGATAGTTAAGAGGGTCGTGGAGACTTGAAATTTTGCAAGAGGTGGTAGTGTACTTTAAGGAGGATTGGACGGTAAAAGTGTAGGATTTTCGATGGACAAAAGGAGGCGACAAAATGAGGCCCACAAATGGCTTTCAAATTTGAGAATTCGTTTTGGGAAGCCGATATTTTGCAACAGGACGATATCAATTTTTTTTAATTTTAATTATTTTCGATGATGAGCTCAAGTTGTCCCGAACAGTTTTTCTTTTTTAGTTTTTCCCTACGCCATCCAGGTTTTTGTCCGATCGAAGTGAAACTTGGATAAAGGGTAGAAGGAGGGAAATCGGACGATGCTGCGATAGATTTTCAAATTTTTGCCACGTTTTCGTTTAACGGGCCCAGAGATTTAATCTTATTTCGCGCCTAGCTCTCTTATTATTGAATTGATTTTTGAATTTCAGGACGCATTTTAGCCGAGCCGTATTCTCATAAATAATAGACTTGGATATATTATGACATATTATGATAGTTGAATTTTCTCATATACAATTGGGAAGGCGAAATTCCATATTTTATTATGGAAATATGGCCATATTCTTAAAAGCAATCGGGAAGCCGAAGGCCGACTCGTATTCTCATAAACCATTGAGAAGAGAAGAACCACAATCGACAGCAAAACCGATGGTGGAATTTGTAGACCGACACTCGAATATGGAGACCAAAGGTCTATAAGTAATCGGGAGACTAGCGATCTGTGGCAATTTTGTTACAGCTTACTTTTTTTTAAAGGATGAACATTTTCAAAGTAACGCATGTCCACAAAATAATGGTTTTCTTGGCTTCCTTTAAAAAATTGGAGGCTTCAGAGACCACAGATATGGGGGGTATGGAAAATGGTGATCAAACCGTAATACATTAAAAATGTTTGATGAAACTGCCAATACTGCTTTACTTTTCTTGGTTGAGATGAGATTGTGGGAGATTCCCCCGCTGGTTTCTGTTTTTCACTTGTTATTGTTGACTTGAGTATTTAAATTGACAATTATTAATATTTTCAAAGTAACACAAGTCTACAACAGTGGCTTGTGTGATCAGTGATTCGGTTTCAAAGCGGTTATTCCGGGTTTGAATAAAAAAGACTTCGCGAAATTTGTTAGCTCGGCCCTCCGGCAGTCAGCACTCGGTGGATCAAACCGTCCAAAAAACCCTTACTAAAAAAAAACTAGCAAAAACAAGTGCTAATAATGTAATAACGATGCACCTTTAACAAAATCAAATATAAAAAACAAATAAATTACAGTTTTTAGATCACAAAATTAAATTACATAAAAACTGATCTTAACAAACAATGGTTTCCACAAAAGTAATATGCCAATGTGGAACCGCCATATTACTAAGTATTTTTTGAAATTAAACGTGTAGACTGTAGAGAATAACAAAGTAAAAGCACAACTTTAAATTACCTCAAAGTGTGGAAAAGAATGTTAATAATAAGAATAACGAAACTACTAAGGTATCGTTAAGTTTCTAAACTACAACAAACATAGAGGCGTTTATTTCAGTTATATCTGAATCGTCGAACTTACCTAGATTTCTGTATTTGGATCGAAGGATCGATCTGCCTTGCATAAATCAGCTCTAATCAATTGGGAAAGTGAAAGTGGCTTGATGAAATGGACTGGGATGAGACTGACCTAGTCGATCAGCACGTTGGCTTATCTAAATCTCACTTGAGATAACTAGAAGAGACAAAAAGATCGCATTTTCGTAATTCCAAATTAACAAGTTGAATATTATTTTATATCAGGCGTAAAATGTACCTAAGTAAATGTGAACTAATTGAATTACATACATCAAAGTTACATATTAAATAATTCATCAATGTATCTTAATATGTTTTGAGTGGGTCTATTTACCTGTTTTGAATACATACAAACGTATATAGCAATTAAGACGTCGTACCTTCGTACCTGGTGAAAATTTTTTGATTGAAATCCATTAATTTAAATCTTCAATTTAATTAAGCAAAGGTGTAAGCTTAATTTTTAATCAAGAGGCAGTTACAGCTTAGTGGTTAAGTACGGTGACTACTAATGCTGAGTACACACATCATCTGGTCTCAGAATTTTAATAATTCAGGTCTGTATAATAATATGGAACTAACTATTAATATATTGAATTATTTATGGAATGATCATGGAAAAATTAATATACTATTCTCTAAATTTCCTAAATTTTTATTATTCTAGAAGTGTTACATTTGGAAATGGTTTTTATTAAGAGAAGTGAAATTAATTTAAGACGAGAACTGGTAACTGCTTTCCGTAACGTAAATCTTTAATTATTTGATTTTATGGTGCGCATTTTATAGAAAAATTTAAAACATGAAATAAATTTTAACGAAACATGTATTCATCATCAAAATTATTCAACTTGGACCGGTCGGACAGTTCCACGTTGAATTTTTTTTTCATTGTCTATTGTGCTGTAAATTTGCTTTGAACGTAAATGTGCTGTTGAATTTTAAAAACAAATTTCCACAACAGTGGTAAATTTTATGCTAATAAAAATCTATTTTAAAAACAAAACCATTTCAGTTATAAAGCATTTCTATTGACATGTTGAAAATCTAATATTGTTGGCTTAACCCACAAACGTGTAAGAACAATTTGCTATTGGTTTGTGAAAACTGACAACAGCAACCTTCAATAGGAGTTAAATCTTAGACGTGCTTCTCTAACTATTGCTTTGTGTTTGTGAAATCTCTTTGTTGAAAATCAGATTAAAAAGGTAAATATACTGTTGGTGCTTCTGGGAAACTTTAATGAAATTTTCTAATTAAAAAATTGCAATTAAATTTAACTTATTGTTAGCACCATGCATTTGCACGTGACTCATTTGTAATATGAGGATTACTTATCTGCTTTCACAAAACTTTTAAACAAACTCTTTTTTGTAAAAGTTTTGGGAGAGCTATGTTGTACGTGAGTAAAAGTTAATTACTCAACTTTTCCGCAATGTTATTAATGGAGATAAAGTGTATAGCGTGTGTTGATTAAATTTTTATTTTCCCACCTACTACAATTAATCGATATATAGCGTATAACCAAGTTAATTCCACATTCATAAACTGTCGGTGACTTTGCATCAACTGATTGCAAATTAATTAGACTAAATGATATTTTACGTGAAACGAATTCAAATTTCTCTCACTTCCCCAGTTAACTGCCACCAAAAAACAGCAATCTTATTAGCTAGCTCCTTAAATTTAACGTAGATACCAAGTAAACTAGTTCTCCATGACGGAATACTAATGTGCAACGGATTTGGGAAACATAATGCATACTTTATTGCCTTGCGAGGAAAAAGGACCCTAATAAAATTCTTATTTCGCGCAGGATGGAACTGAGTACCTTGGCGTTAGCAGTTAACATATTATACCAACCGTTCAACTGCGACTAATACCATTATACTCATACCAAACATATTGTAAGGTCACATGGGGTAAAAGTGAAATAAGCCTGTAATTAATTATCGAATTATTTTATGATAAAATTTCAGACGCTATTATTAATTATTTTATAGTTTACTTTAAAGGATATAAAAATATAGAATATATACAGGATGTTCTCGCGACTTATCAAAGAAAAATATTCACGCCCTTGTGGGGTAGCCCTTTTAAAATAATATTTTTAATTCATGTCTTCAACATTCTACGCCGTATTCCAATATCCAATCTCAATCTATCCCTATCGTTCCACAGTTCTTCTATTTCTTTCTCGTCCAGCCCTTTCCATATTGCTACTCTGCAACTTCTTCCAGGTCTTCCGCGTTCTTTTACCGTTTGGAATTCACTGTATCATTTGTTTCGGTAACTTTTCCTCACTCATTCATAGGACGCGTCCATACTATTTATCTCAATTCCTCCTTTTTCCCAACAATAGCATTATCATTCAAGGCTTCGTATACCTCTATTATAGCCAATCTGTATCCGTGAATCTTGAGATTCATTATTATGATGTTTGATTATTGTCTCATATTTATGCTGTTATAATACTCTACTGTAAAAATGGTCATACTCTTCCAGAGCTTCCAAACCTTGAGCTTTCTATTTAGTTTCTATTGAAGGAAATTACTATTATATGAATTTCTGTGTTCTTAATTTCGGTAATCACTTCATTAATTTCTCTAGGACGACGTTTCACATTACAAGTACCAATATATTCATTATATTCTTCTGCATCTTATTTCGTTATGACTTTTATGCTCTATTTTGAGACTTCTGATTGGATTTTTTATCGTTAAATTTTATTTCCTGTCTACCCAAGAAGTTAGCTTGATGCTATAATCCCCAACCCGAAGAGCCAGGAAGTTTGTAGTAAAGATTTTGTTCCTCTAGTCATTGGCGACCCAACGACATACTACAAGGCAGCAGCTTACAGCAGATTTACAGGAAGCTATCATTTGAGCCAGATAAACTGTGGCTTTTTAATAAGGTGTTTACTCTTCCTTTTTATCGCCCTCTTCTAATCTGGAGAACCAACGCTGTTGGTCTGTTGGTCCGCATAAGGTATTTTATTTCCCATATATTGTAATATTTCTTCTCTTAATGTAATTCATAACTCAAAATCCGTTGATTTTTGGCGATAATGGATATAATCTAGTTTGGAGATAATCAAAAACGTTGTCCAACGTAATAAGGTAGAAAGGTTCTCTCAACAATTTAAGGCTGTGCAATATTTTTAAGTGAGTACTAAATTTTGATAGATTTTCTTCTGCAACGCCGAAAAAGTTAGATCTCCATATCTAACGCAGTAAAATTTGATGTCGTGTTACATTTACTATAAGGGTAGGTCTAGCATAATTGGGTGTTTTTCTGTAAAATGCTCATATCGAGATAGTCACTTCAGAAACCATGATGAAAAATAAGAACTTGCACCTACAATTTCTAAATACTCCATAGTAAACTGCTTGCTCCATTTAACCTGAAATTAATAATAACAAATGTAATGATTTGTGCAAACAGGTTTGTAAAAAAATTGTGTGAAAGGCAAAAGAGGATTCAGTTGTTTTGGTTTAACAAGTTTGGGATTAAATTGGAAATAAATTTTATTTGAAAAAGCGTAAGAAATTTATTTAAATAATTGTGATTTTGGAAACAAGTGCGTGGTCAGATAGACAATTTTGGTGGGGCCAGGAAGAAGAAGGAGTAGAAGAGTCTCGTCCCGTTTGTGGAGAGGTCAACACGTAATTGGAGTCTCGTACAGTGAATGGAGGCATGAAGACGTTATTTTTCGAGTAAATTGGAAAATTGGGGACGATCTGTACGTCCGGGTTAAGAATTAAAACGTAATTAACAATAGAGTTTTAAATTGTCTTGGAATTATTTGCGTGTGAATTAAGATTAATTAATTATAAATTACTGAATTATAAGTTGTAAATGGAAGATAAGATTAATACTTTTGAGAAATATTTGGAAAATTTTGGCGACCACTGAAAATTTGGTATGGTTTACAATATTTTATGGTTATGTTCTGAGTTATTGAAATTAAAGAAGATTATTAAAAATTCAACTTACCTGAACGCCTATCCTGTCAGTAGCCGATATTCGATTAATCATTAATTTACCCTGGGACTCTTCATGGTATGGAATTTGGATCAAACTACGAGTCATCTTTTCCTGGTTATCCGCTCTGTGTTCTTTGCATCGACTGTGCACGAGTAAGACTCCGGTAAGCATTGTGTCGGCACATTTTCGTAACATTCAGTTCGCGCGTGTTTTAAAATTTTGGGGGTTTTATGAAATTTTTATTGTTAATTGATATTTTTGTAAATCTGATTTAATCCTAGTAATTAAAAATTCATCTTTTGTTTTGAATAATTCTGTTTATTAATAAATTACATTTCTTGTTGTACAATAGTTACGTTTGGTTTGATTAATTAACAGCAGTGAGTAAAAGAAAAATAGGTGCAAGGTATAGCAAGTTGTTGTCTGGCATTTATTAAAAGTTATAGAGTTAAAACAATTTTAATTGAGCATTCGACAGATTCATGAACCCACTTTTGACCCTAAAATTTACAGAGTTCTCATGCATTGCTGGCCGGAGCATTAATAAATTATGTGCCATTACATCCCCGCTATATAAATCAAATTTTGAATCTAAACAGTAGCGATACATGGCAATATATTTTTCCCATGAAATTAACAAAAAAAATTATAACATTCCTTTTCACACCACCTTCGAGGATTAAAAGATATTAATCGCAATTAAACTTGTTTACAAAATAATTGAATTCGACATTCAAATTAATTACAGAGACAAAATTAATTTGGCCTCCAAAATATTCATGTCTAACTCGGTTTGCAATCTCCAAATTTAAGGCAATACTGTTGTATGAGTAGGTACTAAAATTTAACTAATAATAAAAAAAACAACTGGTAACCTTTGGCCTTTCTGAACACATAGCTGTTTAACCCTCGATCTTACTTGGTTTCATGTTGACCGAAATTTAGTAAACATTAAAAGAATTCTTTCGAATCAATAAAATAATTAATTTATTTTGCTAGAAATGCCGAAGTAGAATAAAAAAGTCTTAATAAAATTTATTTCGAGCGGATGTTCATTTATGATTAAATTAACTAACTATTCCATAACCTCCCCCACCCCCAGACCTCCCGGTTAAAATTTAATTTTTTTGTGCGAGGAAGCACCCGCTTTACTATATTGCGTTTCGATTACGTTACTGTGTTTTGTTCAGTCTTATTTGAGGTTGATCCTTTCCTCGAATTGTTAAATTCTAACAATGATCTTAAAATAAAATCTGGCACCACCACTATACATTTTCCTCCATTTTGATCACTATACACAATAATTTTTCTATGCAGTCTTATACGGCTGGCCCGTTTTTCACAAAAGTGATCTCAATATCCGATTGCTCTTATTATCCGTGATCATAATAAACGGTGTCTAATGCATTAACTATTATAACATTTTTTGTTTAATAATAAAATATTTGAAATATGTATAATAAAAATACGAATGAAAGATAATACTGCCTTTTCTGTTTTATTTTGTTGATAATCTGTGTTTTCATAACCGCATTAAATTTTTAGGTAAAAGTGAAACATAAATCAAAAATAAAACAACGCCAACGAAAATATCAAACAGCTTCTTTACAAGTCATAAGCTAACCAGAAATGTAATTAAAATCATACCACTCCTAATAAATATTTATTTCCAAATTATTTCGTATGTAATTGTTAATTGTATACTACCCACACTGCCTTTTGCTTTCTCTCAAAATTGGATAATTTGAGTAAAAACGAAACAGAACAAGATAGCATAAAACATTAATTTATTTCCAAACCCAGTACTCGCGGTTAAAAATTAATTAATTACTTACTTGTTTCATTTTCTCCTTTGCTTACTATTTTTAAAATTTAAAATAAAGTTATTTTGCGTACTTATACTATATATCCAATATATTAGTTTTGTTATAAGTTTTATCACATTCTGTTGCGTTAGGTATTATTTTATTTTGTGCGTAAATATAAAATGTGAGAGCATGCAGCATACGATATTATGTTTCCTGGGCAATTTCTCTCACTTGCCTCACTTTTTAGCACTTATAGTATGGGAATTACGCTGGAGTCTCTATACAATTATATGTCTCCACCAAGTAAAAAGTTAAATATCTACCCACCCAGATCCAGAGATCCAGACGGTTGATTCAGTGAAACTCCAGTCTTACAGGCTTGTTTTATGTTTTCGCAAATATATAGAATAAAAATACTGTAATTGACAAGATCACATAGAACTATATCTAATAGAAATTCTAGAAATCTTAGTTTGAGGTTTTGTGCCTTATAAATCGAATGTTTTATGTTTAGTTTCATATTTACCCCATTTGACCCTACCTACTACCGTATATTTTACTCGTTTACACGCTTATGTACGGATGCACCAGCAGTTACCAATTTTTGCGAGAAGCAAGAGTATAACACATTTGAATATCTACATTTTCAAGATACACAAAAAAATAATACGTATGTACAGATGTTTATGAACTGTCAAATGCGCTTTTAATTATATCGGAAAAGAAACATAATATAGGAATTAGTATTTGAAAGTTTGGAGTTGACAAATTCTTGCGTTAATTCTGAAGTTCTAATTGAAGGTTTAATAAACTGTCTTAATAAGTCTAGACCATGCTTTTGTGCTAATTGAAAGTTTTAAGTAAAATTTTAATTTCGACTAATTTTAAGTTTGTGAATGCAGCTTAAAATGTTTGTATATAAATTTTACAAATCATCCAAAGCACTGACGACTATCTCCAAAAAACTTGGAACAAAATTACAATAATTTATTGCTTGAAATTAGCATTTTAGACAATAAAATAACATTTCAGAGCTTTACATTATTACTCCTGTAATGTCTCTATGGTTACAACGTAACAGAGAAGAGGAATAACTGATATAATAATTAAATCACTTCATCTCGCTGACTTAGTTGATAGCATTTCCTCCTGGCATCTTAACATCGTAGGTTCGCATCTAGGGCGATTCACTAAGAAGTGTCATTTTGAATTACGTGGCATTTCCGCTTTATAGATTTGATAGCACCTATATTTAATAAACGTCATCTACAAATAATACGAACGTTAATCAATCGGCGAACGTGTAATTTTTGTGAAAACACATTCAAGGTCCAAAAAAAGAGTTTCGGCTCTTCTCTGACACCTTCTCTATTATTACGAACTTGGCGAATTTAACTACAAAATTTTCAACATTTTGGCAATGTATTTTCACAATAACTATATCTTCGTCGATTGTGTAACGTTCCATGATGAAACCGCATTATTTGTAGATAATGTATATGTCAAATTTATAGAGCGGAAATACCGCGCAATTCAAAATGACACCTCTCTTATTGAACCACCCTATACTTCTTGACAAAGCAAATTCTAACTTAGAGAAATGATAATTTGATGAACTTAGCAGCAAAAAAACCAGCCACCCAACAATTCCGTTTAATTTTAAACTTGAGTATGCCAATTGTTCAAACTGTTTACAAGTACTAAATAATGTCTTAGTGGGTCCATTAATCACAGAAACAGTTGAAAGTCTACTCATCCGTCAATTAAATCAGACCTATACATTCAAGATTATTTGGGCATTTATGTTTGAATTGATTGTCTTGTATGTAGTGGTAAATTTAATTATTTTAGTTACCTCTATTTTCGATATTCAAAAATTGCCAATTTATTGGTATAAAATTATTGATAAGTAATATCAACAAAGGTAACTAAAATGTTTGCTTTTATAGAAATTGCTTTTATAGAGTTGTGAGGACTCTTGAAAACAGACAATCTACTATTATAGTCATCAATGAGAATATCAGCAGACTCTGGCTCACTTAGGGTAACGTAATACTAAGAGGAAAACTTTTTATTGGTGTACTTCAGAAGTTATGGCAAAAGTTTTTTTTCATTACTTTGCATAAATAATGTGGACAATAAGAAGAAGAAAATTGCTTGAAGCAAAATTGTACGCCTACAAATAAAGATACGGCTCTAACCCTTCCGAAATCGTCAAACATCAGGCTTCATTTTTCGCAAGGGTAATGGCGTCTTATGGTATTGTATTGTATTGTAGTGCTATACTTTTTTTTGAAAATTCGACTGAAGGTGATTTTTTCAGCCGCAACCAAACTTTGTTTTTTTTCTACCTTCGGAAAATTCGTCAAGTGGTTTCTTGTTCTTAATATACATATTTTTAATTTTTAATAACTATTAAAACACATAACGTAACTTAACTGTATGATTTACCCTGAACTCTTGGGGCCTGGCTCCAATTCTACCTTCCGAATGTGAACTCCCGCTTTTACCCTCTTGTCGTTTAACGTTCAACGTCGGGGGCCTACGTTAAACTAACCTAATTTAAGTTGAGTTACATTGCTGAGTCTTTTTTGATCTTAATGATGTTATAAGGTATTTATGAAATAAAATTATTTGTACTTTATTTAACCCTTTGAGTACTAACATTATAAAGCAAAGTTTTTCTTATTTGTCATAACTTCCATAATTCCATCAAATTAGCGGTTTGGAACACTGATGGGCTTGTCGCAACGTGGGCACGAGTTAACCTTATTTATACAAATTCATAACATCCACGTAGTTTTAATCTCTGAAACGCACTTTACAACCCGTAGGTTTCTAACAATTCAACATTACACAATATATTACACGCATCATCCAGATGGAACGGCTCATGGTGGCCCATCAAGATAGCAAAGTTTCAAAACAATTCCCTGTAAGCTACGAGCGCCTATAAAAATTGATGGTGCCCTCCACAGCGCACCATTAAAGAAAATCATTTTTCAGACTTCTTGAAGATGCTGGGAAATGAATTCATCTCAGCAAGAGACTACTATAACGCAAAATACCAGGTGTGGTGGGTTTTGACTAGCTAATCCCAGATAAAAATAACAACTGTTGAAACGATCACCAATAACAACTATGGACTCTTTTCAATAGGTCAGCCTACGTAAAATAAAATACCGGATGTCATCGATTTCTGTATTGTGGAGGGCATCTCAAAGCGCATCCTTGTCTTGACGTTATCACAATTCTTTTCTCCACTTCCCCAACAGAAGCCAGTTATGGAAGAAGAATCCGTGAACCAAATCCCGAAGAATTTGTTTAAAAGCACGTAAGGAAATCTTTATCTTCTTGTAGGCTCGAGATGGTGTATGAGAGTCGTGGGTAAGCTTAACCTAGTGGCGCTGAATGCTTACTTCAAAACAAAACATTGTATCAACAATAACAAACTTGTTTAAGAAAGTTAAGAACTGTTTCAAAATAGATATGATATAAAATGGTTCTACATTAAATTCAATACTACAATAATTCTACGTTATACAATAAATCTTAATTGTAAAAATACCATTATCCGAATTTTATAGGATTTAACAAAACTGCCAGGGTACACATAAACACTGGATGTTTCCAAGATTTTAATCATTATAAAACTCATGTACAAAAAACCAACACAATTCGTAGAACTTGTTGAACTCATTGGAGATTACAGTTCCCCTTCACAGCTTTCATCTTAAGAAGCTACTGACCCAATGTTTTATTTCAAGAGCCACCGTTGAGCGAGAATTAACGAATCTAAGACTAACCCTAAGATTGATCTCCCACTATTAGTACTCGGGCATACTTAAATGAATGAAATTTTAAAATATAAAATTGTATTTGCCAAGAATAATGCCATAAACGGTAGTTTTGTTTACCTTATGGATAGACAGGCTCCTCGTTGAGTTAGGACCCTTACTCATTATGCAACCTTGCTAGATTATAGCTACATTACTGCATGGTATTTATATTCCTGAACTGGGCGAATTCTGCCATGGGAGATCAGTTACAACTATTTAAAAATATTCTTATCTTCAGTAGTTTTCGATAATGTGAAAATAATATTGAAATATCGATCCGTAAGCTATTAATTTTAAAATTCAATTCAGCCCCCTTCTTAAATTCTTGAAGTTCTGAAGAGTTGTGGATGGTCAGGTTTAGGTAAGTTCGGAACTTGCAAGGCTTTTGAGTGGATTTATCATGACTTTTCGATTCTTAATTTATGTGGGATAGGCATTCACGTTAGTTTAGTGGGTCGTAAATTAACGCCCATTCTTTTCGACTCTCATCATTTCTAATATGCAGACAATTTAAAAATTTTCGGATATATCGAGTCTGAAGCTTTTCAGCAGGACCTTAAGAGTTTTTGCAACTATACAATGACAACTTTATTAGCCTTAACGTTAGGAAGAACACTGTCGTTAATTTTACTAGAAACAAGTCAGTTGTCGTGTTAAGCTACGATTTTAATGGAGCAATCTCCACAAATTTATTTAGTGTCACAAATTTCCTAATTGTCTGAGAAAGAGATTTTTAAGAGAAAAAGAGGAAAAGAAATTTTAAAATTAACGTCTGTGAAATCTTTAAATGGCGTTGATACAATCGACTCTAAAATGCACCAGTTGAATAATAAAATTTATTTATTAAATATCTAAATAAGTTTTGTTAACTACGGAAACTTTTCAACCGGTTAGTTCAGTAAGTGGTCACTTTCCGAACCGTCGGTCGTTAGGTGGGGAAATGATCACTTTGCGACCTGTGATTACTTCACACGGAGAGTTGGGAAAGGGATCATTTCGCAATAGGTCTTTGCAAATTGGTCGCAATTTTTTATTTCTTTTTCTGTTTTATTTCTGAGAGAAAATATTTGTTTTTGACCTAAGTTAGGCCTCAGACATTTCAGATTGGAGTTATTCTCAATTACTTCAGTTATTATTGCGTCAAACTTCCTTGTTCTACATTATCTAATCGTTGTTCTTATTAAGCTTTTGACCTTTACATATTCAATGCTGCCCTTTTGACGTCTCTTATTAACTTTTACGTCTTTTCTCCATTAGTTTCTTCCCATTATCACCTATTTTCGCGTTGAAAACGCCCATGATAATTTTATATCGTGTCGGTTATTTAGTTATGACTGTTTGTATTTCATCATAGAAATTTTCGATTTCTTGATGTTGAAAATATTTTAAACAAACACATCCTCTAAGTCTAAAATAAATTAAAATGGTTCCTTTTTATACACGTAGTTTCGTGTGGTAGCAAAGGAGTTGAACTGTTGACCTGATTGCTTATTAAGTTCGAATCTCAGCTACTCCTGAATTATTTGTGCGTGATTTAGGTCCTATTATGTATATGCATTATAAACTGTAGGTAAAGCTATGGGTTTATAATTTGTTAGTGTAGGTTTATGCATAATAAAATGACGTATCCCTTGATATCGTACAAAATACAAATAAAAAAATAAATTCAGACAAAAAATATACAATGAAATATTTCAAGTTATAACATTTTAAAACCGCAGATTTCTCAAAATGATTGCAAATCAAAGTAAGTAAAGTGCGACCACAAACTTGACATATGAGGTGACTCCTTTAAACCGTACTTTTATGAAAAATATACAACATTCACTACGTGAAGTTGTTAAATATTTGCTTTTTCATATCTGCAGTGGAAATATATTATTAGAAGTGGCTTTACTTCAATATTGAAGTATTGAAACTGGCAATATCAAACAAATCAGAAATTTCTTTCAGGAACTCTGATAAAGCAAAAAAATACTGAAAGAAATAATTTATTTCTGACGTGATGTGTAATATAAAGAACACCCAGTACCGACTGTATAAAGTAAATATTTTCATGAAGTCAGTTGGTGCTTAAAGGGTAACACGCTCGTGAACTTTTTTGAAATAAGTTTAACCAGTCTTCAAAAATCACTCAAAGACTTTTTACAAGAACATGTAATTGCATGGAACATTTTCATAAAACCTTAAGTGCGCACTAAATACACGATAAGTCCATTTGGAAAATATCTTGCGTTGCCAATTTTCACCTACGACAATGTAACAAAAATATGCCAAAAGGTTTCACTGGTAAAGCTTTCCTTAACATGAAAATCGAATTATGTAGGAAGTACATTTCCATATAGGTATGAATTAAAATTATGCAAAACCGACGAGAAACTAAAGACCCTAAAAGTCGAGTTTACAAACCATCGGTTCGCAAAGAAGAATTAAAAATTAATTAAGTCACTTAATTAATTTTTATCTTTTGTTATTTATTGCGCTAATTCAGCGTTAAAAAATTATTTTCTTAGCGTTAGCAATTTAATTATCTTTAAAGCTTTACAACTTTAAAAAACTGGAAGCTTTCCAAATCTGGTATTATTGCAATTAAAGATAGGTTCTAATTTTTTAATTAAATTTTTCAATTCGCTTAAGTTAATGTCGACCGACGTCTTTTTATTGCTCAAAGGGTGAGTATGTACCTATTTGAGGGTTTGGGCATGAGAAAACCTCAAAGAATCTAATAAAATTTTATATAAAAAAAAATTAAATATAACGAACATCGCTTGGTATTTTTTTATCGTATAATAAATATTTTACATCGTAAAACGTAATCGACGACTACGAGATATTTAACAACAAAAATTCTAAAGTGGAAAGTAAGTTATTTGACCCACAATTAAAAGAAATTCACCCTAACGCTTTTTATTGCAACTTTTCTATTCACTTTAAAATTCATGCCTCTCAACAGCCAATTTTCCTCAATTTCCACTACGGAGCAGCGCGGATCGCTTTGTGCTGTGGTACATACAGCATCGTTTAGTTACGTTATCAGTTGACTGGAAGCTTTTGAAGTAGAAAGTTGTTGGAATAAAATAAGTTATTTTAATCAAGGCACGTGCTCAATTCAATTATACGATTTGAGCGGAAATTAAAAGTAGCGAAACTTCCATTTTATTTACAATTCGAAAATGTGAAAATTAAAGAAGAAGTAATGAAAAGCTCACGCATCGTGATGAATCGTTTACACTTTTTCAAGATTAGGAGACAGTGAATTATTTGATTCTTTAATTATTTTTACAACAAAGTGGATTCATTTAATAATTTAGCAATTACACCCAACTCAAAACGTAATTTGGGTAAGTTTTCAATTGTAAATTCTTACGTTAACTTTAGAAAAATATAATTTTTATAATTAAATTTTCCTAAAATTCCTAACTTAATTTTACATTGTAGTGAACGTGTTCAGATGAAGGTTTTATTCGCATTATTGAGGAAATTCACTTAACCCTACAGTTTACGACAGTAACTTAGCAAACCTAATATTAAGTTTTCAGTTCGGTTTAATTAACTTAATAATAAGCAAAATCAAACGAACAGCTAAGTTATAAAATTTTCTTTTACAATGCAAACAAAACCCTGCTCCTACAATTGTCACATTCCTGTCATCTCAGAAAGTTTATTAATAACTGGAAACTGAAATTATTCCTATTGTTGAAACTCCTGAAACATTAAAATTATTTACCGTATTAGGTAAATATGGTAAAATTAATTATTCCATTTTAGCATTTTTTTGCTAATGTTTGAAGAGTAATTGTTTCCATTTCCTTTAATATTTGAGCAATTTTCCGTTTTATTTTTAACCTGAAAACATAAAAAAAACAAATTTACATTTTTCAGTATGAAAAATTTTCATAGGATGAAATTTGAATTGAAAAGGTGTACTTTGTAGGACATTTTTTATCAACTAACAAATTTATTGTTGCTTGATAAGCAATTAAAAAAAATGTAATTTGTTTTTTATTAATATATTAAATTGAACATGATATTAAATTCTTTATTGAACCAAAATAGTCAACATATTTACGAAGCACATCGAAGATATTAAATTTGGTATTTTCGTGAAAATCACATAACGTACTAGAGTACACTCAATCACGAAATATATGAAATTAAATATCTCTGAAAGCTGAAAGCGAGTTTTGAACTCATCGATCAAAATATAATATTATTTATAAAATTCAGGTTTATTTTTAATTCCTCCCTAAAATACCGAATGCGTATCGCTTAGTGAAATGAAACTGAAATATAATTAAAATAAACAAAATAATTTTTTATTTGAAACGTTAAAAGTGACCCTAAAATGTTTGTAATAAACCCTGAAAACTTCTAAAAAATATAAAGTAAACACAACTATATAAATAAATAAAAATAAACAACTTCGTCCCCGTGGATTAAAAACTTGCAAAATTGATCAAATAGAAATTTCTTATTCTACTAAACTAGAAAACTTTCGGAACTACAAAAAAAATTTTATGTTCATTTGTCATGCACTTACAGAAAATTGAAAAAGGAGGAAATTATTAACAACCACCTTTCAAACATTTTTTTACGAATTATTACGTACAATATCAAAAGGGTGTATTAGTTTAAGCTGCCTCAGAATATATTATTTGTTTGTCTCTTTGTGACCTCATAAGTCAAAAAATATTACAGCTACAAATTTAATTTTTGCACAGAAAGTTGTATCAACATTCAGAGAACGTCTTCGGCCACGACACAAGTTGCTATACATCTTATTTCGTCGAAAAAATACTAAATTTCTTATTGATTTTTTTTATAAACTTAAAGTTATTTTATTTAAGTTGGGAAGCTAAAGTGAGGTTACCAAGTTGAAGCTTTATTAGCAACAATTAAAACTGTGGGAACACACTTCTAAGTAAACTCTAGATTAACATAAATTTGAATAACAGTAAAATAAGAAAATTAATTTAAGCTTCGTTTATTAGGAAGTTCTACATAATTAACTTATGTCGTCGTGTTTGTTGAAACAACTTTAATTTTTAATGAGGTTAGAATTAACATGAAATTATGGATTACTGTAGATTTCTGTAACACCACTTAACATAACCTGGAAAATTCAAAATTTTGGTTTGTGAAATTTAGAAAACATGGTTGTTTGGAGAGTTAAGTTGATTGCACATAAAGTTAAATAGTAAACTTCCAATTACATTGGGGTTATTGTATTATTACGGACATTGCTGTTTTACGATGTTTGTATGGGCTTCAAAAACTTTTGCACTGACTGTAACTGCCCTAGCATAGCACCAGCGAAATCCCACACAGTGAAAACATGTTCTTTAATTCCACTACAAAAAATTAATTGAATCACAGTATGATAAAAAATGCAATAAAAAACAATTTTATCCAGAATAACGAGTCAATAATTTCGTACCTTAACAATGGCAAAATAAATGACCCAAAAGAAGACCACGTCTTTTGTTGTCAACGATTTTTTGCTTATTAGAGAATAAGTAGTTCTTAAAAAATTTTCTTGAATCAACTATTTATTTGAAAGGATATAAAGGACTAGAAGAGTTATTGAAATGCTCAATTTAATTTTTTTGAAGTCGATCGGTGATGGGTAGCAATTTGCCTCCAGACATCAAAAGTTGAAAATGTAAAATATTGCGATAAAAAATAACCGTTATTGAAAAATACGCTCTTCTTAAACAAACAGTATTAAAATCCTTCGGTTCCTTCTCCAGTTATTTTTTTTTAATTTATTTATAATAATAAACAAAGAAAAATAATGAGCTTGTTTATGTATTTGCTTTACGCTAAAATACGTTTTAACTAATAAGCAAAAATCAATTTTATTTGCTTCGGAAGAAAATGAAAACATTTTTGTTTGGGCGATATTTACCCATCGACGATTCTAGTAAAATTAACCAATTTATTCTCGTTTTATAAATATTACAGACTGAAACATTTTCGATATTAAATATACATATTTGAAATCATATCGAGCATAGGGAACCTACTGTTTAACGTTACACTTTATTTTTAGAAGGGCAGATTACCTCGAGGGTTTTCCATTACCATTTTATTTTGTCCAGACTGGAATCTGATACCTCGTCATTAACAATCAATGCACTTAACTGCTAGCGCAGATGGTCTGTATACTCCTCCACATTACTATTATAAAAACACTCCGAACGCACATTACAGGCGTAGGGTAGAATGGGTTCCCATGCGACGCGACGCGTCTATCGAGGGGCAAGCAACTGAAAACAAGAGAATTTTGAAAATAATCCTGTTTAATTGTGATGTGACCATAAATAGTTTTCAATATTAAAAATGTATTGGAAAAGCTTTTATATTTTACAACTCAACTTATAATACGTGTAATATAATCCGCGTAATCTCACTCATGAACCGTTATTAACAACTTCCTAAATAATTGCCACCATTTTCGCATCATGTTTCACGTAACAAGACCACAATTACTAGCTAAAGTAGCTCATGTTTTTAGAGTGATTGAACATTAAATTAAGCGCTCAGAATCAATCATACAGGACCGTTCTAGGTATTTCAATACCAGGTACAAACAATGTCGGGTTAAACAAGGTTGCTAGCGGCTCGCACTTGGATGGGTGTCTAATTTAAGAACACCGCTTAGAGTTGAAGAATAAAAGGTCAGAAATTTCTGAAGTGGCATAAATACGGAGTTCTGGAATAAAAACGGTGCCAATAATATAAGTAATGAATAAACAAGAAATCCTTAGAAATTACTTCTATGCTTGCTTATAGTATTGGATTGAATTCTCGGATCTTAGTTGAGTTCCATACTAATCTCTTACTAATCGCTCATCATCATTGCTATTCATCGCCCTCAGAGAAAGCTTGTCCTTAAACTAATTGAATAACCGGTAGGTAATATTTGCAAGGTCAGAAAAGCGACCAATGTCGTGCCAGAGTAACCTTTCGTTTTTTAAGCCACCTGCGCCTGTTCATTTAATATTTTTTAATGTACATACAATAATAAATCTTTGCATGGTACCGTAACATCAATACACATAATTACATTATCAATGTGACTGAAGGGAAGATTACATTACCAGGAAGTTGTAATTAACGGGGTGGTGTCCCTTGGTCTAGATCCCAAGAGCATAGTCTGCACAACTAGGAATAGAATTGCGGATTTCCTATACGCAATCTACCAATACGTGCTATATCATTGGTTACACAGCATATAAACGAGAAATAAATTGAAATTTAATTCAATGGGAAACATTGTAGCAATAATTGGTATTTCACAGAAAGAATACGGATTAATAAAACAAACTTTTCTAAATTAAGAACATGAACAGTTTTAGCACAAAATAACCGTGTGTTAATAAATTTTACGATTTAAAAAAATAAATATATACTTCAATTATTCATAAAACACCGACATATAGATGTCAGCACGTATTAACCAATCAGAGAACTTCAATTTTTGTTTTACAAAATAAGCTAGTTTTTTGGTTAATAATTGCTGCGCTGTCCAGTTTTTATTGTTGACAAACCCGTTTTTGATTAATATAATATTATACTTTTCCGGATATATAAGACCCGTCATATTAATAATAAAAGGTTCCAGGGTTGGATCCTTCTAGGTTGAATAGAAACACCATGAATCGCTTTTGTTTTAGTTTCTATAGGTAAGATTCATTTTCCTTCGAAATTTAACCGAAACAAAAAGATATTAACAATCTTATAAATAAAGGATGCGAAATCTATTGAATTTCCTCAAATATCTTGAAATCTAAGCAATGCAATTAAAAAATTTTTAATTACCCATCATCACTTCAGAACTTCATAGAATACTTTTGATTGTACAACCAATTTTAGACCTTCCTTTGTTTATTTTTTAGCCATGTTAACAAATAGATTTGTCTTTTTGACGTAGTCTTAGATGCTTGCTGTTTTAAGATCTATCTGTATATTTCGGGCTATTGATATACATTAAACTTGTACAAATTATTCATACATTGAATATTGCACCATATAACTAGAAATTGTTTATCCGATCCTCAATCTCCATTTCCCACCACAAGGAGTTCAACGTTCCCGCGATCTTTTTGCTTTCCTGAATTCTGGATCTTACTTCGCCTGTTCCCAGCCCTCTCTCAAAACTTTAAACTCTTCCACCCATTTGATTTGTACCTCCTCTCTATTAAGGTTACAAAATTTTCTTCAGCGTTAACAGCAAAGTATTCTGTAAGGCGAAAATATAATGAAATATATAAAATCTGCGAGAATCAGATGACTGAGGCATAAGATGAATGAGAAGAAGCGAAAACAACCTAGTGAAATAACAATGTGGAAATCTAACGAGGACAAAGTGGTGAGCGATCTAAGCACGATGGAAGTGCAAAAGTGGCAGACAATGGTTCAAAACAGAAAACGTTGGAAAGAAGTCATTGTGGACGCTGCTATTCATGCCAAGCAGTGGGAAACAGGATTAAAAAATTGTACACAAAAATCGTAATTCTGAAATGTAATTCTAAAATAAAACTTGTTTTTATTCACATCGTTTCGAAATAAACAAATAAAGATCTAAAAATCGCTTACAACATGAAAAGCTTATTTTTAAAGTTCAGCGCAACAACAAGGAATCGACAAATTTGATGATTATCGGGATCCGAGTTTTTGAAGTTTGACGGCACGTGCTAGCTGAACGACTGACTTGGCGATAAATCTTATTTAAACCATTATTGCAGATAATTTTACGTTTTACAGAAAACTTAGTACAGTTAATAACGCTATCTTGCTTACTTTTCGAGATATAATTCGGGGATATTTTTCGAAGAAAAATGAATCCCACTGATAGTAACTTAAACCAAAGCGATTCAGTGTGTGCAACCTCGCTATTCTGTATACGGTACTTTTATATGTGGTACAATTTATTATTTTTTGATAAAATTCAAAGGATATTTGTGTAAATAAAAATTAAAAATCTATATTGTAGTATTTTTTTTATCGCAGTTCTTGTTTGTATGCGCGAATATTTTTCTTACCCTAACAAGGACGAGGAGGTTTGAAAATGACCCACAAAAGCATCGCGATGACAAGTAAAAATCAGTAATTAATTATAAAGAATTTTGTGTTTGTAGAATTAATATAAAAATATCAAAATGTAATTTGAAATTAGAAGATATTGTAAGAACATTAAAGTGTTTGTAAATTGAAAAATAGAAGTAAGTAGATGAAAAAGTTGAAAGATTTAAGAACAACGCAAGATATTATGACAATTATTAGAAATAAAAGTGTTTAAGGCTGGAAAATAAGATCAGGAATTAAAAGAACTGGGTGTTTTAATTAATTTCTTTTGGATGTATTATTTGAGGGCTTCTTGCAAGATAAATAATTAAATCAAAGACGGTTTCATTTTTGCACTTCTCTTGGAGTTTTACTATTTAATTACGAATTACCAATGCTGTTTGTAATTAAATTACACTGCAAGAGAAAGAATTGCAATAACAAAAACGTTGTTTATTTAAGTTCCTTTAAGTTTTAATTCTCAAGTATTTAATTATTATGGAAATATGCTTGAATTATAATTTTTACAAGTTTTGCGGGATGCAATAGCATTTAAATTAACTTTTAAATTTGAAAACTACGATAATTACCGACCACTACCCGCAAGATTTTGTTACAGGCCAGAACGGCACTAAGACCATTCCGGAGCTATTAAATTGAAAATGCGACAAAATCGAGAAACAGTCGGTTTGTTTCAACGGCCTCCCTGTTAAAATAAAGTTGCCCAACTTTAACTCAGCCTGGGGTGGTTCGAAGCTTAGCTAAGGACCATCAAAACTAAACCGACAAAATGTCATAATCGTGAAAAAGGCGCCAACTTCCATATCACTGGCAAAATACTTATATAATTTGGGGACGTGGAAGTTCGTCCTCAATGCCCTTAAAAATGCGTGTTACATTAACGCAGGTTTACTTGACTTAATCGGTAATTCTTCAGCATATTTTGAACATTTCGCTAAATCCTTGACAAGAAACACAATAAAAAGAAACACAAATAGTTAGGTAACATATAATAATCAAAAATAACAATACATAAAAATACACCTTCAATTTGGTGTCGTTGATACGGTACAAAACTGGAAATTCTTACTACTAAAATGGTGCTTACTTGTTCAATTTGAATTTAACGTTATTTAAGGTAGTACTATCGAGTATATCCCGCCGTGGTCCACATGGGCCTATCAAAAATGAGAATTTAAGTTGAGTACAACAAGCTGCCGGCTATCTATCGAGTACAACAATAGAGTGAGACAGAGCATACAAGTTGTACTCGGCCGTTTCCAAAAAGACGCTCTCACAACGGAGTGGGAGCATACAGTTCCGGCGGATACAAGAGCCCCCCCCACCAAAAAGTGCAAGAGTGGGAGGACACAAGTTGCATCCGGGCGGTCGGCAAAAATGCCGACTAAAAATGCTAATGTACCCCTATATATTACTCGATGACGAAAAGTTGACTTGCTAGTAGTAAACGTAACGCCATCTGGCGGAATGACCTACCCAAATTAGGACGAAAATAAATAAAACCAAAAATTTCAATGTAATAAACAAAAATTTATTCAAAGTAAAAAAAAAGTACGTTTAATTTGACGTTTAAAAGTCACTAGGATGAATTTATGCGAGTAAATTGTGACAAAAAGTCACAATTTTTGATTGTTAGAAAACTGTGAGATGGCGCCACATTTAGAAAATTTAGTCAACTTTTCGTGCGAAGTAATGATAAGGATGAATATATGCGAAAATAAATTGAATTTATTTTTTTGGGAATACCGAAAGATGGCGCCACATTTAGCAAATTTGGTCAACTTTTCGTGTGAAGTAATGATAAGGACCATCATTGCGAATTTTCGCCCCGCCTTTTTCGGCGGGATCTACTCTCCAAAACAGCAACTCGGGCTAAAATAGCATGATGTTCGTACAGTTTTATTTTGCGCGACAGCCCTCGCGCAAGCGCTCGTGCTGTCAAGGCAAAAAAAACTGTACTCGCATCATGCTAACAACTTTAGCCCTAGTGCTGTTACATACGATACCACAAGTGTCAAATGTGTGCTTACTGTAATTTGACTTCAGTCGTATTTATATTTGGCTACGCCGCGTAAAAGCAAAAGAGACAAAAAATACCTACACTAGCTCTGTTTCACTCAAAAAAGGTAAAAGAGTTAATATGGCATTTTAAAGGGATTTAGCTTTGATTTCTAATATTTTTATATTAACTTTTAAAGTCGGCGAATTCATGTGATATTTTATAATACATAAAATTTTCAAGAGTTACAATATTAAAACGCACAGGAATAAATCCTACTTGACATTTACGTAATAAATTTCTTGCCGGCGTTGCCACATGTATGTAACATATCATATTTTTCTTAATTATTTATTAATTACTCTTATCACAATCTCCTAGGCTTGAATTTTAAATAACCAAAATGTTCAAAACATTTTTTTCTTTCCATTGATACCACATTCATTAAAATCTTAACGGCAGTTTTCGAGAAATAAAATAAATTGTGTGATTTCCCATAAGGATCAATGTTAAAAGCAAAAATTTTATAAAATTAATAACTTTTTTCCAGTTCTCCAAAGACCTCCAAAAATTTAACTAGTTTATATTCTTATTATAGAGTACCAACCAAGTTTCATCAAATTCTGAACGGTAACTCTATGACCGATAGTACTACCTTAAAAAAAATGATCGAGCTCTCATCATTGTGTAAAATTAATCCTTACGTTATTTAAATTTGGTCTCACAGGACCCGAAAACTAATGACATAAAATGTAATAATGGAACATATCCAAAAAACATAACTCCTTAAAATACAAAAAAAAGAAATAATCGATGACGATCATTCTTGATGCAGTTACATTTTACAATTTTACACTAACCTTACACATGGATGTAACGAGTTGCTCAAATATGCTATGTCAGTTGGGTGACTTCAACTCTGGTGATAATCCAAACTGCGGCATTGAGTTGATATACGGAGAGGATGGCCTGGAATCCTTCCTTAGAAGCGTGAATGGCTTTGTACCCTCCCATAATCACAACTGGATGTTAAAATGCGTGAACTAAACACCAACTAGCTGGGTTATTTCCAGCGGGAAATAAGACTATAAGAGCCAAAAATTACGTCCTGTAAAAGGCGACCATTTCGCTCTTTATGTAATTGCCTGCTATTGCTCTTTTAGCAGTATTTTTCATTACTCTCGTTTGACCAATAGTTGCCTGGTTCCTGTCAAACCTCAGAATTTATTACATACGAGACAATGAAAACGGAGCCGATTAATCCAAAAGTACAAAATTTTGACAGACCTGAAATCTGGGAGGCAAGGAAACAAAAACAATTTAAGCTTTCCACGATTTCCTTTCAAGTTATGGATTCATAGAATCCATTCATCTCCTTAACTCTTATGCAAGAACCTACATTGGCTCCTGCTGTACTATCCATAAACTGATCAGTCACTCGATCCAAAAACGAAACAAATTCCCATGTTTTGCCGTTTGCTATAAATATTTCAAATTATTTGCATCGCTGCGTATTTCTAAAATTGTGATTACAAAGGATCCAAACTTGAACTTTTACTGAGGGAGACTAAAGAAAAACCAGGTCACCGAATATCAGTGTATTTTTAAGCATTATCAAAAGCTGGGACATTTGCTTATCAAAACCTGAATTTTGTTTTCTTTTTATTTAAGAGTTGGACCTGGATTTTCTAGAACGACGACAAAATGCAGGTCCAGATCCAGAAGTTGCCGAAACTACAAAAAGTCCGATTGAAGTTAGTCCAGAATCGGTGGATAGGATTAAGGTCATCGTTTTGGGGGCACCGGCTGTTGGAAAGACAAGCATTATACAAGTAAGTACTATACTTATAATATCCTAATTATTATTTTAAAATATCGAACCGCTGTGGCCTCGATACGTTTTTTTCTTTAAATTTTACATTTCGAACACAGCCATTTCTAACATAAATATTATTCGATACATTACTATTGTATGTAGCGTAGTTTCGGGAAGACCACATGTGTTGGATTACACGTCAACCAGTCACTGTACATTGAAGTAAAACTTTTTATTTTTCTTCGGTTTTCTTTATATTTTCTATTTTGGTCTGAATGTCAGCATTTTTGAAACATATACAAGACAAAGTGATATTTAGATGAAGCCTTTACACTTTCTTTCATGCCCTTTTTTACTTCTTTCACTATTGCTAAAAAGTATAGAGCTCATAAAAATTCTAACAGCTTTTTCTATTTATCTTTTTAGAACGCGGCTTCCATTACTTTCTGCATACAACAAATTTGTCTCATTCAGAACCATGAAAGGCCATTGTTGTCGATATTTATTTCATTGTTTGATTTAATTCTCACGAATGCGTTTACACGATTATCTTTATTGTACTTTAGGTACCTAAATGAGAATTACATTAAAAATTTATTTGAAAATGTTAAATGAGAAAAATAATCTCTTCTCGTCTCAAACTAAGTTATACGTTTTACGAGCACGTTTCAAAAGATTAAGCTTTCGGGGCTTTCTGAATTAGATGCTCTCTCATAGAATCCATTCATATCCATATGCTGGAGCACCATTTGCGACAAATGTATAATTGAAGATTCTGAAGTTAAAATCCGTACGGTCTGATGGTTTATTGTTAAAATTTTCAGATTAATATGCAACTTTTCGATAAGCTCTTTCATAACATTGATTTATAAAAAGTAGACTTAAAATTTATGAAACTATCAGACATATAATTCTTACAAGTTTTATCTAAAGCCAGTCGAGGGAATAATTTATTACTAAAACATTATCTACCCACCAAATACTAAAATATTGTACAAGTTTAATTTAGTATCGAAATAATTTCAGGACAGAAAAACTGATTTATGTTATCGCTTTTTTTATAACACAGTTTTTCTCTCTTTCAAGCTCAGAATAAAAATTTGATAAATTTCAAGCTTCTTTAAAACTTTTTCTTGTCATTTATTAAAAAAACATTTTAAGATAAGTGAGATCAAGCAAACAATAATGAAGAATCTGCATCTGCCGGCATATGATCTTGTAAATGGAAAAATTCTAAAGGGATTATCACACAAAAGGTGAAAATATGAAATGTAACACCGTTTTTAATGCGATCTGAAGGTTGGAATGTTTTCCCATGCAATGGAAAGTTGCACAGATGATTCTTATTTGAAATGATAGAAAATAAATGGATGATGTGGAATTATATACGACAATTAGTTTACTTCAAATCCTATCAAAGTTATGTAAAAAAACAAAATGTTTTCGAATGTAGGTTGAGGCCAATCTTTGAGGAAAACATGTTTCTGGTATAAATTCAGGGAAGCACGGATACAATAATACACCGCGCATTAGAAACAAAAAGCTATGTCTCGACGTCGGCCAAGTTTTCAATAATAGGCTGTAATACAAATTGAAACAAAGTTTTCCACGTATTAACTGCTTGAAAAACATTTTCTAACTAAGTTTCAATTTCAACGCACAGCGTCTTTCAATAAATTCGGGCGTATCACGACACAGCAGATCTTTCAACAAATTACACCAAATTACTAATTTTGCTGATGATACTGCTTTCGTCACTCATAAATTTATACAAGC
The DNA here is from genome assembly GCA_932274525.1 of Podabrus alpinus. Classification (NCBI taxonomy): domain Eukaryota; kingdom Metazoa; phylum Arthropoda; class Insecta; order Coleoptera; family Cantharidae; genus Podabrus; species Podabrus alpinus. The sequence goes on along the minus strand of OW026454.1, from coordinate 86,379,307 downwards.
AACCTTCACGATGAAAGTAGGAGCATGTTATCAACCTCCACAAAAGGATTAAATGAAATAACATTGAATTTGCCTAAATAAATTACTAACTTGGCAAAACTATAGTACCTATATAGAAAATGGAAACTATGAAACTATGATATTCAACCTCAATAAAATATCAAGATACAATGTTAATTATCACAAGAACTGAGTGTTCAGTCAAGCATACTAGAAGCTAAAATTTATGAGTTCAAAACTTCAGACGTATGTAATTACTAGGTTTTCTAGATGAAAGAATTTAAAAGTAGTTTAATAATTTTGATTCCTTGTCATAACAACTAAGTACTTAGTATATGAAGGCTATTACCGTACCCTAAGAAAGAAGGCGCAGAGGAGATTAAGACTTTCATGAATGCCACAAAATAGATGAAAATAAATACTTCATACTTTAATGACAAAACTATATGAATTTTATTGATAAATGTCATACAATTCTGTAATCTCTTATTAAAATTTATATAATATGTTCCTATAATGTATAGGACATTTACTACTTTAATAACTTTGCAATAAAATATAGTAGTGCATAAGGTCAGAATATATATTCGACCGTCGGTTTCGTTCAGAGGAACCGTGACTATATGTGAAGGTCATATTAGTTGTTCAACTTTCAAACACTCAGGGGGAGCGCAACCATACACGAAGGTTATAATTAATCGGATGGAATGACATAAGTGTCTGTATGGATCAGATGCTGATTAATTGCACAATATCGGCAAGCAAACAGATGCATTTGGTTCCTATTTGTTTATACAAAATCAGAACATCATGATTATTCAAGACACCTAAAAAATTTCCATAACATCATGGTTGTACAACAATTTGGTTACGAAGTTGTTATGCAGCAAGGTGGTGCCATTTTGTATTTTAATTTGAAATGTTTGTTAAACGTTTGTCGTTGCTATCAACAGCGACATTTTATTGTTAAATACAATGGCGGGTCATGATATTGTTTAATTGTTTATTTCTATAAATTTCTATTAATAATTAAATTTAGTCCGACGGTTTTTCATAGAAATAAATTTATTCACCACTCTTCATCAAAATTTTGAATTTCGTGCAGATAATTTTTATTGATAGGCAACAAATCCAAAGCATTAAGACGATATCTGTTAAGTATGCAAAAATATAAAACACAGCCAATTATTTTTCTGGTAGATGCTCTTATTTTTGTATCACTTCTATTTTCTGTTCTTGTTTGGGAAATTTGCGTCAATTTAAAATCTGTTAAAAGCTTGCCCAACCTTTACTTGACCACCCTCTCCTTGCTTTGGAAGGCACGTAAAAACGATTTTTAGCACAATTTTTTCTGCAACTTCCAAAAATTATTTAAAATTAAACCATAGTAACATCGAATATTAAATGTCATCTTTATTTACTTAAAAATGTTTCAAAGAACTAAAATTAAATTAAAATTAAGCGAAATATTTATTGAACAAAAGCGTAACAATCACTAAAATGTAATTGTTACGATAGTCATAATCATAACAATTTTTGTTCAATTTGCCGTTTAAAACTGTTATCTATTTAAAAGCAAGATACGAAACTTACCGAGTTCATTTATTCAACAAGCGCAAACAGTTTTTCATTAACAGCAATCATCAGTATATTATGTAAATAACAAAATTTTAAAACCATCAAATAACAATTGCAAAAATTAATCAGTAAGCTGGAAGAATTCGTTCATGACCGCTAATATTGCCGTCGACACAACAGTTAATTAATAAACGACTGATCCTATCGAACGTAAACAAGCGCATAATAATAAATTATTCAGATAGCAATGATCGCAACAATTTTCTGTTCAATTTATTGCACCGAATCGCTCCCGCCGATCCTGCCTAATCCAATTTTAGGTTAAAATCCAAACCAAAACTTTATAATATAATTATAAATATGTTATACAACCATGCTATTATGGAAAATCAAAATCGCACCGATTGCCAAAAGTAAACAAATCTGAGAATTTTAATCTCCTAGTACAAAATCTAATATCAGTGGTAGCCATCATGTCCCCCTTCAAGCCTCTTCATTTCTCAATTTAGAGTATTTTTGGCAAGTATGTATTTTTATTATTTTGTATTTTGGACGTGAATAAAATATATTTACAGAACCCCCCCCCCCGGTCGAAAGTCCTATTCAAACCGTCGATATATCCTCCACAATGATTGCTTTCTACTGCAATAAAATTAGTAGTAGTGTAATGATCTTTTACTTTTTCCCCGTCAATTTCCGTTTTTCCCGCGATAATTTTAAATTTTATAAGTCCGCCATCTAGCGTTGACCAGAATAGTTGTTTGTTTTGCGTCATGTGGCGCGCGCACAACCACAACGGGAGATTGACAAAAAATGGCGTAGCAAGTAAGAACGCTTGTGTTTTTGTGTTATTGTAAAACTTAGTAAAAATTACCAAAATTGGCGTAATTCCTTTGTTCGTTCATCTGGGTGTTAATGAAAAAGGCCGTCCTTGTGACAATTATTACGATCGCCAATAATTGGTTATATTAGATGCATATTTGGTTTTATGCAATCAACAGCTTTATGCAAATTTATGTTACTGGAGTTTTAACGACAAAACTAATCAACACGCAATTCAATCAATCCGTGAAGTTTTTGCTACAAAATTAGGCTCGATCTCTTCCTTAAATATTGTGGTATTCGAAGCTGATGTATTTTGATGACGCCATTCCTTTGTTCGCACATTCCTGAATGCAGGACCGTATTTCGCCCCATCGTCAATGTGTATTTATTGTTTATGTTAAATTTTGCGTAAGTACTTTTTATCAGTTTATTTTAATTAACCCCGCTACCGATTCTAAATATTACCAACATTAAATTACGTCAAATTAAATATAAATTAATCATCACTTATTCTACCGGTTTTAAACAATTGAACTCCGAATGAAGTGTTTCGCCCATCCCTTTAGTTTTTGTGTTTCGGAGTTGCTATTCAAACAATTTTGCGTTCACCTTCAGCATAAATCTCGTGAACACTTGTGGTCCGTACCCAGGTGTAGTGCATTGTGTAATTCGATATTTTAAACATTTTAGTTATCTTCACGTCAAACTTTTCAACATTATTTGTTTTATCAAATGTTCATATATTTAATTATAATCTTAAGTACTAACCCCTTTTTTTTGGTTCTCGAACGTGGAATCGAGGTGTTGTTTTAGTGGGATACTACCCGAGTCAATTTTCATCTCGATTCGACTGACCGAAACCTTGTTTATATTACATTTATGTTCTTTTATGTGTTTAGGTTATATATACAGTGTGTTGAACATTTTATGTTCACCTTTAGCATAAGTATTATTATTCTTTATATCATTATTTTATTATTGTGTATTATTAGTCATAATTTATTTAAATCCGACAACTATTTATCGTATTTATATGTCATTATTTTACAATCTCATCAACGTTTATTATTATTAATCGACATAAATTGTCAAAATCGCTGTCATTATTATTCACATATTAGTTTATTAGCTTCACCAAAATTAAGTCTTTTAATTAAAATACTGTTACTCGTTATTGGATATATTTTATTTCACTCTCGACTCCCCCCCCTATTTCTATATAGGTAAGTTCTGAATTACTTTTGGGGTAAGTTTATGACAAATTCAGTGGCGCCCTAATACCCGATTGTGACTTCCCTTGATTTTGCCGTCCCGGATTGTTATTGGAGTGATTCAAGCACCACGACCCACGCGATTGAGCTAGCGGCATCCAATACAAATCCAGGTAGGTGCCACACATTCACCTGTGTGATCACAGTTTGTTGACGGAACCAATTTGGCCCGTCACAAAATTTGGCGCCCAACGTGGTAGCCTTTTGTTAAAAATTGTTCCCCGACGTTTAGGCCCGACCACTACAAAATTTGACCCCTATCGTGTTGGCTTTGTTAAGTCATCTTCAAGTTCTTCCGAAACCATTGTGGTTATTTTAGTCCCTTTTTGATTTTATAATTTTTTATTTTTATTACGATTATTTACTTTTACGCCATGGAGTGCGAATTTGAGAATTTAACTGCCAGTTATAAGTTGGTTGTAGAACGACTTATCAAGACAGAATTAATCTATGAACTCGAGGTTCGAGGCTCGCAGTCAGTAGGTGATGTTCCAGCCCTACGAACTTTATTAAGAAAAGTCCTGAAAAAGGAAATGACCGACCCAAAATTTGTTCGCCCCCCCTATTCAAAAACCTTTTCGGATGATTCAGTTTACATCAATCTTATGATTGAAAATCTTAGTTCTTTAATCGAGACTTCCGATTTAGATAAATCGGCCCCCTTAATTCAAACTAAAATTTTACATTTAGTTCATCGCATTAAAAATTCAAATCCCAGTAATGATGAGGAAAATAACATAAAATTAGATTGGATGAATGTTGTTAAAGATATGATAGTAAATTATGAACTTGCGTTGAAAGCTTCCAAACTCTCGCTAGATGCTCCCGTGATAAATACCGCTAGTGAAACCCCTGTGTTAAAAATTGCTAATCTAAAATTAGAAAATGATGCTACTAACCCTCTAACGCTTGCTGCTTCTACTTCTGCTTTGCAAAATTTTATGCCAGCTAGTACTTATTGTGTTCCATCTACAATTTTGACTCCCCCTGTTACTGTTAACTCAAGAATGAGTAATGTTATGTCGGACGTACAGAAATCTGTACCTGTTTTTAAATGGGGATTTACTTTTTCGGGTGACAAAACCCAATCGTTAAATGCATTTTTAGAACGTGTTAGGGAGTATAGTATTACCAGAAATGTTTCGGAAATACAATTATTTCGCGAATCATACGAACTCTTCAGTTCGAAGGCTTTGATTTGGTTTAGAGCAAATCGTGAAAATTTTAATACTTGGAGTGATATCGAATCGGCCTTACGAGAAGAATATTTACCACCAGATTATGATGATGTTTTAATTAGAGAAATTGAACGAAGAACTCAAGCTTCTTCGGAATCGATTGGTACTTTTGTTGCAGTCATGAAAAGTTTATTTTCTAGATTAGTTGAAAAATTATCTGAAGCCAAACAATTAAAAATTATAAATAACAATTTACGTCCGTCGTATCAAACTCAATTAGGCCTTGTAAAAATTACGTCTATCCCCGAATTAATTAAGTATTGCAAAATCATCGAAGAACGAAGGATTGCGATTGATAATTACGTTCCCCCTGTGAAAAAGAAGAATGATTTAGAACCTGAATTAGCTTTTGTTGATGTTTCATGTAACGTTGAGACTGTCAAAGAAGTTGAGAAAAATTCTTCACAACCTACCCCGTTAATGAGTCAATCTTATTCAAACCCTTATAAGGCAAGTTCGTCAAAGGAAAATAGTTAATCCCATTATCGTTCAAATACTTTTACGAATTCTCGTTCTAACGATCATAGTAATCCACGCTTCAGTACTTTTACGAAATTTAATAATGATGTTCAAAATTCTCGAAGTCCTACCAATAATGCTAGTCTAAATTTTAGAAACTGTTGGAATTGTAATTCCAACCAACACCTTTCAAAAGAATGTACCGTTCCGAAGAAAGGAAACTATTGTTTTAAGTGTGGGAAACCCAATTTTACGATACGTACCTGTCCCAAATGTTCTGTTTCGGGAAACGAGCGTCGAGGTCAGTAAAAGACGGGATTGCTACCTCGAAGAATTTTTATAACTCCACCCGTTCATTAAGAAATCTGATAGATAATAGAAATTTAGAGTATGATAAAAATAAAATTATGTTGAATTATATATTGGAAAATTCCAAATATGACGAACGTCCTTATGTGACAGTTGAAATTTTTGGTAAATCTTTTGCAGCACTTTTAGATTCCGGTGCCTCTAGGACAATTTTAGGAATTGAAGGTTGGAATCGAATTTCTAATTTAGGCCTTCATTTAAATAATGTTAAGTCGAATTGCGCTTTGGCTGATGGCAGCCAAATAAATATTTTAGGTTCGGTTTCGTTACCAATTAAGCTACGTCACAAAACCATCGTGATCAATGTCTTGATAGTGCCTGATGTTACGCACACGGTAATTTTAGGAATAGACTTTTGGAGGGCTATTGGCTTTGTGCCTAATGTTATTCGTGGTGAGTGGAATTTTTCGAAGCCTGAACAATTGTCGCTGGTGTCTTTAGAGGACGAACAAACACAATTGGTCTCTGAACAAAGTTTAACCCGTGAGCAGGGAGCTATCTTAAATAATTTAATTAATTCTAGTTTTAAAGATATTAGTAAGTCAGAAATTTTAGGATGTGCTTTAGGTGTGGAACATGTTATTACTACAAAGTCCCCTCCTATTAAGCAAAGATATTACCCGGTGAACCCTAATGTTCAAGCTCAAATAGACGCAGAATTAACCCAAATGATAAAGTCTGGTGTAGTAGAAAAAAGTCATTCAGCTTGGTCGAATCCCGTTTTGTTAATTAAGAAGAAAGACGGAAAATTTAGATTTTGTATAGATTTTAGAAAATTGAATCAAGTTACTGAACGTGATGCATATCCCTTACCTTATGTTTCCGCTATATTAGATCGCCTGCGCGATGCAAAATTTATAACGTCCTTGGATATAAAATCAGCTTATTGGCAGATCCCATTGTCTGAAGAATCGAAAGCTTACACTGCTTTCACTGTACCTGGTAGAGGTCTTTTTCAATTCACCCGTATGGCATTTGGTTTACATAATGCCCCGGCGACCTTTCAGCGTTTTATTGACAAAATTCTTGGTCCAGAATTAGAACCTTATGTATTTGTGTATTTAGATGATGTAATTATTTGTGCTCCAACTTTCGACAAACATATTGAAATTCTTACGGATGTTTTAAAAAGATTAAAAGATGCAGGTCTTACGTTGAGTAGGGAAAAATGTTATTTTTGTAAACCTGAACTCAAATATCTCGGTTACGTTGTAAATCAACAAGGTCTTGCGGTTGACCCCAGTAAAGTTGAAGCTATTTTAAAAATACCAACGCCCAAAAGCGTTAGTGATGTACGCACTATAATTGGTATGGCATCTTGGTATAGGCGATTTATACCTGAATTTTCAACAATCATCGCACCTCTTACCGCTCTTTTAAAGAGGAACCAGAAATTTATTTGGAATGAAAATTGTGACACTGCATTAAGCTTGGTTAAAGATAGTTTGGTTAATGCTCCTATTTTAGTTTGTCCAAATTTTGATGTACCTTTTGTTGTTCAAACCGATGCCTCAGGCTTTGGCATCGCTGCAGTCCTCACTCAAGAAATTGATGGAGTAGAACATGTAGTATGTTATTTAAGTCGTTCACTTACGCGTCAAGAGAGAAATTACTCTGTTACGGAAAGAGAGTGTCTCGCTGTTCTTTGGGCCATTGAGAGACTAAGACCGTATTTGGAAGGTTCCCATTTTCGTGTAATCACTGACCATTATAGTCTCATTTGGTTAAATAATCTTGTTCAACCAAGTGGTAGATTAGCTCGATGGATGGTAAGATTACAACAGTACGACTTCGAAATTACGCATAGAAAAGGTAAAGATCATGTAGTTCCGGATGCGTTATCAAGATCCGTTCCCGTGATTGATAATGTTTCGATTACTCCCAAATTTAGTCAAAATAAGAATGTAAATAAGATCCCTAATGCTCCTAAAACAATACAGGTTGGTGAAATAACCGACGATCATTCCGGTGATAATAACGACGAGGATCATGAGCTTCTTCATGAGTCCAATGATGATGATCATGACTCCAATCCCAATCCTGTAAGTAACCTTAACGATAAATGGTATAAGTCCATGTTAAGTAAGGTTAAGAACAAACCAGATAAATTTCCCCTATGGCGAATAGAAAACAACCTTTTGTTTAAATATGTAACTCCCGATTATCCTGAACTTCGTGAGAAGGCGGAATGGAAGGAAGTGGTTCCAAATTCTCGACGAAATGACATTCTAAAATCTTGTCACGATGAACCTACTGCTGGTCATCTCGGAATTCGCAAAACTTTAAGTAGAATAACTCAAAAATATTATTGGCCTTTGTTGAAATCTTCAGTATCCCGTTATGTAAATAGATGTCCCGTTTGTATTGCCCACAAACCAGAACAGAAAAAGCCCGCTGGTTTTATGACTTCCCATCCCAATGTAACTCGTCCTTGGCAGATGATTTCTGTTGACTTAGTAGGTCCCTTACCACGCTCAACCCGTGGCTACGTGTATATCCTAGTTGTAGCAGATTATTTTACTAAGTATTCCTTGTGTTTTCCTTTACGTTCTGCCACTGCTGCGTCTGTTACTCGTAAAATCGAAGAAGACGTAATTTTAGTTTATGGTGCCCCTAAAATTTTACTTTGTGATAACGGTGTACAATTCCGAAGCCGTGAATTTAGAAACATGAATTCCCTGTATAATGTTAAAATTACTTATAACGCCAATTATCACCCTCAAGCTAACCCGGTCGAAAGGGTTAATAGAGTTTTGAAGACCATGTTGTCCTCCTATGTAGCGGACAATCATAGGAATTGGGATAAATATTTAGCCCGTGTTGCTTGCGCCATGCGCACAGCAGTACACGAAGTAACTGGAGTAACGCCTTATTTTGCGAATTTTGGTAGAGAAATTAATTTAGATGGAGGTACCGTAGGCTCTTCTGAATTGACAGAAGATGCGGATATTTCGTTTGGAGATAGGTTATACCTACAAGGTAAACCTAAGGCTCTCCACAAATTGTATGACGATATTGTTAAAAGGCTTAGAGTAGCCTATGAAAAGAACAAGAGTTCTTACGATTTAAGACGTCGAGCTGCTACTTTCGAAGTAGGAGATTCGGTGTGGCGACGCAATTATGTGTTATCTGACGCGTCAAAATATTTTACGGCGAAATTAGCTCCCAAATTTCGTGGACCCTTTTACATCAGAAAGAAAGTTTCTTATGCCACTTATGAGCTTTCTGATGAATCTGGAACTTCCCAAGGCGTGTGGAATGCCAAAGATCTTAAATCCGCTCCCGAGTAAGTCATATTAGTAGCGTACCTTGAGTTATGCGGAGGGCGTTAACTAATTCCAACTGCGACTATCATTTAGTAAACGTATCTTGCGTTACGAAGAGAGCGTTTTGCTAAACTTGATTTGACTTGTTTATCTTGCGTTTTGTTCTGACCAATTTGATGAGATTTGAATTGGGAAACCGATTCGCTTCGTGGACCGATGCGGTTAGGCCATACCGACAGATAAATGAACTTGTATATAATACGTATGTTTTTTTAGCTTCCGCTTATGCTTTTGAAACCTTTCGCTGTATAATAATATTTATGTATTTTGTGTTTTATGTGCTTTAGCTTTTATCTTTTAAGTGCTTATGTTATATTGGCGATGTATGTTACTGTTTGCTAAGCTCTGGTTCGTAAGAACAAAAGAGGCTTTTGTTCTTCCAGCCCGGGTGATGTAATGATCTTTTACTTTTTCCCCGTCAATTTCCGTTTTTCCCGCGATAATTTTAAATTTTATAAGTCCGCCATCTAGCGTTGACCAGAATAGTTGTTTGTTTTGCGTCATGTGGCGCGCGCACAACCACAACGGGAGATTGACAAAAAATGGCGTAGCAAGTAAGAACGCTTGTGTTTTTGTGTTATTGTAAAACTTAGTAAAAATTACCAAAATTGGCGTAATTCCTTTGTTCGTTCATCTGGGTGTTAATGAAAAAGGCCGTCCTTGTGACAATTATTACGATCGCCAATAATTGGTTATATTAGATGCATATTTGGTTTTATGCAATCAACAGCTTTATGCAAATTTATGTTACTGGAGTTTTAACGACAAAACTAATCAACACGCAATTCAATCAATCCGTGAAGTTTTTGCTACAAAATTAGGCTCGATCTCTTCCTTAAATATTGTGGTATTCGAAGCTGATGTATTTTGATGACGCCATTCCTTTGTTCGCACATTCCTGAATGCAGGACCGTATTTCGCCCCATCGTCAATGTGTATTTATTGTTTATGTTAAATTTTGCGTAAGTACTTTTTATCAGTTTATTTTAATTAACCCCGCTACCGATTCTAAATATTACCAACATTAAATTACGTCAAATTAAATATAAATTAATCATCACTTATTCTACCGGTTTTAAACAATTGAACTCCGAATGAAGTGTTTCGCCCATCCCTTTAGTTTTTGTGTTTCGGAGTTGCTATTCAAACAATTTTGCGTTCACCTTCAGCATAAATCTCGTGAACACTTGTGGTCCGTACCCAGGTGTAGTGCATTGTGTAATTCGATATTTTAAACATTTTAGTTATCTTCACGTCAAACTTTTCAACATTATTTGTTTTATCAAATGTTCATATATTTAATTATAATCTTAAGTACTAACCCCTTTTTTTTGGTTCTCGAACGTGGAATCGAGGTGTTGTTTTAGTGGGATACTACCCGAGTCAATTTTCATCTCGATTCGACTGACCGAAACCTTGTTTATATTACATTTATGTTCTTTTATGTGTTTAGGTTATATATACAGTGTGTTGAACATTTTATGTTCACCTTTAGCATAAGTATTATTATTCTTTATATCATTATTTTATTATTGTGTATTATTAGTCATAATTTATTTAAATCCGACAACTATTTATCGTATTTATATGTCATTATTTTACAATCTCATCAACGTTTATTATTATTAATCGACTTAAATTGTCAAAATCGCTGTCATTATTATTCACATATTAGTTTATTAGCTTCACCAAAATTAAGTCTTTTAATTAAAATACTGTTACTCGTTATTGGATATATTTTATTTCACTCTCGACTCCCCCCCCTATTTCTATATAGGTAAGTTCTGAATTACTTTTGGGGTAAGTTTATGACAAATTCAGTGGCGCCCTAATACCCGATTGTGACTTCCCTTGATTTTGCCGTCCCGGATTGTTATTGGAGTGATTCAAGCACCACGACCCACGCGATTGAGCTAGCGGCATCCAATACAAATCCAGGTAGGTGCCACACATTCACCTGTGTGATCACAGTTTGTTGACGGAACCAATTTGGCCCGTCACAGTAGTCCGAGGGCACCCCGGTTTATTTTTATTTGCGGGAGGGGGAGGGGTAACTTGGGCTTAGTGCCCTCCCCCCGCACACACTAGGGTTTTACTTTATTATTTAAATTATAAAACCTAAATAAAGTAAGACTTGCCAATGTTGATGGAGAAACCTAAAGAATTTAGTTGTTTGAGGTTGTGGAGTTTTCATTTTTTTCAATTTGAATAACGACTACCAAACTTCTATTTTAAAAATATTTTTTCATATTTTGCCAACTACAGAGCATACGAAAGCTCGGCGGATATTAAATAACTCATATTAAGGTATTCGTAACAAGGATCCAATAACCTTTGGTTCCCTATTGTAAAATGAATAAAACGTCGAGTGTTTGCAATACAGACCCAAGGAGCATTGGGTTTCTACTGTAGAAAGTTATATTGGCGATTTACATTACCGTTGGTGGCGCCACCAGCAACAACAACATGGCTGTGTTTAGACGTATATTCCGAAATTTAAAATCATAATCTGGTGAAAATTTGCAAATTTTTCAGTATGGTGTTAAATTTATTGTAATATGTTTTGTTAATTAATTGATTTTGTTATGTTTTGAGTCTGAAGAACGAATTTTTATTTTCATGTAATACGTCATTTACTAATTTTAAATTCTCCCGCATGGTGGCGTTTGTTTAATGTAAATTGCGAATAGCATAATACATCGTTGTAGTTAGTTCTCATGCTCAATAGATATAGCTTCATAATTAATTTTTACTCTGGTTCTCTTTGGATAACGTAAAATATCAAAATGTGATTTTTCATGAAAATGTCGAGTTGTTCCAAATTGTAAAATAAACCGTAACTAACAAATGAACCAATGAGAAATACGTTACGAACAGATAGATAGAAGATACAAAAAACTGATGTAATATTTATATATTATTACAGTACAGGAGTAACGAATAAATTAGATACATTAAAATATTGAGGCCTGAAGGCCGCACTGGAACTTATCAAGTTATTTGGAATCTTTGATAGTTGAAACAACTTTAATAAAATTTTGAAAATTTGCAATCGCAAAACTAATATAATAAAAAATAAAGCTAAATTTTAGATTTATGTACGAAGATACCCAAAATAAAAGCAAATGGCGATCCTAAAATTCCCCAACGGTTCCTCATCAAATTACGAAATTTAACCTTCCAATATGTTTTTCACCTATAACTTGCATAATTGTATTTCAAGAAAAATTATTATCATTGGACAAAAATTTTCTGTAGAGTAAATAATTCTCTATATATTCTTTTCTTTAATTATCCTTCTAGTCCAGACAATGGAGGCTACACAAACGATTAGAGCTTGAAAAACATTCCGGGCAAGTTAAAATTTGACAGACATATGTGTATATAAATGAACCTCTCAAAATCCCTTGTCGAATTCTTCCCCAATAAGGGATCTTAAACGCCAAATACACCATACAATTATCGTACCGACTCAGAGTTGTTACAATATCGGTACAACTGTTGAATCGTTAAACACACGGTACGATTTCCATACAATTTTACCGCATCGAAGATACGATTTGGCGTTTGAGTCCCCAATATGAATTATTTTTTCTATATTCTCTACAAATTTGATATTGTTAAATTTTCCTACGTCAGAATACTATTGTTGAAATAAAAATAAATCGTAGGCAGGAAAAATGAATTTTATTGTAAAAAAAATTGAAGTTGCATTCATATTAGGAGTAATTTTTTTTTACAATTCATCACCGTCAGCTGAAGTGAATCCTAAAATAGCTGTTTTGTACGGAATTCTGCTCTTGAATTTTGGTCTCACGATAATTTTTCTTAAAAATGGCATTAAGCGTATTGTAGGCGAAACACCGCGTTGAAAGAAATAAAATTCCTAATTAGTGGAGTAGCCGGAATTTCAGTGAAATTTTGGGGATTGATTAGGTCATTTGCATACATACACATGTCTGCCAAATTTCAGCTTACCCGGATTTTTTGCAAGCTTAAAATGTTTCTTGCATGAACTAATAAAGAATAGTATATTATTTTCAAGTTCGCAAATATGTAATGATACCGCATTCGTTTGACTCTTTCAAAATGCTCGACAATATTGTCTAAATTTAATAAAACTCTCAAGCGAAAAAAATCATAGAATTTTTAATATTCGAAGCGAACAAACAAGTGAAAGGTCGGGGCCTAGGTATTTTTTACGTAAACCCAAAGAGACACTAAAACAATCATAAATATGCCAATAAAGGTCAAGCCTCCAGACCATCGTAATATAGGTACAAATGGGACCTATGTTGACATTTTTTCTTCCACCGAATACTGAATCTGTGTATGGTCATGCAAAATTTCAGTTTTAAAACTATAACTTAAAACATGTTTATATATCCGTTCGTAACGGACGTTTTATTGGTTTATTATTTTCTTTCCAACTCAAAAAAGTTTCAGTGCGGCCTTTAGGCCGCACCGATATGGCATTCATACATTTGTATTTTACCCACATAAACTTGAGTTAGTTTACAAAGTTAAAACAGTGGATCGACATTTTGGTAACATGTAAATTATCATATTTACTTTTAATATTGTAAAAAAAATAGATTTTAATAAAATAAATTAAAAAAAACATTAAAAGCACATTGTCTCTACTAAGCGTCTAAGAATTTTTAACTGTAAATTTTCGATTGTTCAATTTTTTAGAAACTCTTGAATAAATAAGTACCTCACATTTTTATTAATGCAAAAGTTTCTTTAGACGTTTTGCAATAGTTGTCAGAATTAAACAGAAAAAGGTAAATTCATACATAATTTATTTTTAATCATCTAAAACGCTATATTACAATGGGAAGTAAAGGCAAATTATACCTAAAAGTTGCTTGACAACTTCCACTTTTAACGAATTTTAAAGTGTGCCCCTGTGTTCAGTTGTTACACTTTCGATTTTGTTGAAAATACGACAACAAAGCATTAAATAATGTGAATGAAGGTGTTTACAAGAATTTGAAAATGGTATTATTAAATTGCCACCATTTTATCTCGACGTGACAGGAATTTTATGTACACAAAAAAAGCTTTTAACTTGTTTTTTAGAAAATTATCACCGAGGAGGTAGGAAAATGCTCCTGAAATTCAATTTAATCGTGAAAGAATTTCAGAAACCATCAGTTTTAATACTTTTTCGTATTTATTGCTGTTTTACAGATTAAAATAAATTAACTTTCCATGCTGGAAAAGGATCAGACAATTAATCATAACAAAAGGGTTGAAGGATGAAGGTCTTAATGATAAAAACGTCTGGTAGGAAATCTAACATTTGTTATACAAATTTTAATACCTTGTAGTCTAACAATTCAAATTTAAATTAGTGGGATGAAAATTTTATACGGAAAGGTAAATACATCAGCTTGTTTGGAAAAATTTTATTTCATTTCGGTATTAACGAAACGACGTATATTTACTTTCTTTGATTATAATTAATTGCAACTTTTGTGCTGTTAATTTTAAAATCCTATTAAATCTAATTTCCGTTCATCGCACAATGACGTTCATTTACATATTATATTATTTACACAGACAATACCATTTGATGAATGTGTTTAGATCTTCGTTTTTAACCTGTTCTGCTGATGTTCCCTATACAATGCCTATTCAAAATAATTTCACCATTTATAATACCGCATATTGCGAGCAATTTTATGAAAAATGTAAAATCTTTCGTATTCGTTTTACAAATTACTGTCTAGTCAAAAGGTGTGATTTTATCGTTTCGATTCGAACCCACGATATTCAGACTTGCACCACATTTCCGAATGAAACAAAACTTTCTTTGGTATTAGGCGACATAAAACACTTTTTGTTTGTTACCTATTTTGGTTTTTGCTGCAATTAATTACCTTAAATATATTTAGTAACTTTCAGGCAAAACAAAAGGTTTTTGTTACTGTTTGGTACAAAACAAGGGGATTTACTTAAAATTAATGACAACTGGAGTAGTAGTTTAAACTTTTGTGGAACTTACTTTAATATAATTTCTCTTAGCTATTTATTAAAATAAGATTAAATGTACTCTGCTCCTTGGTTCTTACTAATGACGAATTCTAAGTTCTTACATTTAAATACTAGGCAACTCATAAATAAATCATTTCCATTAATATAAATGAAAAATTAACCCAATGGTTAATTCAAAGTCAGAAATGGGAAAATCGCATTTGACAAATTTGTAATAACTTCAAATTCATAACTTGAATTTTCTTTTTTAAAAAATTTAATCTAATAGTTAGGAATTATTTTGAAACTGGTAGCGTAGTGGTAACTGATCTCCATTTATTTTACATCACTCATCCTTTTTAATAAAAAAGCCTAATCACGTATACTTAATCAGACTTTCATTCTGATTATTGTTCTCCGCAATATTCCTTATTTATTACTTTCGTAGCTTTGGCTACATTCAACCATGTCTTAATTGCACCGTTTCCTTTCACTAGCTTATTGTTCTTTATTTATAAATTTGTTTCGTGGCTAGGTTTTACTTAACTTCTTTTACAGAAAATTCCTCAATGTGGTCAACACAACACCTACTAAGGTGGTGGTCACATATTGGATCACATATCCACTCCATACAGTTTTGTCTAAAGCGTAGGTTAAAAAAATAACTTAAAAACTCAAAATAAAAATTATTATACATTTTTTGAGAGATACAATAATTTTTTTATCCGGTTCTGATAGAGTGAAACTTTCGTCATCGTTTTCTGAGAGTAATGTTGCTATTGAGGACCGCATATTTTATTAAAAATTAACAAGTAGAAGACATTGCATAATTATTAACGACCAATCGGAGTTTTATAGTAAATTAAATTCGTAGAGATCATTGCATATTTATTTGCGCCCAACGTGGGGCTCGAATATTAATAGATTTACGCAGATAACACTGCATATTTATTGGTTTCCAGTCATTGCAATATCTTGGTTCTGACTGCTTTGTTTCCTAGTAATGCCATAGTTTTTGTTTTTCTAAGTGAGATTTTAAGGTCATATTATGCTTGCCCTATCCTGAAAAGTTGGTGGCACGCTCGTTGGAGGTCGTCTTCATTATCTTGGATAATTACAAGATCGTCAGCATATAACCGACATTTAAGGAACTGTTCTTTGATAATAATCTTGATTATCTTTCGGGCTAATGTTTTACAATCTTCTTAGGGCATCATCAATGTAAATATTAAAAAGTGTGGATGAGATCCTACATCCTTGTCTAACTTCTTTGTTTGTCATAATATAATTCATACATTTTACATTTTTATGTACATTTCCAGATAATGTATGTATATGCATATCTCTTGTTAGAATCAATACTAATAGAATATTTGACTATTGTTTGGAATTCTTATTACAATAAATAAATATATTGATAGAATTGAAAAGATACAAAAAGGATTTGTAGAATATTTATGTTGCAAATCTCAAATGTGTTATATTCGATTATTCAAGCTTCATATGTTTAAATCTTTAAATACTTTGGTATATCGAAACTTTCCACAAGATCTTATTTAGAATAGAATCTTCTTCTTCGTCGTGTGCTTCTTGTCAGAAGCGTCGTGACCCTTTGAGACTAACTAGCTTGGACAGTTCTTCCTATGACTTTACGCCATCGGCTTCTGTTCCGGGCCTTTCTTGCAGCTTGCTCTAGTGTGCCACCAGTGATTTCTTTGATTTGGTCGGTCCATCTCTTTGGCGAACGTTCCCTGAACCATTCCTTGCAGAACCAATTTCTCCATATTGTCGGGCTCTCTGCGTTGTATATGTCCATAGAACCTCGCTATTCTTTTCTGAATGAGGCTGGACAGTCTTTGCGGCTCTTGAATTTCTTCCACAATGGAAAGGTTCGTTCCTTTAGAAATAGAATATTCGAAAATAGAAAATAGAATAATAAAAAATAGAAATAGAATATTCTCCATCAATATAAAAAAAATAAAATCTCTTAATAATAAAACAGCGATTCTAGATATGTAGATGTTCGTAAAGCTTAGCCTTACAACCATAACAATCAGGTACTACAAGATCACAGCTTCGCTAAAAGAACAATTTCCATAGGCAAAATTATATTGACAATTTATAATAATTGAAGTTATTTTTATTGGGTTTAAAAACGACACTGCTTAATATGCATACATCTTCTGTAAACACAATTTATAATCAGCATGTATACAATATAATCAATTCCTGAAATTAACTGACTAACCTATCAAAATGTTTACTCAAAACTGCCGGGTCGTCTGCAAAAAGCATCTCGGAAGGGAGATAAAAGCAAATTTAAAAAAGTTTCTGATGGTTGGATAAACTGATTATATCAACTTTTTTATTCGCCACCTGGTATTCCTGAACATTTTCACGGGAGTAGATTTTATACTATATGCACATAAGAATCGCAAAACTTGAAATTTCACCCTTCGGAAGAAATTAATTATCGCTGCCTCGCACAGAGTTTAGTAACTAGTGCAACCGTATACTTGCTAGTTTATTTATGAAAATAACAATTATCTAGCATTTGATTAATTTTGTCGATAAATTTTACGACAAATTATTTCAAACTATAAATTCCCCAAAGTATTACGTTAATGTTTTGAATTTATGGAAAGTTTGTTACGTCTCCTTATAAAATTAAACAATCATAAGCGAGGTGAAGTTTTAGTACGAAGTTCTTTTAATAATAATTATTGTAACTGAAAGCAGCTATGAAATGTTTTGATTGCTAGTTGTGTATGGTATTGACTATGCCAGCAAGGCGATATTAATTACACATATTAAATTATCAAATCTGTTACACTGTAACTATGGAGACATTACATATTAACTTCGACCTCGCCTGAGCAGCGCCGGACTGCGACTTCTTGACTAAATTGTTAAATCTTTTACATTGTACCCGAAGAGACCCTATATAGCAAATTACACCGTATATAAGCAGTGCTGGACTTTTTGACTAAATTATTTAAAAAAAAATTATTATACCTACAAATTTATATTTTGACACCTTTAACTATTTTCTAGTTACAGCTTACTTATTCAGACGATAAAATGTTCACTATGTTAAAATTATTAAAGGAACACCCTTTCAAACTCTAAGACACATCCTTCATATCATGAAAATCTTGAGAAAAATTTAACTAAACGCTAAAATATTTAAATTTTAACAACCCCAATAACTTCGCGAACCCTAGTTTATGAACCGCTGATATACCTATAGTATAAACTGAATTATATAATAAATTATACTACATCTATATTAAATTAAACAAATGTAGGTATAATAAATTAGAAATTTAATTACTTCAAACCCACAATATTTTTATGACATTACACTAATTTTGTGTTTCAAATTTTGGTTAATTTAAACAAAATTCAAATTTTTCCCCCTAGATCTTTGTATTCCGGCGGCAGAATAATAGGTACTTTAATCGATTAAATACCAATTTGCTTATAACATAGAAGGTTGAACAATCTTGTGACCCTGTTAAAATGAAAAAAAAACTGAAATGAAAGGAACGTTCAGATGGGAAAAGTAGAAATATAATTATAATATTTAAAGCTGTCATTGAAGGTGCATTTCTGTATCGCAAAGAACTTGGAAGTTAGGAAGGGTCTTTGAAACCAAAAATAAATTCATGGACTACCAATCAGCAACTTGTGAAGTTCTAAACCAAACTGACAGCGTGGTACAACTGAGCTTACGAAATTTAATTGACTTTTCTAATAACGACGTGTAAGTAATTATTGGCTGGTTTTCAAAACTCCGCATTCAATCTCAGAAATTACCACAAAACTAAATGTCAAAATAAGAGAATTTGTACGAAAAAGAAGCTAAACAGTCGTTTTAATGCTCCAAGTTTGAATTGAAGTGATATTAATTACTGCGTAAATAAAATAAAACAAATCTGCAGACTTTAAATTATTTTAAAGTGCTTTCATATATCGCATTTTCTTTTTAGTTATGCTGTGAATAGACGAAATTGATTAATTAACTGGTTACAAGATGCATTCAAAAGCAAAATCATAAGTGCCAGAGTATCTCATTCGTCAACTATTTTTCTAACTGCATTCATGCTCTTTTCAATTTCACTGTTGGATCTTCCATTCTTATCACATAGCCAAGATGCAGCTATTCGTTCACTGCTCTTAATGCTTTTTCATTTATTCTGAGTGGACAATCGTCTCTTCCAGCTCGTTCTTATCAAAATAAGCACTTCAAAAATAAGTTTTCGATACATTTCCAAACAAATATGCAACATATCAGTCACCCTAAATAATCGATCTGGGGTTTCTTGCGGGGTCACTTGCATACTCTGGCATTAGCATAGCATCATCTGCATATTATAGCAGTACACGTACATTTACACTTCCAATTACAGTTGATTAAACTTCGGTTATACATATGTATAAACCACAAATTATTTTACATAACAATATATCAGCAAAAGATACCCAAAGCAAATACACTGCATAGTGTTTTCATAGCAATAAAATTCTCTCCGAGATATGTTTCTGCAACATTTGTCATCAAGGTAAAATATCTGCCTGCTGAGACTAGCAAATCTAGAAATTTGAAACTTTAATTTACCATCCATTTCATCGCGCTTATTGCTAAAGCAACTTGGAGAGGAAAGTAACAGATGCCACGATCCTGCGGCTATCCAATGAATGAGTGTTCAAAATTTGTAGAAGCAGACCATACTAACTAGATAGATGCCATTAGATTTTTATATGAGTGCTTTAGAAAACGCCTTTGGATAGTTTCCAATTTACTTTTATTACATGGCAGTGATAAATGGGCTAACGCATGATGGATCCATAATCCACTTCAAACAAATGCATAATAATAAAGCTAATATTTGCAAAGTCACAGCAGTTCCATGTAATATACCCACAGACTAAACAGCCTACGTCCAAATACACAAAGTGCTCAACAAAGCAATTTGAATGTCAAAGAAGACATGCGAATTCCTGCACCCTTCAGTTAATTTCATTGTCCCCAATTTCGTACGAATAAAGCATCCGATTTTTGCTTGAGTTTGATATACAGTGAAGTAGTTGGCTATAGTTAAATCAATATTTCGAAACCATTCTACAAAGGCATTCAGACGGCTGTGATATCAGACAATCAATCAATCATATTTTTTTATTGGTTCAAGTTAATAAAAATTGAAGTGTTTAAATAAATCAAAAGGTTGAAGTAGGTACAAAAAGTTGGATAAGCTTACAAAGAAAAGTTATTAAGAAAATAGTAAAAACTGGAGTAGTAAAGTAACAAAGTTATGAATTATTAATTCAAAAGAATAATAAATTATATTAAGTGAAAGTTAAGATTCAAAGAATGAAACAAATTGCATTATGAATATCAAATTTATGTCGATCAAAAAAAAAGGATCTTGATGATAATTTTTTGGAGATAAATGATGATGTTCGTATGAAAAGTAAAATAATTTAAATTTAAAATACAAAATACAAAACTAAAAGGTAAGTCGACAAGATTTTATTGTGGAAATAATTGGGGAGAAGCTGGGATAAATTTTATTACCTTTATTATTTGGACCTCTAAAATGACAGATTATTAATTTTTCAAGGTCTACAGGCCCAAGATTTTAATATTCGAAAAACCAGGAAAAATACATTTTTATGAATATTCGTGAATATCTGGGTATGGATTCACTTTAGCATAAAATATTAACTTGTTAGTCGATTTTTTGCAGAGTATTTTGCCATTCTTCATTATTAATGTCATTACTTAATATTTTATTTCCAAGGGTGGAAAAAGCACATGAAAATATATTTTGAAATACAAATTACGAAATATATTCTATCTCATATCTGCATTTTTAGTATAACCTAAAGAATGCACAAAACTCTTCAGCTACTTAAAAACAACCTAATGCTAAACATACATCTTTGATAAACATTTTTAATCAATAAAATCACCATCAACTGTATAACTTAATCCCCCCCCCCCCCCTAAGCCAATACGAAAAGTTTCGTTTTGCGCTAAATCTTTAGTAAATAAGTTAATCCCCGCCCCTCTTCAAACACATCAATTAACTCCCCCCGACAATAGAAAAACCTTCGCTTTGTAAAATATTTGCGTTTGTTAAATATTTGTAATAAATAAATTTTCCACCACTACTAACCCCACTACCCCACCCTAAACCAAGTTTTATGCAAGTAATATTTGAGGCACTGGCAACTAAATCGATTAACTCCATTAAACAAAAAGTGGAGAAAAGTTATAAAAATAATATACCGAAGTGTTTTTTTTTTATTAATAATTGAGTAAATTTTAATTTATGTTATTGTAAACACTCCTCACGTGAGGCGGTCATTGGCCAAGTAGTTGAGCAATCTATTACTGATGCTAAAGGCATTGGTTCGAATCCAGTAGGAGTCAATCTTCTTTCGGACTTTCTTTCCTTCAATGACCGTCTCCGTGCTTTAGAGGGCACGTTAAGCCGGCGGTCCCCCTGATTTGACCCGATCTAATATGTCAAACATGGTAATAAAAATCACCCCTACCCCCCATCGACTACGCAATTCTTGGCTTTGTTGGGGCTTCGGGCTGGGTGGCTTTGTTCAGGGGCCACCCATCGAGTGCACCTAGCACCGCGGGGGTGCGAATCATGTGACTTCACAGAGATCGGTCATTGAGCGAACATTCCTGGTTCTTGCTGCCGGCCTTTGTTGGGGAATTCTGGTCAAGTGGTGAAGCCGAGAGATCGCCTAACCGCTGCGGTCATACCTAGCAGTATCGGCATTGTGGCTCAGGCTAGGGATGAGCAACAAAGTGGAGACAGTAAAATGAGCCCGGTAGAGTGGCCTAAGTGCATGCAACTTTATACTTGCCACTTCGCTGAAATCACAAACTCACAATCACGTCCCTCACGTTGTAGACAAATGATAGTGTTTTTATTAAATGTTTTATAAATTTTAATTAGAATTTTTAATGGTTCCTAAACGTACTGCTTCAAATTATTGATATATCTCTTATTACAACCATCTGCTGTGCTTTCGCACTTAACACAAATGTTGATGAACACAAATTTCAAACTGTGCACCTGAGGGATTTTTCGTACCCTCCGCCTTTCTGTCGCACCGATCGCTGCCTTGGAGGGGTAGTTTCTGGCTGCAATCATACATAGGAAATTTAAGTAGGGTTATTGATCATAAAACACCACGCGGACTATAAAACACCACGCGGACCATAAAACACCACGCGGACCATAAAACACCACACCTATCCGTCACTGATTTCTAGGGGTACGGATTTCCCCGAGAGGATCTACGATTAAGATTAAGAATTAATCCAGTAATTTTCAGTAATCTGATTGGTAGAAACTCGGATTGATAAATCTAGGATTAATCCTGTGATTATCAGTACGGGCATTAGACTGTAACTGACTAATTTATTTTGATTTTGTTTGTGATGCAACAAAAGTAAACAATTTACTATTATCATCAATCACTTGCTTCTGCATTTGAATTGCATTATTGCAACGATTTATAATGCAGTATGGAGTTAATTACATTTGCTTCGGAAATAAATTATTTATTATTCTATGGCCAAAAAACTTTTATCATTATTTAGTAGTGTTACTTCTTATTACGAGTATTACTGAAATTTATTATGAATTTAAAAAGTATTAATAGTCAATTAAATGCTTTAACACTAAAATTAAAAAAAAATCAAAAAGTGGAGTTAATCGATGTGGTTTGTGAATGGATCATTTAATCAAGGCTTCTTGTCACTTTCAGTCTAATCGCCTGACGATGCACAGCGTAAAGAAAAAGTTTACGAATTATATTCTACAATGTAATTTACTTGTGCTTTTTAGTTCTGAAAGGTGTATGTGAATTTTTTTAGGCTATATTAAAAATACAGATTAAATTAATATAAATTTTCATTTATGTGATTTTGTAACTGTTGAAAATTAATATTCAATTAAACTTCACTGAAAGCTTTTTTGCAAAACAAATTTGATTTATTGTTTATTTCATTAATTAATTGTTCAAATATAATTTAATATCAATTTATTGTTACTAGCTACATTAATCAGGAATTAATCGATTAAAATTATATGTTAGTATTTGAAATCCAAATTTAGATCTAGTATATTTGAAATGCTGGATAAAATATTTAAAATATAGAAAACATTTTATTTTTTAATATAAATTATTACTTTTAACAATTTTACCAATAAACTATAGAAATTATGAACATAATTTAATATATCTCAACTATGCATGTATGTACATGTAATAACAAAATTATTAATATTTACTTTAAAATAATTATGCATTTTAAATAAATAATATTGCATTTGTGTATTTTAAATGCAAATTATAAAAATAGAAAAATAGAAAATCTGTTGTAAAAATTTTATATTATTTATATTTGAATAACAAAATACAAATTTATTATTTACATTATAATAACAAATATTATTTACCCCCACCCCTGTACAGTGCCCTAGGAGATTATCTTAAAATATTTTAAATTTATGTGTATAAGACATTTAACTGATTTATATTTGGGGAGCGCCTATTAATTAATTACGTAACGACGATGGTTGAAATTTTTACCACCTGCCACCCCCATGTGATGTAATATTAATTTTTTATATGAAGAAGTAATATCGAAAGTCGCATATCGACACCCCCAAGGAACAAAGCCGTAACTCATTTTTACCTATTTTGCAGGAGAGCCAATTGAAAGTTTCAAAAAGTTAAAAAAAGCGATAAAAACGCTGAGTTACAACTTTGTTCCACTGATTATCTCTGTAAATATTAGTCGTAAATTATAATTTTTTTTAATAAAAGAAAGATATTTTTGTCAGGATTACAGTGGTAGTCATAACGCAAATTTGTCGTAACTGGAGTTACGGCTTTGTTCCTTGGGGGTGTCGATATAATAATCATATCGTAGTGAAAACGAAACGTGTAGGACGTATTTTAAAGTGCTCCGTTATCGCGCGATAAAACTTGAATAGTACATCGAAGTTGAATTAATTATTTTAAGGATAATAAATATTTAAGGAATTAATTATATAATATCAAAAGTTAAACACAATATCGTCATACTTTCGTAAATATTAACCGTTCCTCGGGCGGTTAAATTATAATATAAATACGCCAAGATGATATCAAATAATTCAAAAGAAGATCAAACCAATGCTCAAAATGGGCCAAATCTGAATTTAAGCTCCACATCTAATATGGAAGTTATCGAAACCAGTAACCCGCATCCATGGCAAGTTGTGGGAAACAATAAGAGAAAAAGAGTTAGCAGCCCTATTACTGAGTTGCCACCTGTGATTCAGACAAACAAATATTTACCACTACAAACGATAAATAATAACGACTCCGAAAATAGTGAAGCAAATAATGATCAACAAATACAACAACCCAAAATAGATAAACCACCTCCGATCTTTGTGCATGGAGTAATCAGTTATCAGGATATGGTTAAGAACTTATATGCCGTTGTAGAACAAGAGCAAATCACAACGAAACCCCTTGCAAACAACGTAATTAAGATCAATGCCAGAACAGTAGATAGTTACCGTAAGTTAGTAACACATATGAAACAAGAAAATATCATTCACCACACATACCAACTGAAAGAAGAGAAATCGTACAGAGTAGTGATCAGACACCTGCATCAAACAACACCGACAACAGAAATAAAAGATGAATTAAAAAGTAAAGGCTACACTGTACGAAACGTAATCAATGTACAACATCGCATAACTAAGGAGTCATTACCATTATTTTTTGTAGATCTAGCACCATCAGAGAATAACAAAAATATTTACGACCTTAGATATCTAAATAATAGAGTAATTCGTGTTGAACCACCTAAGAGAAACACCGATATTGTGCAATGTACAAGGTGCCAGATGTTTAACCATACCAAAACTTATAGTCTGGGAGCCAGCGACCGTTTAGAGTTGGTCATTTCAGAAAGGCTGAAAATTTTTCCTAAGCTTTATTTGGTATCACTGGTAAGTGAATGGACCTCCAGCTGGCACACCTCCGGGGGGTGTAGCTGCGGCAGCCTCCCACACACGTAAAATAATAATACAAAAAAACTAATACCGCAAAAGCTGAAACTTTGTTCACATGTTGATCGTGCTATAAATAAAAGAAAAAACGTATCCAGCCGAATTTAGAGTGGGGGATTATGCCCCAGCTTTTCACGTAAAGAAGTGAAAAATATGCGCTGGGGTAAACTGATACCGCAAAAGCTGAAATTTGGTAAAGTAATAGTTAAATTAATAACTTAACCGAAAAAAACATCCAGCTGTACATTTAGTGGGGGAAAAGTGTCCAGCTGATGCAGTGAAGAGCGCTGCGCATGGGTATGCGCTCGGGCGCGTCGTACCTTTGACTGCATCAGCTGAACACTTTCCCCTCAAGAAACATAAAGCTGGATATTTTTTTCGTTTAACTTATTCAGTTAACTATTGTATTACCAAATTTCAGCTCTTGCGGTATCAGATATCTATACTTTTCTCATTAAACACAGCGTGCCGTCCATACAGTTATTGGATGATAGATACGTATAACTTTTCTGCTATAAAGGAAGATAATAAAAAATAGGTTTGCTATTAATTATTGAAAATGTTTTTTAGTATTTATTTACAAAAAACCTACTAAAATTAAATATAAACATACATAGGGAACTAATACGTGTAATAAAATAATGTATTAGAAAATTTTTTAGATTTCGCCTTCTTCGGATTATCGCTTTCATTATCGCTGCAAGTGATGCCGACCAGTGAAAGATCGTTTTTTTCATTTCCACTTTTATGTCCACATATTTACTGTTTATGTTATGTATAAATATTTAAATGTGTAAATATTTACTTTAAATTCAAAAACAGGTGAGTTAGTATAATAACTGCATGGACGGTTTAATGAGAAAAGTATAGATATCTGATACCGCAAGAGCTGAAATTTGGTAATACAATAGTTAACTGAATAAGTTAAACGAAAAAAATATCCAGCTTTATGTTTCTTGAGGGGAAAGTGTCCAGCTGATGCAGTCAAAGGTACGACGCGCCCGAGCGCATACCCATGCGCAGCGCTCTTCACTGCATCAGCTGGACACTTTTCCCCCACTAAATGTACAGCTGGATGTTTTTTTCGTTTAAGTTATTAATTTAACTATTACTTTACCAAATTTCAGCTTTTGCGGTATCAGTTTACCCCAGCGCATATTTTTCACTTCTTTACGTGAAAAGCTGGGGCATAATCCCCCACTCTAAATTCGGCTGGATACGTTTTTTCTTTTATTTATAGCACGATCAACATGTGAACAAAGTTTCAGCTTTTGCGGTATTAGTTTTTTTGTATTATTATTTTACGTGTGTGGGAGGCTGCCGCAGCTACACCCCCCGGAGGTGTGCCAGCTGGAGGTCCATTCACTTACCAGTGATACCAAATAAAGCTTAGGAAAAATTTTCAGCCTTTCTGAAATGACCAACTCTAAACGGTCGCTGGCTCCCAGACTATTACTGCAACCGTCCATATGCATGCGTTAAATGTGGAGGACCACACGACACTAAAACTTGCACGAAAACAAAAGATTTACCGCCTACTTGCTACTTATGCAATGGCTCTCATCCTGCGAGTTATAAAGGTTGCCAAGTATATAGAAACTTGCAAGACAAATACAAAAGAGACCAAAAACAGCAGGAACAACAACAACACCATAGAAGACAAAACGCATCTACGATTTATAATACAAATTTAACACACCCCAATCGACCATCTCAACCTAATAATACGCAAACGTATTATAATTCAAACAACCAAAGAACATATTCAGAAGCACTAAACAGCAAACCTATCTGAAGAAACGCAATTAACAAAATTCCTTAACGAGTTTAAGGAAATGTTCAAACAACTTATGCATCAAAATAATATGATGATAAATCTATTAAATACAGTCATCAACAGATTGGTAAACTAATGGCCAATTTTCTAAGAATTGCCTTATGGAATGCTAATGGCTTCCAAATTCCAAACATCAAAAGTTAAAGAAACTGAATTATTCTTATTAGCAAATAATATAGATATTCTACTCATATCTGAGTCACATTTTACCGCAAGATCCCATATAAAAATTCACAGATACAAAATGTATTCAACTAATCACCCTGATGGAACAGCACACGGTGGAACGGCCATATTAATTAGGGAAACTCTACTACATCATGAATTAAGCAAGTATGAAACCAACTTTCTACAAGCAACTACAGTCCAAGTCAACATGTTAAATAAGTCGCTAAAAATTGCAGCAATATACTGTCCGCCGAGGCACAACATTAAAAAGGAAGATCTAATACCGTTTTTTGACTCACTTGGTAATAATTTCATAGCAGGTGGAGATTTCAATGCAAAACATACACACTGGGGATCTAGATTGATAACTACCAAAGGAAGAGAATTTCTCAAAATGATTAACGCCAAAAATTATCACGCCGTTTCCACAGGTGAACCAACATACTGGCCTACTGATCCAAACAAAATACCTGATTTATTAGATTTTTTCATAACCAATGGAGTCTCGACCAATTATATAGAAATCCAATCCAGCTTAGAACTAACATCAGATCATACTCCAGTTCTACTTACTATTAGCAAACTGGTTATTAGAAAGGTACCTAAAGTAACACTCCATAATAAAAAAACAGACTGGGATCAATTTAAAGAACATATTCAACAAAAACTAGACTTCACGCTACCTTTAAAAACAAATGAAGAACTTGAAGAGGCGACCAACCACTTTGTAACATCTATCCAGGAAGCTAGTTGGAAAGCAACTCCATTGGTAAAAGAAACAGGCTCTGAATACAACATACCTATGAAAATACGTCAAGTTTTGGCTGAAAAGCGAAGAGCAAGAGCCAAATGGCACCGTTATAATCATCCTCAAGATAAAACGGAATACAACAGAATCGCTAATCATTTAAAAATGATAATAAAAGAAGCAAAAAACGAAACATTTAAATATTATCTGGATAATCTGTCGGTAAAAGATAACACTATTTGGAAGGCCACAAAAGGTTTTAAAAGACCCCTAATTACTGCTTCTCCATTACAAAAATCTAATACATCATGGGCAAGAACAAACATCGAAAAAGCTGAACTATTCTCTCAACATCTAGAAGAGGTTTTTAAACCTTTTTCTGATGAACCGGATGAAGAAATCAATCACTTTCTCCAAGCTCCGCTTCAAATGTCCTTGCCCATAAAAAAGTTCAGTTCTTATGAAGTTGAACAAGAAATTAGAAACCTGAATAAAAAGAAATCTCTTGGTTACGATCTTATAACTGGGAAAATATTAATTGAATTGCCTAGGCTGGGAATAAAATTTCTTACGATGCTGTACAACTCTATCTTGAGACTATCACACTGGCCAATACAATTAAAATTTGCCAAAATAATTTTAATTTTGAAGCCTGGAAAACCCCCAACAGAAGTAAGTTCTTATCGACCAATTAGTTTGCTCTCACTCCTATCAAAGCTAATGGAGAAGCTCTTGTTAAAACGCATAAATAATGAAGATCTCTTAGAACAATTTCTACCAGCACATCAATTTGGATTTCGAAGACAGCACTCAACCATCCAACAGTGTCATCGAATTGTAGATAACATCTATAGAAGCTTAGAAGAGAAGAAATACTGTGGGGCGGTTTTCCTTGACATCAATCAGGCTTTCGACAAGGTGTGGCATAGGGGTTTGTTATATAAAATTAAGAAAAATCTGCCATATCATTATTATCAGGTTTTAAAATCGTATTTGGAAAATCGTTGCTTTCAAGTCCAACAAGATGAGGAGGTTTCAAACATTTGCCCCATTAGATCAGGAGTTCCGCAAGGAAGCGTGATTGGACCATTGCTGTATTTACTTTTCACCTCCGACATACCTGCTACAAATCATACGGAAACAGCAACATTTGCCGATGACACTACCATTATATCAACGGACGAAAACCCTGCTACCGCATCTCAAAATATCCAAGCACATCTTTTACTTTTGCAAGAATGGCTGAACAAGTGGAGAATGAAGGTTAATGAAGCAAAGTCTACTTACGTGACATTTACTTTAAGACACAAATTATGTCCTCCAGTCTATATTAATGACACTATTATACCATGTGCAACAGAAGCTAGATACTTGGGGCTTCACCTTGACAGCAAATTAACATGGAAGGCACACATTATTAAGAAAAGAAAGCAAATGGACATCAAGGTAAAGAAAATGTATTGGCTAATTGGAAG
Organism: Podabrus alpinus; assembly: GCA_932274525.1. Taxonomy (NCBI): domain Eukaryota; kingdom Metazoa; phylum Arthropoda; class Insecta; order Coleoptera; family Cantharidae; genus Podabrus; species Podabrus alpinus. The sequence continues at coordinate 86,349,922 of OW026454.1, read as the reverse complement.
AAGGTCTACCCTATCTATGGAAAACAAGATTCGCATTTATAAAACAATTATCAAGCCCATATGGACTTATGGCTTGGAACTATGGGGCTGTTCGAGCAAATCGAACATCAACGTCATACAGAGATTTCAATCTAAAACTCTTCGCACGATGATGGACGCACCATGGTACATAAGCAATCATACGTTACATTCAGACCTGCAAATTTCATATGTCCACGAAGAAATACAAAAACGAGCAGAAAAGCATCACAACAGGCTTGAAGATCATCCAAATCCGAGTATCGCTCAACTTCTAGAAAACAATATATTATATAGACGACTAAAACGAAAATGGCCTCGTGACTTATTGTTACAAATATGAAAGAAAATGATTGCGGGTAAAGCCGATGGGCGGAATCCCCTACAAGGACAAGACAGCAGATTATCTCATAGAATGTATAATTAAGCATTTAATTTACTGTTCTGATTGATAATATGTACATATTGGTTAAATAAAAAAATTATATAATAATCTGCTGGTCTCAATTAATATAATATTTAAAAAAAAGTAGCGCACTGGGTACCCAGTTCTTAGACCTCTATACACACAGAGTATTTTCAACACGATTTGAAACGCTCTGTATGATTTTGAATTATGCGGACAGACGGACGGACGGACAGACAGACACGGAGCAAGATCATAAGGCTTTTTGTTATACTTTGTATAGAAGCCTAAAACTTAGTACTAAAGGAATACTTTGAATCCTCCCAAGCATGTAGGGATGTTTAACCCTTACGTAATTTTTGGACGTTTCTTTATGTAAAAATGTAAACATTCAGGAAATGTATGACCGTGCAATAATTGGGAAAAAACTGCAATAAGTTTAATTAGATTATTTAGACCTCTAAAAATCACAATAATTTTTCACGATCTAGCGATCTCAGATTTCGGTTTCATGTAAAATAGATAAATCGCTTTAAAAATAATTTTAGTACTTTTGGGCTCTACATAAGTCGCCGAAAGTATAGTATTTTATTTGTATTCAAATGTTTAGTGATAAAAGATATGGAGGGTGCATAGCAAAATTATTGATATTTCTCGAGTCAACTAGTCTAATTTTGTGTTGCAGAAGTTAGAGGTTAGATCTAGAAAAAATATTATATAATTTCGCAAGCCGTTGTACTTGTGGCCCAAATCGGATTCAAAAATGGCAATATTAATTTAACAGAATGCCTCAAAAACATTTGCTGCCCTTCCGACATCCCAGGACAACCTACCTTGGTTCTGATCTGATTTGGTTACCTGATATTACAGTCAGAAGTGTTTTTAATTTTATAATCAAAATTACGTGAATTTTGTACATGCAATCATGCAATGCATATCTTTCGAACTACCCCAATCTTCTTCGCCCAATTGAAAAACATTAGGTCAATTACGCAAAAAATTAAGCAAACCAAAAGTATAACCACGAACATTTATAATATTCTAAAATAAACACAAAAAAGCTGCCGATTCAGTACAAATACAAAGCTACTGTAAAAATCTTCATGAAAGAAATAAGCAAATGGTTCAAAAATTTTGTGAGCCGTCATAACAATTTGTATTTTAATGTTTTTTACATGTACAATGATTTTATAAATACGTAGTAAATAAAAATACTTTTTTCGAAGAAAATAAAACTGTTTTCATTTGATACAAAATATAGTGGCTTGTTTTTCTCTGGGACAGTATTTACAGAGAAAAAATGTCAAGGCGCAATTTGAAAGCTTTTTTACAGAATAGCATTTTTAAAACTGTTCTTGTCGCAGACCTTTTTATAATATTTAAAACTTTATGAAACTCTTAAAGCTACAAAAATATCTAAAACACATTAGAGACAGTTTCAAATATTCATTTTTCGTTATAGTTCTCTTTGAATTCACAAGTACACAAATTATGTATTTCTTTAATAAAATGAATAAAATTGTCTAGTTTTAGCGTAATCTTGTTATCAAATTAAATAATACATAAAGTATTTCTAAAGCGTTCTGGTTGATAGAAACGACTTTTATTACAGTCGAATACTTGACCATTGCAAAAACAAACGAAGTGTTTAGGAAATGCACAAACGAATATCTCCTTCCATTCAAGTTGTGAATGTAGGCAGCTTATCAAAAATTAATCGCCGTCATCTCACCGTGTGACCGGTTTCGCTGTTACCCTGTATATCGGGATTCAGCTCATCAGACACAGACTGATGAAAGCGATGTCATCTTCGACTTACAAACCCACTTTGTAATTTCCAGAGAAACGTGAGTATACTCCGCCACCTATCGAAAGTATTCTGCAATGGTTCTGCGAGCGTCTGTGAGCGAATTTTAAGCTATGTGAACATAAAAGTGGGTTTGTAAGTCGAAGATGACATCGCTTTCATCAGTCTGTGTCTGATGAGCTGAATCCCGATATACAGGGTAACAGCGAAACCGGTCACACGGTGAGATGACGGCGATTAATTTTTGATAAGCTGCCTACATTCACAACTTGAATGGAAGGAGATATTCGTTTGTGCATTTCCTAAACACTTCGTTTGTTTTTGCAATGGTCAAGTATTCGACTGTAATAAAAGTCGTTTCTATCAACCAGAACGCTTTGAAAATACTTTATGTATTATTTAATTTGTTTACATTTTACTGGTTGTAATTTTTGATAATAATCTTGTTATATTTTGCGTAATTTCTGTCAATTAGAAGGTTCAAACACAAATAACTTAATACAGATAGCCCACCTGATGTATTTTAATAAAGGTATAATTTTGGACATGTAGAGGGCTGGAAACTGGTGGAAACCAATCCAAACAGCGCCTTTCTTGCTTTTAACCAATTAGTACTTTCAAACTAATCTTAAATGGTTTCCAAATTCAGTGATTTCAGGACACAATTTTTTCATAAGCGTGAGCTATCCGTGGTTTTAGTATATGATTGTCATTGTTGTGCGGCCTAAAGGTCGCACTGGACTATTTTTAAATTAATAACTAAAATATTAATCAATTAGAAGTTCGCTATAGAATGACAGAATTTGTATTTTATACACTGCACTAAAATTTGCCATTGTTCATTGAATGGATGAATTTCAATTAATCAAGAAAAATTCGCTGTATTTATGAAAGTTTCATAGTATTAATGAAAGAGTTCGTTGCATTTACTAAAAACTTATAGAATCTGTGAATTTCAATTAGTTAATACTAACTTTCAGTGTGATATTGCCATGGTTGTGCGGCCTTAAGGCCACACCAGAACTTTTTAAGGGTTGGTAACTAAACAATTAACGAATCAGAAGTACGTTAAGAAACAACGGAATTTTGATTTGAATTTTGAAATTTGAATCCTCTTGCGGTACATAGTTTGCGTGCCACTGATATAGGCAAATATTAGGGGCAAATATTGAAATTAACACTTTAATAAAGAATGCGGAAAATATATACCGCACATTCTGGTGGCAGTAACTGTGCAACCGATCGATTTGCAAGAAAATAGTTTAAGATCTTTTCTGTAGAGAATTTAGTTCAGTTTATTTTTTATTACCTAATATGTTGCTCTCAAGTGAACGCAAACTGAGATATCACGAATATTTATAAAAAAAAAAAATTCGCGTGGTTTTTATCCTTAACTTTACAAATCTGGAGTCGCTAGATCGTACAAAATTATCATAATAACCTATTAGAAGTCCAAATAAAGATTAAAAAAGTTTTTCACAAATTGCAGAACGAAGTGCATCGTGTAAGTCCTCATGGTAAACTGAGATGGCCGATTATGGAACATATTATGCAAGTTATGAAGTGCCTCTTTGATGTCTTCCTCGCATCTCACAAATCTATTCAGATCTCTTAAAACACAGTACAAAGATTCGAACGCGGTCAGTCACGTAAAATCCTTTAACGGCCTTAGTTTTACATACAAAATCTTGAAGATCACTTCGGTAGTGCAGTTGTTTAATAAGCTTAATAAGCCATGGTTCGAATCCATATCAAGGTATTTTTTTTCTAAAAGATTACAGGAAGGTTTTAAATGTGCCTAATACCTGATTGAGTCAGTGTCAAATTGACTACGCGTAATTATCCTGCTTCCTTATAGCCCTCTATAACCTCTAAACTTTCATTCTCATTTATCACTTCATTTGTATAAAAAATGTCCTTTGTTCCTATATTTAAAGTCCTCTCCAGTCGTAATAGTCCTTCGAAATTATTTCGATTCTTTTAGCTTTATTTGCTGTTTGATCTTTATTACCTGCTTTCAATTAACTTTATATATCTATTTATATTTCACACAATGTCTTTTGTTCTCTTGCCTTTATTTTTTGGACAGTTAATCGATACTATCAATGGTTGCTTAAATAAATAGACACACTTAGTTTCTGTATTTAGCCCGATATGGATGTTAGAATTTTGTGTCAGTTCCACGATTTATTGATATTTTTTTCCGATATATTTATTCTCGGATCTTACAGACCGCAGATAACGACACTGAACGTACAAAGATAAATAGATGTTTACCGTGCTAAGATTGATAAGACTTGAATTACCCTATTCGTACAGTTTTAAGCTGGATAGGATAAATATTTCACGTACATACATACATACATTACTCTAGAAAATTGTTACTTCGATCCAAAAAAATAACGAACGACTTAAAAGAAAATCGACGATCTTTTAGCGTGTCATCAATCACTATGCATTCTTTCTTAAAACTTTTATTTTATTTATACAACTCCCAGAGGCACAAACTTTTTCACTCGATTTTACAATCTTCTTTTTAAGTTTATATAAATATAGAAAGTTTTACACGTTTGTGTTTACATCTGAAGCGTCGAATAATAAGTTTACCAAAAGGTACAACGAGACGTAGTACGTGTTCTGAAACCCAGATAGCACTAATGATTTATTCGGAATTTTATTCAACGAACTTTAATGATTCACGCCATCTGTGGTTCAGTGGATATATTAATCCATTCGACACCTGATATCAATTATCCTAACAGGAAAACTGTGCAGTTTGTTATTTAACCATCAATAAGTTCCACATCGATACATTTCATTTACAAGTTTGACCCAATTTCCTGCTTTAAAGTTCTGCATAAAAAAGAAGGAAATTTATTTCTTAGTTTTATGTTTGATTGTAAAATTTATAGGTCCTTCAACCTATGTTTATCATTCGAATAAAGAATCAGTTTTGTTGCCTTACTTAGATGATTGCACTGAACGAATAAAATCGGAAGTAATCTCATTTTTTAGCCACTGCCATTTTCCAATTTGTAATCACATAATTTATTGCTGCCTCGTAGGAATCATTCTTGCAATATCCAATTGCTAATTTATCAAAACACCGATCGACCGCCATCCTTTAATAGAGCGCCGTAAGTTTTTACGTCTCACCTTTTACAGCCAACACAGGGCCGATTTCCTGAGGGACTCATTTAATGTGTTAAAACTAATGAAGTTGGCCCAACTTTTATTTACTGCCTTTCTGTTTATTTCCGATATTTTAGATCGTTTTAAATAATAACGTGAGTTGTGTAAGCATATAGTTCACGTATTATGTGATACATAATTTGCATTACGGCTAAAATTAAACCGAACAATCGATAAGTCAATGAGCAGTTTTTGCTGAAATTGATATATCGAGTGTATTCCAATTCCAGTTGAGGGATGAAAGTAGACCGCAGGCTGAATCGTAACAGATTCTAAACAAAAACTTTATTATCCTCTCCAAATTACTTACTCGGATTATAAATTTTCCATTTGATGTATTTTCACCTGAAGCGTAGTGTATATGTTCTACAAAATATTCAAAGTAAACCAATGAAATGCGAGTAAATAATTTACATTTTGATTATTAAAAAGTATAATTTGATTGTACAATTAGATTGTAGGACACAAAAACGATTTAAGCCTTCATTAAAATTTTGATCCCATTATGTACGTAGTTCTATTTGTTTGGAGGATTTACCACAATAACGAATACAAAGTTTGGATATATTCGTAATATAAAGATATAATTCAAGCTTCCGTAGAAAGTAGGATTAAAGATTATCTCGCAAAATATATTCGGATTGGTTTTCAAAATACGCCTGGAAGAACTATTCAAACTTTTTCAGTTTAATTAAAATTTATCCACAAATTTAAAAAATGCTTTGTCATCAATCCGGGTTATTTTTGTTTTCAATGCTGAAATATGTAATATTCAAATGCTAACTTTGTGTTTTTTTTTCATGAATCGAGTAGCAGTTCGTGTGGAACGACTTCACCGAGGAATATATTCCAACGGATAGAAAGCTCACTTACTATCCATCCGTTATTACGCACGACAGATTATACGAGATAAAGATATCGGATTTGCCAGTTATTCCATATTTTCCTGTAAATTCCTATTACGAATGGACAAACTACAGATACTTTGGTCTTCGTAGCGCAACGGCCTACATTTTAGTATTCGATCTTTCCAACATTGAAACTTTTCAGTACATCAAGACACTGAGAGAACAAATTTGCGAAAGTAGGAATATGACCAACGTACCGATGTTAATAGTAGGTAATAAGGAAGATTTAGTGGTTGCTACAGAAGAAACGACTTCGAGTGGTAAACCGGCAATTACGAGTGGGATCGATGAAAAACGGAGGGATATTATAAATCTTGTTAAGAAGCATTGGAAGTGTGGATATGTCGAATGTAGTGCAAAGTATAACTGGAAAGTCGTTACGGTTTTTAAAGCACTTATGGAAATGGTAGACAACATAGAAATTCGGGATCAAAGCCCAATGATGGACAACATACAAGACGCGTTAGACAGAAATAAGTGTTCAATTTTTTAATAAATCATACAAAGATGTAGCTGTAGTTAAAAATATTGTGATTGTGTAATTTCTAAAACTTTTGCTAAAAATTAGGGTTAGTCATGCACAACCTTTAATTAGAATAAATAATTTAGTATTTTTAATTAATTGAAATAAACCCCATTGAAAATGTAACTTGTGCCAATATTTTATAAGGTATTGTATAGTATGTTTAAGTGCTTAGTAATAAGGATAACTAAAAATATTGTTAAATTTACAATCATGACAAATGTAGCTGTATTTAATAGTAGTTTTAACTTACATGGTGATTATTTCGCCTCAAAATTTTGTTCAATTTAGTTTTCTTCTAATGCGGTATACTGCGTATAGGTACAACAAAATCACTAAAAAATACAATCCTACTTTAAATCTCAAGTTATGGGACATCCTGTAACAATATATAATCGACATAATTATAATTGTTGTTATTTATCTATCGGCTTAAAGGTATCAAAAAAGCTGCTGATGGTATAATTTATTTATTATATAATTATGCTCAAAAAGATATCGATTGATTTTTGTTCAAGTTTTGGATGTTTGTTTCCGATTAGCAATAAATTGATTGTGAGACAATCTAGTGTTACATTTAAATTACAATAAAGTTTTTTATACACATTGAATTATTATTTATGAAAGGTTTCGATCTAAACTATATTATTTGACCCGTTACAGATAATTCTGTTACTTTATTATAACTTTGTTGCTCCAGCTCAACAGGTTAAACCTCTTGGATTTACTATAACATAGAATCCTTAGAAAAGTTTAAGCTTTCAATACCACAGAGATAATATAAAAAATCATTTTATATTTTATTTGATTGTTTGGTTAAGTGTGGCGTCGCGGGATATATTGCGAGCGAAGCTCGCTTGATCCGGAGAACTGCTTTTCAAAAGCATGTCAATTTAAAAAAATTTATACACAGCGTACGAGGACGATTATATCCTCAGCCGGTCATGATTGATGGAAAAAAGGGGATACAGTAAACCGTGAAGCGATTTAACAGCAAGTCAAGTGACGGTGAAGGCCGGAGACGGCTCTGAATTTCACTTCAGGTAGTAAAAACTTCAAAAACAGGATTCGAAACTCTAACGCTTTAAAGAAAATATTATACACGTTTTGCCTGAATGATAGCGTCTTCTCGTCTGAATGATTGAAACCTTGACCTGAAAAACAAGAGGCAAGGTCGTAGCTACAATTCAAGTTTGAGAACAAAACACAATCGCAATCTTCGCTTGGCGGCTTGAAAATTAAAATGAAATTATCAGGCAATATCTCATTGAACAAGGAAGTTTTACGCTAGGACCTGGTAGATGACGTCGGAAAGAATGGCATTTGACGGTTGACCTAACCTGGAAGGAATTTGCAGCTGCAGTTCAAGTTTAAAAACAAACCACGATCGCATTCCCAGCTTGGCAGTTTGCAAATTATAACGGAATGTCATCAGTGCTATAACATTTCATGTAAATTTACAAACTATCGTTCGGCTTGGAATGCAACCGTATCTCATTGTTAATGCATGAACTGTATATGGTGTCGCGGTGAGGACCTGGCTGCTAACATCAAAATGTGAATGGTATCTGGCGGTTGACCTATCCTGAAAATAAAATATTAAACCGAAGGAAAAGTTGGTTTAATCTTGATTACGATAGATTCTTTGGGTGACGTTCTGATGACTTTGGATTCTCTTTTGTTTAGTAATGCCCCTAATTCCAATTCATTTTCTAGTAGGCGAATTCCAAATTGGAGCTGCTGGTCAGAGTGTGCGGGTGGGGACCAGTCGTCCGAACTTTTGCAGTCTTTATGTGCATCGTCTCGGACTAATTTTCGTAAATTAGTTAGCAAATTAGGCCCCAAACGCATCCCGGTGCTGATGAACAGCGATGTATCGGACTGGCTACATTTTTGCTGAAGCAGTAAAAAACACGACTTAATTGTACGACCTCTGGCCACTGACATAGATTGTCTTGATCTGATCCTCTCTGAAAATAATAATGCTTTTCTTAAATTATAATTTAAATATCTTTGTATTTATGGCTTAATAAACTTCTATTATTATTATTATCTATTGACGCTTCGGAAGTCTTATTGAATATTATTTAATTATATTCATTTAGAATCTATTGTATAAAGCTCGAGACCAGAGAGAGCAAAACAAGGTTTAACTCCCGATTTAGTCAATCATATTGACTGAAGACAACTCTGACTCGAGCTTTACGGAATTAACCGTTAAGGTTTCACTAAAAGTTGTCATTGTCGCAAATGTAATAGAAAAGTAGAGAGTTTGACGGTTTTAGGTATAAAGCCGCTGCTTTTTTTGCGAAATAAATGTTTTGCCGCTTATAGAATATTTTAGCGTTATGAAACAGGAGTCATAACATTATATATGGCTAAGAAGCTTCGCTCATCGGAGTGGACGGTGTAAAATTCGTCTATCCCGTGGTTTGGAATCCACGTTAAGCTGTAGGTCATCTGTTCTTCTCAACATGCAACGAGCTCCGACAGGGAAATCGAAAGATATAGAACGTTGGAAAAACCGATCTATACTACATACAAGGCAGGATGCCTCCTGTATTATATAAAACTGTTCAACCGTTGAAAGGCAGAGTTTCGACATACCAACTGTTTGTAGGTTTGTCTGATAAACAATAGGAGAGATCCTGATTATCCCGCTAATCCGATTCTAATCTTTATCTTGATTAAACTTCCGTTTTTTCCAATATCCTGATTATTATTTAGAGCGGTTCCGTTTAAAGTTTAGATTGACTTCAGATTTGAAAAATTCTAATTTATATCGAGCCTCGTTATACTCTGAACTCCTGTTGGCAATAAAGATTGATTTCTGATTAAGATCACAATAACTTCTACCTACTTTATATTTTCATGTAAATTCATATTTCATTTCTCACTCCAAACTGATATTTTTCTTTTTAATTTACAAAAAGTTAACAAATTGCTAAATATTCAACATTTTAAAATAAATAGTTGACTGACAATAATCATAAAATCATAGTTGAAGCTTTGGTCATGAAAAATCTACAATAACATCACGGAAAACATCCATGCCGAAAGCCGCATTCAGACTCACGGTAAAATGAAAAGATAGCAAGAAAATCGCTGGTTTTGTACAAAAATGTACTCCTTACTGCAATAAAAATGGGTTATTGATTTACACCCTGAATATTTGCGGTTACTTGTAAAACTCTTATCATCAACTTCGGGAAGGTGCCCAATTTTGACCAGCCTTGTCTCTTGCACTGGACGTATTTCGGGTAGTCTACCACTTTTCTCACAAGCTGGAGACTATTAGGGGACAATTCTGGTGTAGTATTTCTTGACTGACGTCCTCATGTTCTTGTAGGAATTATATTGGAGCATAATATCAACACTTCAGCAATATTTTGGGATTTGGATTTATTTTGGACTTCTTTCTTTATTTAGAAATGCTTATTTTTTATATTACTTCGCAGATAGTTGTCCCTCGAATGGAAACATTTGTTCATCAAGAAAGAGTTTTTGTTCTAATGGCAAACCACACATTTGATTCTTATACTGTCATAAAGATACTGCACCTTCCAAAACTTATCATTTGTAACAGGTTCTTCATTATTCACAAAATGAACGTGTTGTCCAAGTTTCAAAATTCGGTTCACAGTCATTGCTGTAGATATTATAGAGGTATGTTCACCTTGCAGTAAAATCTGACTCTTATAGGTAATGTAAATTACCAATCAATACGTGGATTCCCACAGAAGTTTCCATTTCTTCTGTCGCTTTAAACTGCGTATAAATTTGATTTTTTCGTCATAGTCTCAAATAGTTCCTTAGTAAAATATGTTGATGGCTACTCTACAGGTTCGTGTAATTAGCAGAAGTAAATGAAAAACTTATAAACTGTGGTATATGCCACGACAGAAAAAAGGATTAAGTTACAAATTGCGATTCAATTTTGTAATTTCAATCTTGCCACAATTTCTATTGCATTCAGGTTTATAAATTTTTAATTTTCCACTAGTCCTCCATACCAACATCTGCTTTTAGGTACACTTTTCCGGCTCGGAGCTTGTTACTCCGTTATTCCTCAATGAGGTTGTAAGAATAATTTTTTGAATTGATCAAAGGTGGAGAATTTATCTTCCGTTATAGCAAACCATGATTCAGCTTCACCTCGAAGTTGAAGATCATCAAGACACACCTTCGAATCTAGAAGGTGCTGATTGAATAATTCTTTGTAGTTTCATTTCATATTACTATGTGGGGTCGGAGCTTTACTAGGGCAACACGTTTTACTGTTAATGTTGTGTACGTGTGTACGTAAATGTACCCCGTCAACAGAAATGTATGTAAAATTTTTAATAAATACAAATAAATGAAATTATACCTCGGCTTAGCTATTGCGATGAGCTCAGACCTACCTTTTTTCACGCTGGGTTCCTTCCTTGACCAACTCGGAATGCTGAAATCAAATATCGTGGTCTTCGGAACAGGTGTACAAAATTATGCTCCGTTTTAAAATTTAAATTGTAATTTTTATTATAAATTGATTGTATTTGTATTAAATGCAGTAAAAATCTTATAATTATTAGCAAATTTCTTATTCTAATTAATTTTAAACGTTTGAACGCACGCGTAAGTGGATCGCAAAATTTTCACTAATTTCAATTTTAATAATGTTTAATGGGACGTTACCTTAACAAATCTAGGGATTTTCTGGTTTATCAGTTCATATACCATACAAATATATATTTTTCTTTGATGGATGACCTTGGATGCATGTAATAATTCGAGATAAAATTTCTTGTGTGTCGGCTTTACCTCGTGGTGTGTGTGACCAATCTTTCCAAAAATAATCGTAATCCGTCGTAATTTTCTACCAATTTTACTTTTCAAATACGTAAGTACGTTGATTTTAACTATTAATACACTTTTCTATTGAATTTCTTTAAAATTTTCACTATTTTATGTAATTTTAGCTGGACGCACAAATTTCACCACCATTCAGAATCATTAATCAACAACCTCCTTTTCTCAATTGTTTTACCAAGCAATCTCCCTAATCCAAGGCAAATGTGATTCTTCATTATTGGTCGAAATAAAATCAATACTATTGACGTTTCAATTTGCAGGTTCGGCTCAAGCCCAATGTGACTTTGTAAAATTTTAATAAAATTTTTATGTTTTAGATTGAATTAATTCTCACCATCACTGTGATTGTTTGATAAACTTTTTGAAGAAAATGTCCTTTCCATATGTGGTACACTAGATTTGCGACGCACTACGATCGGTGTAAAGTTTTAATTATTTTTACATTTTTCCTTAACACATTTTTATAAACTAACATTGAATAATTATTTTGATTTTAAATTACATTCCTTATGATTAATTAATTTGATTTATAATACTAACAAACATTTTTATTAACGGAATTAAATTGTTGCATCCTGAATTTATTTTGTTCCTTTGTTCCGTGACTCTGTCTTCACATAAATTTATGACGTTAACAAAATTTCGGTATCGGATAAACTTTTCCGTTCGAACAAATAAGTCATGTGCTCCCCGCATTAAACAAATTCTTTGAATCTTAAAGTACGCATTTCTATTGACGTGGTTCACTGGACATAGCAATATTTTACCTTGTTTATTGACTGTCCCAAACTTCGAACAAACACCTTGAGATTAATTCGGTCATCCCCATGGGACCTTGCATTTTTATCGGGTGTAAATCATAAATTTAATTATTGTAGAAAGCTTTTTAGCTCATCTACTCTGTCCATTTCAGTATTTGTTCCAATTCTACCATAAGTCTGTGGTTAGATTCTCTTCCAGCAAGTCTTTCATATTAATGCTTATTTCTATTATTTTATTTTTACCATCTTATGTTTATTTTATTTCTTCAATTTGTTCCTCGATTGCTCTTCTAAATTCTTGATTTGTAGTGTCTATCTTATTTTTGTTTTTATTTTTCGTACATTATAAATTTAATTATCATTCTACACACACAGTTTTTAATCGAAAAAATATTTTCGCTTACCAGCTTTACATGGGCTCGGTGCATATCATAGCAATATGTATATTCATTTAATAATACCGGAAACCACAGTCTCGGTAATGAAAATTGCTGGGAGAAAAGAAAGCATACCAACCATTTCGAACCAAGCAGTCGTGGTCATAGCTTCATGGCAACATGGCAACGAAACTTGCAGTCTCATACCACAGATCAAACCATAGTATATTAGATGCCATGAAAAAATTAACCATCATCAAGCAGCGGCTGCTGTCCAGCCATAGTTCTTTTGCTGCATACCTCCTTCGTTTTATGAAACCTAATTAATGATACTGAGCACATATTTTTCAACTGCGTGAGATAATCGGAATAGCAACGTCTAAAATTTTTGTGAATGAGTAAACACATTTGACTTCACATAAAAAATTTTACATCCGTAATTATGTCTCATATTAGAGGCAAAAGGTTTTTAAAATCTATATTATTCATGATATAAAATAAAAAATATTGCAACGTTTGACGTACTTTCTAACAGTTTTTTTTCTCTCCTTAATCGAATTTGTGTCATTCATTTTAGGATTAAATATTCAAAGAATTCGTTAAGCTTAAATGCAGCAACGACACTGGAACCATCAAGATTTCAATTATTCTGCCAATCTTTTCGTTTATCAGTTCAGTTTACCAATTTATATATTTGTTGTATTTTATTACTCCAGTATTATTTAACTAACTAAAGTAAAACATCAACATAAAGGAAGTTTATAAATAGTGTAATACTCTAAAGGTTAACTAAGTGATCGATTTTCATAAACATTCAAAATTAATTATCTAAAATCCATTAGTCAGCTAATAGCTTTTGTAATATAAAACGCTTAGGTTTTGCTTCCAGCAGTGCCTTTTCCTTTGATATTGTTAGAATAGTTATAACTTGCTCCACAGCAGGAACAAAAACCAAATACCCTTATACTCGTATTTATTTATACATACTGTTGATACATAATTAAGTTGAATGTTCCATTAATGTTCTTAATATATTATATGAAATATTATTAACTTACAGACTTACACTAACTTACAGTATAGAAATAGAATAGCACAGAAAATTATAAAAATTCAAAACTATAAACAAACAAGCAGATATTAATATTTAAAAAGAGACTTAAACTTTTACGGAAAAATTACAGAAATGGAAGAGATCAGAAATCAATAGAAGCACGTTTCCAATGAGGTTCTTCTTCTTCACGTACCTAGCCGTTTACCGGATGTTGGCAATCATATTGCCTATAATGACTTTACTGACGGCAGCTCTGAACAGTCCAGTTGTAGTTGTTGCAAACCACATTCGTAGGTTTTCAACCATGAAATTCGTCTCCTTCCGTAGACCCACCCCTGGAGTATCAGCTAGAGCAACCGATACCGCTGGCAGTTTCTCATGATGTGGCCTAAATATTCAAGTTTCTTTCTTTAACCTGATTCATAATTTTCATTTTCTTTCCCATTCGTTCCAGCACCTCTTTGTTCGTGATGTGTGCCGTCCATGGGATTCTCAACACGCGTCGATACAGTCACATCTCAAATGTATCAATTTTCTTACTTGATGCCTCTGTCAGTGTCCATGCTTCCATGCTATATAAAAGCACCGGAAACACGTAGCAATTGAGGAGTCTAACTCTGGTCTTTATGTTGAAATCTCGGTTCTTTAGCAATTTAGCCGGCAAATCTGATGTTGTTGATTCTTTCATAGTGCGTATAGTCTTCGGCATATGATTTTTAGGAATGGTTTTAATAGGTGGCTCATAAGGCTTACTATTCTATATTCATTGCACGTTTTGGCGGTTCTTTTCTTGGGGATTGTTACAAATGTAGTAGACTTTAGCCATTCTTTGGGGATGTTGCCCGTGCTGTATATCCTGTTTAATATAATAATAATAATAATAGTTTATTAATCAAAGTTACAAGTTACAATAATAATAATAAGCAACATTGAAAAAAAGGTATCAGTTCAGCAAAGCTGATTTTCAACCGATACCCATGTGTCAACTCAGTCCTGTCTTTGGGTTGTCAATAACCGATCTAGGAGTCTTGCCTTAAATGCCGTCTTTGATTTGGCAGACGTGTACAAATCAATATGTTTATTGAAAAGTACACATGCTTTATATTCAAAGGACCCTTCAAATTTTTTCGATTTGTGACTTGGAACCGTTAGGTTTTTCATATTTCGTAGCTCTAGATTGTGACAGTCGGATCGTTGTTTCAGCTAAACGGATCGTGGTGTTTCCAAAAGTTCCCCATTCGTATCATTTAGGCCGGGTGTTTTTTGGTCTTTTATGAGTGATATGATTTCTTTACTTCTTCTTCTGTAATTTCTGGACCAGTGACCCATTCTGATATTTGAATGTCTGAGCGTTCGTCTTGGAATAAAATTTATAGGTACATAGTCCTCCCATACTTTTGCTTGTCCATTGTCCATCTTATCTTGATTTTTACAGTCCCGCCGCTTCCTTGACTTTCTTGTGCATATTCAGTCTTCTCTAGTTCCTCAAAATCTTTGCACTTCTCGTTTAACCATATCTCCTTTGCTTTTCTACTCTCTCTTCTTATCTCAGTTTGAAACTTTCTCTATACGCTTTCTTTTGCCTGTTTTGCCATTCTTCTCTTCTCCATCAGTTCCATTATGCGATCATTCATCCACTGTTTCGTTTGTTTAGTTTTTTCCCTCTTTAGTAAGTGAAGCTCTTTTGTTTTTCTCATCGCTTTCACCAGTGTTTCTACTTCTTCTATTTCCCATCTTTCCCCAGTTTGTTGTAATTCTTCGTTCAAGCATTGTGTGGCTTGTACACTAGTGGTATCTTCCTTTAATCTTTTTAGGTTCCATCTTGGGTGATTCTGTTTTGTTATTCTTTTCAGTTTTAATTTAAATCTTTCTATAAGTGGGTTGTGATCAGAGTTTATATCAGCTCCCGGGTAAGCTTTCACTGAAAGGCAGCTCTGTTTCTGAAACATACATTTATTAGAATGTAATCTATTTGATTACGGACCACCCCATCCGGTATATGTGTTGTTGCCTTCCATGTATACAGTCTTCTTGGGTGTGGTTTGAAGAAGGTGTTCATTACGACCAATTTGTGTTCTTCTGCTTGTATTTGAATCTCATATAGTATTGTTTTATTGAATACTACTTCATGAATTTTTCAATTTGTAGAAAGTTAGAGGTAATTGTTGGCTAAAGAAAATGTAGTGTCAATAACAAAAAATGAGCATTTCCAACACACCCTTTTGTTTGACTTTAACCGATGAGTTAAGGCATCGGAGGCCGCTAGATCCATTTGTGTCGTTTACGGAGAGAACGCCATCGTGGAAAGTACTGCACGAAAATGGTTCTCTCGTTTCAAAAAGGGGCATTTTGATATGAATGATTTCCCACGCTCAAGAAGACCATCCGGCTTTGATGAAGCCCGATTAAATGCTTCAATTCGTGATGATCCACGTCAATCGACTCGAGAATTGGGCAATATGATGAATTATGACCAATAAACTATCGTACGACATTTGCATTTGTTATGATGTCCTTCTTCAGGTAATAGATCATAAATAACCGTTTTGTTGAGCATGATTCTTACGGAGATTACAGGGGTGTCCAACTTTATTTAAAAAGGCAATCGTCATTAAAACACCACATAATTGTAACAAGTTTATTTTATTGTTATTATAACTGATAATGGTGTCCAACACCAACTTCCAAATTACAACAATAAGTCCAAAAATTTATTCATTATTAACATTTTTATGTTCGAACAAAAACACATTTAATTGCACTGAACTACTGATACTATAACATAAATCCTCAATCACATGAGATCTAGTATCAATTCAATTGTATATAAAAGTAACCCTTTTTTAATACAACTTTATTAGTAAAATTAACATTTTACACACAACATATAGTCACAATCTTATTGTTTTCGTCTTGAACATTTTGATCTCTTCGTCATGAGCTCTCGTTAACAACAACCTTAAAAATTAAATTGTACAATCTTTTTATTGGTATCGTTTTTCTAATTTTAAACAATAACAAACCAAAAAAAATTCAACTACCAATCATAAATTCTTAAACTTATTACAATTTTTATATTTATTCTAAAACTTATTCCTAAAACTTACATGCTATAAAGAAAATGAATAATCACCTCATTGACATTTAGTAAATTGGATGCAACCATTCTATATACAAAATACAAATTAATTTTCTTTGTGAGTAAAGAAATAACATCTACTTTTTAATATTTGGCTATTTTGGTAAACATTATTCTGTTGATAGAGGACACAAATACATAACACATAAATTAAAAATCAATTTAAAAGAACTTATTAGAATAATTTGTAATAGCAAATGTTTACAAGTTTGAATTATTATGATATTGACGGATTATTTTTTAGTCTTTATTTGTTGAAATGTATTTAATTTTTAATGAATAATATTTCTTATTGAAAATTATAGCTTTAGAAATTGGTCATAACACATTCCATGGGCTAAGCTTAAAAGTTGGGTGTTTGGGTACCATACGTTTTGAGCGAAAACAACAAAAATTAACGAGTTACCATTAATTTGTGCTTCTTTGCTTGCTCGTCATCGTTTAGCACATCAACAAGATCGGCCGTGTTTGTCCCAAATTGTTACTGGTGACGAAAAATGCTGCCTTTACATCAAAAAGTTTATAAAAAATGTATTATTAATTAATTCTAAAAGGTAACTTACTTCTTGTTTACTTTGTATATTAAATTGTTTTATTATCTTGTTTATAGAAATTTACTTGACCCACCCTTTTAATCAAAAGCGACAAAAATCAATGTAAAAATGTCGTTTATTAGAATGAAAACTTGTCTTTGTACTACATATTTTCTTCAAAATCAACATGAAAACCGTGAAATTTTCGATAAAATCGAAGAAAAAAGTAAGTAGTTTAAATTATAACTTTATAACTCTCTATAACTTGTGGCGCTGCAGTAGGTAGACTACAATACATATTGTAATAGGCAAATTTTATATTCTTTAACATTTTCTTAAGAGCGCGCTGCGGAAAGAGAGAGAGGGAATGATGTTGAAAGAAGCCTCTAATCTTTTCTACAAATTTAAAAAACTAAACGTCGTATCAATGTAATTCTTTTTTTATATTAATAAGAAAAGACTATTGAAGGCAATAACCAATTTTGAGCGCTTTAAATTAAAAGTAAATAGGTTAATTTAATTTATGAAAAAGGACAATTTTGAATTTTTATGACAAGCGATCTTAATGAAACTTCGTTATTGCCTTCTGCAGATCATTATAAGGACAAAACCTGATTTTGAAGCGATTTCATCATCAATTATAGAAAACTTGTACAAAACTTGTAAATCAAAAAGTGCCCTTAGTGGAGTTTTAAACTATATAAAATCAACTTAATGCACAAAGGGTTCAAGGGTTCCCTTAGATATGGCGCAAATAATTTTTTTAAATTTCTACAAAAGATTAGAGGCTTCTTTCAACATCATATCTACTGCTTCCCTCTCTCTCTTTCCGCAGCGCGCTCTTAATGGTAATTTTTCGTAAAAGTAAAAATACGTGAGCTATATATAGGCGAAAACCCGCACTTAGGGGTCTAAAATCCTCATTTGGGGGAACAGCGGCTTGGGATTTTTATGAGACATTTTGGGGGTTTATTAGAATACTTCAATATACATCTTTGCCAAATTTCAGCTTGCCCGGACCTTCTGTAAGCTCAAACCAAAATTTCGATTTCGTTACTTGGAAGATACTATAACTTGGGGAAATTTTGAAAAAATCTATTTTTCTCTTCATTTTCCAACCTTATCCAAAATTTCAAATAATTTATTATTAAAAGCATTTTCCGTGACTGAAAACATTTCTCTCTCTGCAAGGAATCAATATTGTGCCATTTAAGGGTGGGTCGTGTTTTCGGTCAATAATTTAAGTATTAGTGTGCCATGGAAAAATATGAAAAAAAAACTATTTTATAGAGAATTTTATGCTCTTCAATTATGGTCTGATCATAATTTTTCATACAAGCATAAATAAGGGAGTTATCGGCAAAAAATCGCGTTGGAGGAGCTAAAACCCCGTTTGTGGGGAACGCCGGAGTGGGATTTTGTGGCACTTTTGGGGGGTTGATTAGTAGACTCCAATGTACATCTCTGCCAAAATTCAGCTTGCCCGGATTTTTTGCAAGCTTGAGCCAATTTTTCGGCTTCGTTGCCTTGCAAGTGTTGTTTTGCATGATTGGTTTTTAATTGACAGTTTTGTTTGCTTAAATTTTCAACCAGGTGTAACTCAATTTTGTTGTCATTTTTAATAAATTTATTTGAATTATGATTAACTTTAATTGTTTTTGTACAAATGTAGTGGATCCCAGACTTGACAAGAAATTATTCACTATAAGAAATAGTGTTTACACTGGTTTACACCAAGTTTCAAATATTTGATCACAGTTTAATTTTCGGCACTCTTTAAAAAATACCCTGTAGCACCGAGAATTTTTCTACTATTTTTACGTATCGCGAGTTTAATGTTAGGGTATACACCCTGTGTCAAATTTGTTGATCAAAGTTTAATTTTCGGCACTCTTTAAAGAACACCCTGTAGCGCCGTGAATTTTTATACTATTTTTTACGTATTCGCGTGTTTAATGTTAGGGTATACACCAAGTTTCAAATTTTTTGGTCCAAGTTTAATTTTCTGCAGTCCATAAAGATCACCCTGTATAATTTAGATTTTATCTACTATTTTTTGTGTATTCGCGGATTCAATGTTAGTGTATACATTATGGGCACGGCACTGTAACTTTTAGAATTTTTTTAATATCTTTGTTGTGATTACGGGTTCAACGTTAGTGTACTTGCCAAGTTCTTCTTCTTTTTCGCTTCAAGTATTAGGTAACTGTGCCTGTTACGGAATCCATCGCTGTGTAACGACCCGCGCTCCGCTCATATTATTTAAATACCGACGTCACGAAAATGCGGTTTAGGTATTTTCATTTTCGACGTAGATAATTTGTAATTAATATAATTAAATAGAGGTAATTTAAGAATACCTCTGTTTAATTTAATGTAAAATGCTAATAATTAGGTAAGATTTAGTCTTAACATATCGATGCATTGATTTATCGAAAGACCATTAAATCATTTAACAAGACGGGGACAATCCCCCAAGAACCCCGGCAACAGGTGCGGGCGGGTTTTTGTTCACAAAGGGCTCTTGCTCCTTATTTCGGCGTATCGATTATAAGTCAATGCATACGATATAATTCATTTTATACTGCACTTGCACGTGTGCAAAAGGAAATGGGAGGTTAAAATATATTTGCACCGCCAAACGAAACTTGTCCATAATATAGGGCAAAAAATCGTAAAGTGTAGTTTTTAATTTAACGCCTCATTTCCATCATCTGTGGGAACAGTTAAATAAACTCTCACTTCGAGGAATTCAAATATAAGAAGGGCCGCCTAAATCATACGGGCAATCATAAGGATAACACACATGAAACGGGAAGAAAGTTTTGAGAATAAGGAAGTTAAGTCCCATCCCCCTCGACGAGAGGCAGAATGAAGAACGAAAGTCATTGGTTCTCCACCCGGCATGAGGGTGGATTAATGAATATCCAAAGTGGGAAATTGTTTATAAAAATCCCGATTTGTGAGAATTCATCAGTGTTATTCGAGGCGTCACTCGATTAAAAGTTTGGAGTGTTATCCGGGCTGTTCTCGTATGTAACAGCACTAGGGCTAAAAAGTGTTAGCATGATGCGAGTACAGTTTTTTTTGCCTTGACAGCACGAGCGCTTGCGCGAAGGCTGTCGCGCAAAATAGAACTGTACGAACATCATGCTATTTTAGCCCGAGTTGCTGTTTTGGAGAGTAGATCCCGCCGAAAAAGGCGGGGCGAAAATTCGCAATGATGGTCCTTATCATTACTTCACACGAAAAGTTGACCAAATTTGCTAAATGTGGCGCCATCTTTCGGTATTCCCAAAAAAATAAATTCAATTTATTTTCAAATCAAATCAAATCAAAATACTCTTTAATTACAAAATTCTTAGCTACATATTAGTTGTAAAAATTATATACAATTTATTTACAAAAATACATATTATTTACACTTGAGGTTTTTAACCGTACCTATCCCAGGGGATTTAAACAGGTTCATTTGGAAGGATAATTAGGAATGGGGGTTGGTAGGAGTGGTGTTTCGGGGCAAAAACGAACGCCGTGGTAAAAAAATTTAAAAAAATTTATTAAAGGAGGATGTGATGTAGCAGTCTGTGTTTTGGCCTGAAGGGCAGTGTGTGTAATCTGTGTTTTGCAAGGTGTGATGTGTGTCGGTTTTGCCGTACCGTGTGAGTGAAAAATGTATAGGCGGTGTCACGGATAACATGCGTCAGTCGGGGTATTTGAACAAGTTCGTGAAGGTCGTGTATTTCTGTGTGGCGTGGAGCTCCAGAAATGACTCGGAGACACTTGTTTTGGGCAATTTGTACAGTCTTGCGGTTTGATTTGGAGGCTTTACTCCAAATCGGGGCAGCGTATAGTAGTATGGGTCTTATGCACATTTTATAAATCGTCAGTCTAATTTTAGGGTCAAGTTGATTTTTGTAGGTCAGTAGGGGAAAGAGTGCGTGCATGATTTTTTGTGCCTTTCTGGCAGTCTGTTGTAAGTGTGGTCTAAAAGTGAGTCTTTCATCCAAAGTGACCCCTAAGTACTTGACTGTAGGGGTTTGTGTGATGTCAATTCCGTTAATTTTGAGTCTGTTAGTAAGTTGGTCTTTTAGTTGTGAGAAAGCCGTGAGTGTCGTCTTGTCCTCATTAATTTTGAGTTTCCAGGTTGAATAATAATTTTCTAGTATGTTTATGTGTCGTTGTAAATAGTCTATGGATTTGTTTTTTTAGCGGGATTGGGATGTCACTGCGGTGTCGTCGGCGTAAAGTGAAAGTTTCGTCCGTTCGTATTTTGGTATGTCATTTATATAGTAGTTAAACAGGGTTGGGGATAGGATGGAGCCTTGTGGGACTCCGGCGGGGATGTTTTGGGGGGTTGAAAGGGAATCTTTAATTTTAACTTGAAAAGATCTGTTGTCGAGGAAGCTGGCTATAATTTTGATGAGGTGCGGTGGGTAGTTCCGCTGGTAAAGTTTGTGGATGAGTCCGTCGTGCCAAATGGTGTCGAAAGCTTTTTCTATGTCTAGGGTGACTGTCGTGGTGGTTGTCTTCATATTATAATTCATGGTAATTTGGTCAACGAGCAAAGCTAGCTGCATGACCGTGCTGTGGTTTGCCCGAAAGCCAAACTGCTCATGAATTATGTTGTCATTCGTCTCGTCGAATTGTTGGAGACGGGTGAGGATGACCCTTTCCAAAACTTTGGAGAGGGTAGGTAAAAGGCTGATGGATCGATAACTGGAAGGGTTGGATTTTGGTTTTCCGGGTTTGGGGATGGGGATGACGACTGCATTCTTCCAAGCGGAAGGAAAGTACTGATTTTTAATGCA
Organism: Podabrus alpinus; assembly: GCA_932274525.1. Lineage (NCBI taxonomy): Eukaryota > Metazoa > Arthropoda > Insecta > Coleoptera > Cantharidae > Podabrus > Podabrus alpinus. Next base: position 86,327,539 of record OW026454.1, on the reverse strand, counting down.
GGCGTTAAGGATGTAGTAAAGTTGGAGGATTGACTTTTTTGGGAATTTTTTGATTAGGATGGCTGCTATGTTATCCGATCCGGGAGCTTTGTTTTTAAGTTTTTTGATGATTTGCTTAACTTCCTGAGGGGAAGTTAAGTATTGGTTATATTTGACTATATTTTTTGAAATTTGAACATTGTAATTTGTGACCGGATCGGAGAGGTGGGCTGTGAGGTTGTGATGGGACAAGTACATCGTCGAAATGGTGTTTGCCTTGTCCAGGTTGGATGTGACAGGAGCTAAAAGTCAAATATTAAAACTAACATCGGGAAAATGTCGCAAGACGTTCAAAACCGAATATACAAAAAAAGATTGTATATAGAAATAATTATTGCATTTTCCTACAGATTCACGTTTTAATCGTTTTCTTTATTTTTTAAGTTATTTCTTTAAATTTCACGTCAACAGGAACAACACCCCCTTCAAAAGAAACCGCGAGAGACAACGAAACGTCGACAAGGGAAGAACATATTTTTTTATCAAATCTCAATAATTTATTAAGAGATTTAAAGAAATCCCTTAGGATAACTTGAAAATTTGATAAGTTTGTGCTACGTATCAGTCTCAATACATAGTCACGAAAGTTAGACTTGTTCCACAATCTTATCAAATGTATTGGAGCAGTTATTCAAACAATGTTCAAATTATAAACTCGCTTTATTATCAATTAAATTAGTCTTATATATAATCAGTCTTTTGCTTATTCATCAACTTCCTAAAACTAGTTCCTATTTATAATTATTACAATTTATGTCTAGCATACATATTATTGTCATGTCAACTGCATGTTTTTTAGCTGACTAATGTAAATATTCTTTATTTATATTTTATTTCCGCATTACACATTTTTTCCTTACTCAATTTATTATGTTAATTAAACAATTATTTATTTACTGTATTTATAGTGTGATCCTTAAGTATTAATCACTGTTTAATTATGCTAATTAAACATACTGGCGACCGCGGGAAACTAATGTGCTGGTGCTGGAGGAGTTAGTGGTTTTGGTTCCACGAATGACTGCATCTCATCTTCTCCTCTTGTGGCGGTTGAACCATCTTCTCTGCTGGTCTTGACCTTATCCAGCAATGATAAACTATTAAGATTAATCCTATTATTAGTATTACAATTGTTCCAGTTAGGATATTGGAAATTGTGGAATGATGCTTCAGTTTTCTCCAGTTATGTTCGTCCACTTCTTGTGATATTTCGTCTTCCATAGTTACCAGGTTCTGAAGTTCATCTGAATGTTTAAGGACTGGTTCTATTGTTTCTATTGGTGTGCTGTCCTTGACTTGGAACGTATTGTTAGTCATTAGTAATGGCTTGCTGAATGATGCAATTATTGGTACTGCATTGATCCTTTGTGGTGTTAACACATTCCATTTTGTTTGGATGATACACTCTTGGGATATCTGGATAAGACATGTTTGATTGATGCTGAATTCTGATCGTTGATCATTGCATATTACAGCTGCTGTTACCGGAGTTGGTGCTACTACCATCCATGCGTTTGTAGTGTATAATTGTTTCCATATTGTACTATTAATATTCTTTCGAATGCCCTTGCATGGTGTTGGATTTGGTCTGTGATATATTTGATCAATGAAGCAGTTTGAAGTGGTCTCAAAATTTTTGATTGATGCTGGTGAAAATACTCTTGTGGTTTCTGAGATACTTATGGAATTCTTGAACTCTCCTTTGTCCATTTCAAAATATAGCTGTTTGTTATAGTTTACTGCCAAGAAATTCCGTGATATCTCTGCCATCCAATATGAATTGTTTTCCTTCTTTGTTGGAACTGGATTAACCTTGATCATGTCATATTTGTTAATGTCAGCTAGTAAGAAATAACTGAATATGTGTATGTCCTTTTCATCTATTTTCATTGTTGTTTTGGTTATTGGCTGTTCTATGATTTGTAATGTTGTGGGAATTTTAAGTTGCGCTTCTTGTAGCATTTTTTTTACATGGATTGGCGACGTCAATTCATGTAAGCTGCCACCCCCAAATTTGATTTTGAAGATATTTGTATAATATTCACAAATTTCCGTTGCGTAAATGTTTGCTAATTGAAATGAATTTAATACCTGCATTTCTAGTTTTTCTACTCCCTGATGATTTTCCCATGTTTGTATTCTTTCTACTGCTTGATTTATCTTGCTTCTATATTGTTCCAATTTCTTGTTTATTCTTACTTCCGTCTCATTGAATGTCGATATCGCTGATAACATAAATTTTGTCTGTTGATGGGCAACTTTTTTCAGTTCTTGTTGATTTTTTTGTAAGTCGTCTATATCCTGATACACCTCATCATTTACGCCAAATATTGATGTCATTACTTCTCCTAAAAATCCTCTTCTCTTTCTCGTCTTTTCAACCCTTCTACAATCCACTGCATTTTTCTTTGTTCGTCTTTTAAATGATGCGTAAATAGGTAACAATCTGTATTTAGATGCCTATCTTTTACTTGATTGCACAATTGTTCGAATTGATTTGTCACTTGGTTTACTGATTCCATATCTTGATTTAATTTTTCCATCCTGTATTTTAGTTCCATTTTGAATAATCCCCTTTCGACTATTGCATCTCCTAAGTGCTCTACATATATTCCTGCTTCCAATTTTGTTAAGTTGAATTTTTCTGCTCGTACGTTCACTATGTTCATTATTAATACCAATGCTATTAAAATGTTACTTGTTTTCGTTGTTGACGTTGGTCGTTTAATTTCTTTTGGTTTGTCTTCTTCAATTAGGGGTATCATGTTATGTACACTTTTCTTTGTTATTGGTCCTCTTGCTTTTTTCACACTTACTAATCGTAATACTCCATCAGAATCTGGATGTTTTTCACAAATTTTCGCTAGAGGCCATCGACTTGGATTAACGTCCTTTTCTTTTAGTATAACGATGTCTCCTATTTCTGGGTTCCTTTGTACTTTTTTCCACTTATATCTTTGTTGTAATTTGGTTAGGTAGTCTGAAGACCACGCTTTCCACATGTCATTTTTTATTTTTTGTATTAATCTCCATCTGGAATTATGTGTTGCTGTTATGGTTGTGTTTGCTGGATGCATTGGCGAGATTATCTCTCTTCCGATTAGAAAATGTCCCGGCGTTAGCACTTCCAGATCGTCGATACTATTATCTATGGCACATAATGGCCTTGAATTTAAGCATGCCTCAATTTGGCATAGTAGTGTTGACATCTCTTCATATGTTAGTTTATTTTCTCCAATTGTTCTTTTCAGGTGATGCTTCATTGATTTGACTGCTGATTCCCAGAGTCCTCCAAAATGCGGTGTGGCTGGCGGTATGAAGTGCCACTTTATTCCTATTGATTCTATTTGATTTTGAAATTCTTTGTCTTGTAATGTTTTCCAAACTTCCTTTCTTAACACGTTATAGGCTCCTACGAAATTCGTTCCATTGTCGCTGTATATGTGCCCACAATGTCCTCTGCGCGAAGTAAATCTTCTTAATGCTGCCAGGAATGCATCTGTGGTTAGATCTGTTACTGCTTCCAGATGAATTGCTTTGGTTGCTAGGCATACAAATATTGCAATGTACCCTTTTTGTGATGCGGCTCCTCTTCTTCTTGACATTTTTATTTGTATTGGTCCAGCGTAGTCCACTCCTGTATGATAAAATGGAGGTGCTGGTGTCACTCTTGGCGCCGGTAAATTTCCCATTAATTGCTGTGCCGTTTCTGCCTTGTATCTGATGCACGTGGTGCATTTTTGTATTTCTGATGTTACGGCTGATTTCCCATTTACTATCCAATATTTTCTTCTTGTATAGGACAATGTTTGCTGGATTCCTCCATGCAATGTTTGGTGATGTGCATCTCTTATTATTAATGTTGTTAGATGACTCTTGTATGGTAGAATCATTGGATGCTTCTGATCATGTGGTATTGCTGAATTTTTTAACCTTCCTCCTACTCTTAATATATTATCTTCCATATATGGATTTAAGTTGATTAATTTGCTTTTCTTCCGTGTGTTATTTTTTGTTAATGCCAATATGTCTTCTTGTAATGTCTCTTGTTGTATCTTTTTGATGATTTGATTTAACGTGTATTGAATTTCTTCATTGCTTATCCTTTGTCCTGGCTCATTTATTGTTCTTTTTCCAAATCGATTACAATATGCTAACACTCTTAACATTCTTGTCAGAGATGAAAATCTTTCTATTGTCTCATTTGATTTTCTTTCTATCATTATTTGAAAACACCTTTTTTCTTCAATTTTAGTTTTTTCAATTTGTTCTGTTTGCTCTGGTATTATTTCATCTTGTAGCCACGTCGGTCCATTCCACCATAAATTATTGTCTTTTATTTTTGACGGTTGTATTCCTCTTGATAGTATGTCTGCAGGATTTTCTTTCGTTCTTACGTGTCTCCAATTTTCTGCAGGTAAATTTTTATTAATTTCACTAACTCTGTTTGCTACAAATGTGTTCCATTTTTCTGGACTGCCCATTATCCATGCTAGCGTAATTTTGGAATCTGTCCATGCTGTCTGCTTAATATTTGGAATTTCTAATGCTTGTTTTGTATATGCCATTAATTTTGCTAGCAAAACTGCCGCACATAGTTCTAACCTTGGGATCGATGTTTTTGTTTTGATGGGTGCTACTTTCGATTTTGCAATAAGTATTGTAGTTCTAATCTCTCCATTTTTCTTCGTTCTTGCATATATTATTGCCCCATACGCTTTTTCTGACGAATCACAGAATCCGTGTAGCTGGACTTCTGTATCTGTTGACGTATTTATCCATCTTGGAATTTTAATCTTCTCTACTTCTTTTAGTGTTGAATAGTATTCTGTCCACTTTTTCTTAATTGTTGCTGGCACTGGTTTGTCCCAATCTAAATTCTGTTCCCATAATTCTTGAATCATCAACTTTGCTGTAATTATAACTGGTGATAACCATCCTAATGGGTCAAATATTTTTGCGACTTCTGATAATATTGTCCTTTTTGTTATTTCTTTATATATTGTTGTTTTTGTTTTGAACTGAAATTTATCGTTGTATGGTGCCCAGTATATTCCCAGCGTCTTTTTTATCTCTTCTTCAGTTATTTCTGTCATGTTTTTGTTTTGTTGACTTTCTGGTATTTGATTTAACACTTCTTGTTTATTACTTGCCCACTTTCTGAGATGGAATCCTCCTGATTTTAATAATTCGGAAATTTCTAATTGTAGTTTTATTGCCTCTTCTATTGTTTCTGATCCTGAGATTAAATCGTCTACGTACATGTCTCGTAGTACTGTTTTTGCTGCTTGCGGATATTTATGTTCTTCATCTTGCGCTACTTTTTCAAGGGTTTTTACAGCTAAATACGGAGCTGACGCGGTTCCATAACTTACGGTTGTTAACCAATACTCCCTTATTGGTTGACTGTTGTTGAATCGCCATAATATCTGCTGATACGGTTTATCTTCTTCGGAGATTCTTATTTGCCGGTACATTTTTTCTATGTCTGCACACAACGCTACTGGATATTTTCTCCATTGTAATAGAATATCTCGGAGTTCTTGTTGTAATCTTGGACCTGTGTACATTTTTTCATTTAAACTTGTTCCGTTAGTTGTTTTTGCTGATGCATCAAATACCACTCTTAATTTTGTTGTTGTACTTTCTTCTCGATTTACTGGTTGGTGAGGAATGTAGTATTTTCCTTGATTATTTTTTGGCACTAGTTGCATGTGTCCAAGGTCTATATATTCTTGCATGAATGCGTTGTATTGATTGCGAAGCTCATTGTTTCCTGCTTTGTCTAACTTCTTCTCTAATTGATGAAACCGTGCAAGCGCTCTCTGTTTCGATTCTCCTAATTGTGGTGGTTCTTCTTTGAATGGTATTTTCACTGTATAACTGCCATCCTGGTTTCTTTTTGTATTTTCTTCGTAATGTTCCTCACATATTTCGTTTTCCTTTGACATTGGTTTTTTATTCGTGATTTCTTCTAATTCCCAAAATTTTTGTATTTGTAGATCATCTTCGTAACGACTTATCATGCTTGTTATTTGTATTCTTTTTTGTTCTGTTTGTGGGATGCTTCCTGACAATATCCACCCAAATTTCGTATTTTGACCTATTATTCCTTCATTTTCTTTTTGTATCCCCTGTTGCATGATTTTTCCTATCTCTTCTGCACCTAATATTGCATCTATTGGTCCAGGTCGATTAAATGTTGGATCGGCTATTAATTTGTTTTCCCATTCTTTACTTAGTTCCATCTTTATTTCTTGGCTTGGATGAGCTTTTGTTAACTTCGGTAATATATAGAAATTAACCTTCAATGAAAATTCACTTCGAAATCTTGGCACGATTTCACATTGTATCTTATATTTTGATAATTTTGGGCTATCGTCTGATATTCCTGTTATTTCTGCTGAAATTCTCTCACGAGGATATCCTAATAATTGCGCAGCTTCTTCGGTCATGAATGCTGCTTGTGATCCAGAATCAATTAGTATTCTTAAATATTCCACATTTCCTTGGTATGATGTGGTACGTACTAAAGCGGTTGCTAGTAACACAATTTTTTCTTTATTATCAGCTGTGTGACATGTTTTTTCTATGTTTTGATTGTATGTTTTTTGATGCACTTCATTGGTTTGGTTGAATTGTCTTCCTGTTGGTTGAAATGGCCTTTGATAATTTCCAGTTCTCTGCATGTTTGCTGGTTTTCCATTGTTTGAGTTGAACCATCTTGGTTGCGTTTCTATTTTTACTGGCTTTCCTGACCTTGCGTTGAATGGCCTTGAATAAACTGCTACTGGTTGTTTTTCTTCATGTAGTAACGTATTGTGCTGCATTCCGCATATTTTGCAACTTCTATTACTATAACATTTTTTGCTAATGTCATGAGTTAAACAATTTCTGCACTTCCTATTTTCCATTGTTAATTGATTTCTTTGTGCTGGACTCATTTTTTCGAATTGTTGACATTGATAAATTAGATGCTGTTGTCCACAACACATACATTGCTTATTATTATTATTGGAATTATTCATTTGATATATTGACCTGTGATCATATTTATTTTCGGATGTTGATTCCATTGCTTGGCACCTTTTTTCTAAGAACTCCATTAATTTTGGCAATGATTGAACTTCATGTGGATTTAATAATGTCTGTTCATACAATTTGTTGGTTTCTTGATCCCATTTTTCGGAAACAAATTGTTCGATCATCGGCCCCCAACTTTCCGTATTGATTCCTTGATTTTCAATCGCTTTTAAGCATTCGTGAACGGTATTATGCATTTGCCTTAGCTGTGTTACATTTTCTTTCTGCATCACTGGTAACTTCGTAATTTGAACCATCAGTTTTTTGATTATTAATCTCTTGTTTTGATACCTTTTAACTAATATTTCCCATGCGGTGTCGTAATTTTCTTCCACTATCAGTAAATGTTGGATTAATTTGCTGGCTTCTCCTCGCACGTGTGTTTTTAAGTATTGCATTTTCTCTGTTTTGGTAATAGATGTGTTCGTATTTATTATTTTCTGGAAAATGTCGTAAAATTGGCACCACTCTTCGTATCCTCCGTTAAAGATCGGTAATTGTATTTTCGGCAATGTAATATTGGGCTTACTTGTTGATTTGATCATTTTCTTTTCCAGTTGTGTGATTATGTCTTCATATTCTCTTTCCATGTCATGAAATTTGTCATCTTTGAAATATTCGTGTTCATATTCTTCCTCGTACACGATTAATTCTACGTTGAGTTCCCTGATTTCAGACCATTGGGCTTCAAGTTTCTGTTTAATTTTACCATACGTTATGTCTTCATCACCTTCTAATATTATTTTCATTGCATCTTCCATGGTTTTTTGTAGGTATGCTATTTTGACTTTTTGTTTTTTCAAACGAATAGATTGGGCATCCATTTCTTTAATATTCTCTTTTTTGATTTCTTCTGTAATGATCTGTTTTGATGTTGTTATTGTTGGATCTTTTCTCTCTTTTGCTTTTGAGCACGTTTGTAGATATTTCATAGTTTCTTCATATTTATCTTCCATGCTTTTAAAATAATTTCCAGTAATGTATGGATGTTCAGGCACTTTTAATTTTTTGAAGTTGTCGTCGTTTGTTATAGCTTTTTCCATTAGTTGTTGTAATTCATCTTCCGTTTTTCTTATATATTCTTTTGTTTTTCTTGTCTCTGAATCTTTTTTGGCATTAATTAATATCGATGAAATTCTCTCCCCAATTTCCTGTTGTGCTATTGTTATCTTGTTGGATGCGTCTACGATTTGTTGGTCCATTTCTTCTTCTTTTTTCTGTACTCTTGTGGGATTGGATGCTGTTGATTATTGTTGTTTGTTGCTGTGGACTTGTATGTTGATTGTTTGGACCGTTGTATTGGACCGTTGTTTGCTTGTGGCGTGTTCTTGACCCTTGTTTGACGTCGCTGTGGACTTGTTGATTAGTAGTTGGATGTATGGTGTTTGATGTATGTTGATCCGTTGTTTTTGGACCCTTGTTTGCTTGTGGCGTCTTCTTGACCCTTGTTTGGCGTCGCTGTGGACTTGTTGATTAGTAGTTGGATGTATGGTGTTTGAAGTATGTCGATCCGTTGTTTTTGGACCCTTGTTTGCTTGTGGCGTCTTCTTGACCCTTGTTTGTCGTCGCTGTGGACTTGTTAATTAGTAGTTGGATGTATGGTGTTTGATGTATATGAATCCGTTGTTTGGACTCTGGATGTTATTGTTTAATGTATGTAGATCCGTGTTTTTGGACCCTTGTTCGCTTGTGGCGTCTTCCTAGACCCTTGTTTGTTGACTGTTTGGACCTTTGTATTGGACCGTTGTTTGATATAGTTGGTTCCGTTGTTTGTACCCTGGTTGGTTTTGTTTGATGTAGGTGGTTCCGTTGTTTGGACCCTGGTTGGTTTTGTTTGATGTAGGTGGTTCCGTTGTTTGGACCCTGGTTGGTTTTGTTTGATGTAGGTGGTTCCGTTGTTTGGACCGTTGTTGGTTTTGTTTGATGTAGGTGGTTCCGTTGTTTGGACCGTTGTTGGTTTTGTTTGATGTTCGTGGTTCCGTTGTTTGGACCCTGGTTGGTTTTGTTTGATGTAGGTGGTTCCCTTGTTTGGACCCTGGTTGGTTTTGTTTGATGTAGGTGGTTCCGTTGTTTGGACCCTGGTTGGTTTTGTTTGATGTAGGTGGTTCCGTTGTTTGGACCGTTGTTGGTTTTGTTTGATGTAGGTGGTTCCGTTGTTTGGACCGTTGTTGGTTTTGTTTGATGTAGGTGGTTCCGTTGTTTGGACCGTTGTTGGTTTTGTTTGATGTTCGTGGATCCTTTGTTTGGACCCTGGATGTTGTTGTTTCGGTGCTGGTTTATCTTCTAAAGGTTCGAAGGACCATAAAGAAATCCCGTAGGATAACTTGAAAATTTGATAAGAATAAATCTTATCAAATGTTGGTGGAGCAGCTAATTCAACAATGGTCAAATTAATACTCGCTTTATTATCAATTAAATTAGTCTTATATATAATCAGTCTTTTGCTTATTCATCAACTTCCTAAAACTAGTTCCTATTTATAATTATTACAATTTATGTCTAGCATACATATTATTGTCATGTCAACTGCATGTTTTTTAGCTGACTAATGTAAATATTCTTTATTTATATTTTATTTCCGCATTACACATTTTTTCCTTACTCAATTTATTATGTTAATTAAACAATTATTTATTTACTGTATTTATAGTGTGATCCTTAAGTATTAATCACTGTTTAATTATGCTAATTAAACAGATTATTACCGTCATGCGCGGGTAAAGGGTAAACATTGCACAAATATTTCTATAAACTTATCTCAATTTTACCCAAAAAGGATTTACACCCCTTTACCTGCGCATGCTTTTAATCATTTTATGTATTTGGAGACATTTTAGCTCGTGAACCGCGTAAGCATTCTTTTCGATTAGTAATTCGGATTAGGAAGGTCCATAACGCGATCTCACGAGAAAACCGGAAGTCCTGCTTCGATTTGTAATTCGAATTAAGGAGGTCGTTGCCTCAATTCCTTAAATCACAATCTGGATTTGCAGTTTCGATAAAATAATGCCTTCAAACAATGATTTTGATGATTACAAAATTAATTAACGTCACAGGTAAACTGAATTCTCACAGGCTCTATTTCGTGTTGTCAAAACCGTCAGCTGCTTAGTCGACGTAAATTAGGATTTTTAGAAGAAATAATTCATAAAACTTATATTTGGTAAATGAAGATCCGAAAAGTTGTCATCTGCCCGGGGGATGACACACATCTTTTTTTTGTGAAAAACCACCCAAACCAATAGTCTGCTATAAAAACGTATAGGAATGAAAATCTTTGTTATTAAATTCTACGTGTTTATTTCATTTACATTGACCGTTATGCTAATCCTCGCCCGCCAGTAAGCCTCTAAACAATAAATACGCTTCTAAAAGTCATTTAGACGGAATTAAATTGTGTAGTTTTAAAATTTGGTAATTAAAAATCTAAAATGTGCACATAGTATCGTATAATAATTATAAGAAATCTATCACGTATCAGATTTTCTGGAGCAATACAAAATATAAACCGCGATTGCCAGAAATTTGGTTGTGCAAATACGAAATTCAAAAGTTAGGGTAGATATTTATGTAGTAGTAGAATTGAGATAGAAATCGCTAATTTTTTATGTACTTATTATTATGTACTTATTAAACCTGTCATGGACAAATATTATTATGTTAAACAATATCAAAACCGTGAAGTAAATATCATAAAGTATAACTAATAAAACATCTTTACATATTATATACCGGAATTGTAGCAACTAAAACATTACTATTTAAACTGCACTTTCAGGTATCAAACCGGTGCTGAAAATATTGCTTTTATAGTAACAAAACGGAACGATTAAAACATTACCTAAACGGTACCGTATGTTCAAATATATTTCAGTTAATAAAATTTCAATGGCGATCCGCTACAGCAATTGCCTTCAGAATAACGGTGCGAAAATATGTACATTGAAACTATACCTAAACAGTACAGTGTAAATATGAACTAAAATTTATGTGCCGCTTAGGTACCATTTTGGTACTTAATTTTTAGGTATGAAAATATATGTACATATTCGTTATACTTCAATGGTATACCGGTATAAAACCGACGTTGATGTTACTTGGGGTAACTCTACTTAAAACTTTTTGATTGTTGTAGTAAATACTCATTTTACTCTCGTGTTGATGAGACACTTGACGGATTCCATCGAGTCAAAATAAGCCAGTGAAGAGTAAACGTGATTAGTAATTTTTCAATTTAAAACCACTGTTAAATTTCAAGTGCTCTGTTGCACGTGTTAAAAGTTTCGAACTTGGCTCAAGTTTGCATAGATAATTTTTTAACGCATTGGAATCAATTATTGACGGGGTGAAAAGAATAAACATTAAAACGTAGCAAAATAAAGACCATAATTATCAATTATTAATTTTGTTGTTGACCATTATGTTTTTGCATTGTTATTTTAAGTGATCTCTCAAAAAACGCGATATCGATCCGGCGAATAGTAAAAAAATTAGGATCCGTCGCACGCGAAGTTGGAAGCCCCCCCTGCTTTCTGGGGAAGCTGCCGGCAGATAAACGGGGTTTATCATTTATAGTACCAGTAAATCTTTCAACCTCGCTCATTATGTCGGCTACGTTTTGTTGAATACCGTTAAATTAGTCATTTTGTAAAGTTATTAAGTTTATCGAACAAGAATCACGAGATAACATATCCGGTACAATATTTAATTTTCCGGGACGATGTTGTTTGCGCTTTAATAGAATTTGATTTTTCTTTTTTATACTATGAATTTTTATTTGCTTGGGAATTTTCCACGAAAAATCAGTAAAATCAATAATCAAATTGAAAGCAGAGCAAAAGTCAGTGCCTAATATTATCGGACTATCGAGGGTCGGCACTAAATAAAATTTTATGTTTCGAATGACTTTATCTATGGTTACAGCAAGGTAAATTTCCCCGATTATTTCGGCCGAAGACCTATTAGCTACACAAATATTTTTACTCGATGATTTATTTATTTTTAGAGAAAACCTATTAATTAAATCAATACTTTTTTTTCCTAAAACGGAGACGTTGCTCCCTGAATCAATTAATGCCATAAACTTTTGTTTACATAATTCGAGTTGTAAGCGTGGTCGATTATCTAACGGTTTTTTAGAGAGGGTTGTAGCTACTTTTTGATTTTTATTTAATTTACCGTCCGTACAAAAAGATTTTATTTTCTGCAACCATTTTTTCCATTCTGGTAGATCATGTGTAAAAGTGCGAGCCGTTGACTTTACTGCTTGGTGTTGAACACCATGCCGCGTCGGCTTTGTCCACGATCGTGAATTTATTGCATTGACTCGTATTAGATTATTTCGGTCTACGTTAACGGGAGTTTGCCTACGATTATCTCTTTTTTCTTTACAATTAAAATAAACGTGACCCATTTTTTGACAATTCCAACATCGGGGAATTGTTTTTTTAGTATTTGCCACATAATTGTTGTTATAGTTAGATCGCGCCGCGTATGACAAATTATAATCTTGTAGTTCTTGGATCTTTTTACATTTGATTTTTAACTCAGATAAAGTATCGATTTGCTGTGGCATTACGTGGTTTGCGAAGAATGGGTTGAGATTTCTAATGATTTGTCTGACTATTTCATTTTCATTTACTGGATTTTCGAATCTCTCATATAAAGACTGAATGTTATCGATAAATGCTAATACGTTTTCATTGGTATTTTGAACTCGCTTATGAATTTGCTTTAACAATTGGTATTCATAATCAGAAGATAAGAATTCCTTTTTGAACAATTTAATAAATTCTTCCCACGTACTACTTTTATTTTTAGCGTTTCGGCAGAATATAATCCCGTCACCGGTAAATAAATCATGTGCTGAGGTAAAAAGTTCCTCATTTGACGAGCTACACGCAAATCTTCAACTCTTTCCAAAAATTCTATAGGATCTTCTTTGGAAGAGTGACCCGAAAATTTAATGTCCCATTTGTATATTGGTTCATTTTTAATTATATTTATTTTTTCTTTTATCGTATCGGCCGTTTTGTTTAATTTTACTCGACCTTGAATTATTACAATCGCTTTTTCAATGTTTTTTTATTATTTGTTCAAATATTATTATTTCTTCATCGTCTTTGATTATTAATATTTCCCGCATCATTGTGAGTCGCTGGTCGGCATGTAATAAACGTGAAGTAATTTCATTAATGTTTACGTTATCTAACTCGCTTTTGATTTTCGCGTTTATTTCTTCCAACGTTTCTTCAAGTTGCTTCGAATTTACGTCCCATACGAAAGGAACATTTGTTATCGGTTCGACTCGGTGCATCAAGTTTGTTAACAAAAGTACATTTGCTAGTCGCGTGGTGTGCAACTCAACACCCCGACATAAAATTTCAAACGCAAGCTCTTTGTCGCTTAGGTGCGCCGGATCCATTTTCTCGAATTTTGTTTTTAATATACCTTTTATAATTTGCGCACACGTAAATTTGATATTTTCACTTTGATATTTTTGCAAACAAAATTGATATCGTAATAAATCAATTACATAACAAAACAAACAAATGTCATAAAGTATGGTATTAAGCCTTTACTTTCTCTCGTCAATTCAAAATAAGTTCATTCCGCTTTTCTTATAATTTCGGAGCCCGCGCTTGGGCACCAGATATAACGGCTGTCGTTCCGCAGGCGATTGAGAGGGTCACTGCTTGGATACTTACGTACTTCTTTCTTCCTCAGGGGTGAATCCTTAGAACTTATTTTGTTTTGACGTATGAGAACAAAGACATAAATCCTGTTTATACATTTATTTGAATAAAATCTACACATATATTTTACCTTCGGTAAAATATTATTGTTTCTTAAAATTAACTTTCATTCTATTCGATTCATACTTCTAAAATTAAAATACAAATTTGACAAATACACACAAGTAGAAATCGTATGGTTTTTACAATACCTTGTCTACATTGATCAAATGCATGTGCGAATTATGACGTAGGCGAGCTTTATTACGTACTTGTCGACCGGGTGATGGAATTTTCAGATGAAGAACCGTTGTATTTTGAAAAGAAGCTAGCATCTCTTGATATTTTCTTTTCTTGATGTAAGGGCACTTTGCTGACCATCAACCATAGTTGGTTATAACAATAATCCATAGTTCTTTTATTTAAATTCTGGAACACTAATCGTGGTATTATAAATGTTCACCAATTATCATTCCTTTTATAGTTTGTAAATTATTGTCTTTGTGCAATGTACGTTGCACCTGTGGCTGATATTAATTTTGAGAGCACGTGGGTAGATAACTTGTTTATTTTTCTAATTACCTTTACAATTTTATTGAAAATATTATTAGTTACGCACATATATGGACGAGTCTAACCTTTTTGGTTGATTTAATCACCGTATTATGTTAGTTTTGCGACGATGATGGTGGATGGACATAATTTTATTATAATCGAATGCACTTTTATAATATGTAGTTTATTATTACACTTGTCACATCGACTTAAATTTAATAATATGATTATTTTTATTTTACATAAACGAGTAGATTCCATAAAACTTGATTAATTCTTTGTTACATTTTCTTTTCTTAGTAATTACCACGTATCATGGCTATAGGTCTACTGGCTCGCGCAATTATCATAATCCCCCTTCCCTGCCGGTTTAGAGTACAACGCGCACTTTTAATAACGTATTTATTCAATCCGACCAATGAGGAATTTTTAAAAGTGAATTACAATGTTCCAAATCAAAGGAAGAAAACAAATATATAACGAAGATCGACACACTGGCCTTGCATCCAGTGATCTCATGTTAAATAAAACTGCATTATTATCGTTTTTAGTTACTAGGCGTAGATAACTGACTTTGTATTTGAAACGTTACAAAAATAATCACTTCCTTTTTATAAAATTTATTACCTAAGTTTGGTAAAGTTGACAATTTGAAATGTACGTAATAGAATATACCGGGCGGACTAATAATTCCCTTGTTTATTTGATTATTAATATTGAAGAACGTAACACAGCTTAGGTTTAATAAGAATTTGGTTGGTTAGGCAGTCCGCGGATAAACCTAATTTCGAAAACGTCATCTCGGTCTGGTAATGTTTTGTGAAGCCAAGTAGCGGCATGAACAATTCATATTTGTGAGGCACGTTTTTGAAACGTATGAAATTACGTAGACACTTCAAAATGGGGTCGTGTGTCGAGTCTCATACTCGAAGATGTGTTGTGTATGTAAATATGATCGTAATTTATTTTTCACATTGCAGATAATGAATGGTTGATTCACATAGCAACAAGCGAAAACCACGCCAGCGCACAACGTACGAGTTTGGACTTAGCAGTTTTCGTTAGAACACATCCAAGGGGGGATGGTAGTGCAGTGTCTATATTATTTCTATTGTCTTGTACTTCCTTACTTACCGTCACAATAAAAGCTATAATTGCGTATTCTTGAATCATTGATATGAGGTATCCATTACTAATATAAGTTTCCCCACCTACTATAGATAGTCATATAAGCATTCAAGGTAAGTTAGTGACATCACCTATTCGGAACTACGTAAGCAACTTGCCCGGAGCGGACTTTGAAAATATTTCAATTAGTTTACTTCTCCCACTTTCGTCATGGCCCCACCAAGTATTCCGAACGAAACCGAACTCGGTTCAGTTGGAAGTGGGAGAAACCAATTTGGTATATAAGTAATGTCTTAACGGAAGGGTGTGGAGGGTGGGCAATGCCATTAGCCAGCAAACATCTAGCTCCTCCAACTCGATTAACAAGCCGCGAAGCGGCTTGTTAGATAGGGGCGCCAGGCCGCTTTTGGAGGAGCTAGATGTTTGCTGGCTAACTTGCAGCCCGGAACCCACCCACCCTGTAGTTAATACATTACTTATATAGCAAGTTGGTTTCCCCCACTCACAACCGAAGCGCGTTCGGTTTTCGTTCGGAACTGGTGGGGCATCCTGCGTCATCGATTTACGTATCGTAAATTGCTAAGTGTTAGTAATAATAAAACATATAATTTTATTACAGTTACATTTATTATCGATAACGGTGCATCATTATAAGATAGAAAATATTTTAACAAGTTATTTTAACTTAAAACATTATAGTGAATAAACTTACATACTTTTGCTTGCAAAAATATTCTAAGTTGATTGACTTTATTTTTAAATAAAGCTAATTTATTTTACACTTCATTATTATTAGTATACCATTTAAAGAAACGGTTCCAAACCAACTTCAAACCTTTGATGGATCTTCCTCTTGAGGGTTTCATATTTAGAATCTGCAAAGTAGAAAACGTAAATTACAAAACTTTTTAAAACAAGTCGTCGACATTCATGTTTTTATTTTTACAGTCTACATCGTAAATCGAAACGGGAACTTAATTTTCGCGCAATGGGACAACATTTTAAGGAATCGCCGGATCGGGATAGTTTTTTTCGACATTATGTCGATCAGCCGACGGTTTTCCCGATGCGACTCGCAAATCGAAGCGGGAATTTATCATTTTTGCGCAACGAAATTTAACTTTTTAACAAATTTTCGGATTGAGATTGCAAATCGAAGGAGATACTCCCAATTTTCGCGTGGGACCTAACTTAAACAAGTCACAGGATTGAGAGCGCGTATTCGGCAATTTATTTATTGACCGATGGCTTACTTATCGCGACGTACAAATTGTGATGGAGCCCATCACGAGTAACCCGATGGTTTTTTCAACCCTACTCATAAAGCGCTGTCTGGACTAACGTTTTCGTGGGACGTATTTTCAAGGAATTACCCAATAAGCCCGTGAAGGATACATGGTTTTAGTTTGAAATTATTATTCGCATAGAAACCATAATTTTTAAATTAATCATGAAATGTGGGAAATTTGAACAAGTTTATTTTACATGCGAACACACAGCCGGCCAAATGTATATTTATTTGATCTGCTTGATTTTCGGCACGAATAAACTTTTGATTTGTTAAATCCATATTTTTCAGATTGCCGCAAAAATTGTATTGGAGAAGCGATTATTTTTTATTGGTTATTGCTAAACCGAGGGCTTAAAACAACGTTAACTACAAATCTTATTCAATTATGTTCGAGAATTTGAAGTTGATATAAAGTCTTTTGACATTAAATTAATTTTAAAATATTGTAGTTGGCCCAAGCTATAATTGGGAAAATATCAATCGTAAAGATACAAATTTTTGACACTTCATACCTTGGCCCTTATATTAAAATTTGCAGTAAATTATTAGTATTATCTCAAATTTTAAAATTTTGTAGTTACCTTGTTTGACGCCAAGCCCTCGATACGAAGGGTGGCGAATTGGTTCACGCGTGATTGGGATGGTTACGTTAAATTCTTTGCACATTAAATTATTTTAGAGAATAATTTGTAAATACTTCTCTTATAGAGAAAAAGTACTGCACCCATATATTTTTTTATCTGTAATAAACCGTTATTAGTGTAAGAAATTCGGTCTTATGCGATTTTTCGACGGATTTCGTTAGATTGTTCGTACTTCAACATACTAAAAATTGACGTTTCTAAACCCTAAGCTTCTTACCGAATTTTTTCGGTAAAAAATTTTTAATGAAGAGGTGAAAATGATGCTTTTCGGCAAAATATTTTTAACAAATTTCTATTTCAGCTATATTGTTATTATACAGCTCAGTAAAAATATTACTAACACTTAAAATATTGTAACAACATCTTCGAAATCATGAAATGAAGAGTTTCCTAAAAATGGTCACGGGGTTCTGATTTTTAGCAATGTTTTAAGATTTGGGGTCCTAATAAAAACTCTGAGTTGGTGACCGCCCGGAAGTGCTGACATTCTAACAAAAATGGCGAAATCAATGTGTTTCTTCGCAACATTTCCTTACTAGAGTACTTGAGGACGAGAATGATCGCTATAAATCTTATAGTAAATGAAATTTACTACAACTTTTATCCAAGATATTTTTCTCTAAATCGAATAGTTAGATGCTGAGCGCCTGGGCTGAGAGCACATTTTTGAAAATTTCTATTTAACAGTCGTGGCGCTCAGCAACTATTCGACTTACAGAAAATTATTTTAGATAAATGTTTTAGTAAATATTATTTTCTACAAGATTTATAGCAATCATTTTCGTCCTAAAGTGATCTGGTAAGGAAATATTGCGAAGAAACATTTTCTTTTCGCGAGTTTTGTTTAAATGACTGCACTTCCTAAAACATATCCAAAAATCAGAACTCCCTGACCATTTTTAGGAAACTCTTCATTTCCTAATTTCGAAGATGTAAAAATATTTTAAGTGTTATTAATATTTTTCCCGAGCTGTATAATAACAATATAGCTGAAATAGAAAATTGTTTAAAAATATTTTGCCGAAAAGCATCATTTTCACTTCTTCATTAAAAATTTCAACAGTTTAGAAAGGACGATTTGTAGTATGTTAAAGTACGAACAATCGCCTAACAAAATTCGCTGAAAAATCGCAGAAGACCGAATTTTGATTTTTTTGATCACAATGTGCCCAATTTCATTATACTATGTGTAGGAAAACTAAATGTGCGGTTTTAACAAAAATTAGTATTGCCTTGGAATGCAACCTTGTCAATGTAGTTTTTGTATTAACGATTTCCAAGACAATGCCGATTATGTTAAATCAGCACATCAACAGAGTTTCCAAAATTGCAGCAGAAATATATGGTAGCATTTTTTCTCTACAAGAAACTTATTTACAGTTTATCTAAAATAGTAATTAGGAATGCAAAAAATGAAATATTGAAATTCCTATGGCGAGTGAACCAATTCACCAACGCAACGGTAGAACTACTGGAAGTCGGACATTTATTTTCCTTTCCAAATCTTTTTGAGGGTGAAATTTATAATTAAGTAATTATCGAAATTTTATGTTTCCCTACAGCCTGTAAATCGTGGGCTTACACAAAGAATAATATAAACAAATAAATGATCGCAAAATAAATATAAAATATTTTGAAAGTATTTAAATAACAATTCCGTTTTCAAGAATATTTCGAAATTTAAAATGTGTTTTACTCAGTAACCTATTTAAATCTGCAAAGTAGAACAACGTACAAAAATTTTAAAACAATTAGTCAACATTCATGTTTTAGTTTTTCGGGGATCAATTTTCACGCAATGGAATAACATTTGAAGGAAGTAAATTGTTTTGTGTTACCGCATTATTAAATTAAAACAAAAGTTACTTATTAGTCACATATTATGGCTTTGATCACCGTTGCATTTTAATTGAAACAAACCTCGATATAAATATTCTGAAATATTTACAACTTCAACTTAAATTTCATGGTTTCGATAATAACTTATCTTGATCTGAAATCACTGATCTAGGTCATATTGAAAATTTTGCAAAACCAGATCTTCTAGAAATCATAAATAAGAATAATTTAGACAATTATTATGGCATATATTCAAAAAACCTGACTCGTTTTTAAATTAAAAACCCATTTTTTCAATCAAATTATTATTGGTTACCGCAAACATTTTGGATCAGATTCCACCAAAAACGAAAATTTATTGAAATGCAATTTTAGCAGCAATTTGCAGCGAGTTTCCACTCGACTATAAAAATTTGTGGAAGTCTTGAAAAAAATGTGCTAGTCTTTAAAAATGTGTGGCAAATTGTCGGATTGAGATTGAAAATTGAAGGAGATACTCCCAGTTTTCGCGTGGGACCTAACTTAAACAATTCAATTAAATTCGGCAATTTATTTATTGACCGATGGCTTACTTATCGCGACGTACAAATTGTGATGGAGCCCATCACGAGTAACCCGATGGTTTTCCCAACCCTATTCACAAAACTCTAATAGTCTAATCGATTTGTATTAACCCTCCAGCACACGGGTGGGGCCTGTGAGGCCACGCAATCCACAAACATCGCTGTAACTTTGAAAAAAAGAAGTTTACGTTTGTGAACTTCTGTATACCTTTCAAAAATGTTCAACGACATAATATAATCAAATTGTGCAAAATGTAAAAATTACCATTTTTTCGCAAAAAATTAAAAAGTCCTGATAGACCCCACCCGTGTGTTCGAGTAACTTTCTGTAGAAATCCAAAAATTGAATTTTATGCGAAAAATTTACTCGAAACCAGCTCACAGCACTAAACGAGGATATTGCAAATATTGTAAACGAAGAAAAACCAAAGTTTTACCTAAAAACCAGATATTTCTGTAAAATTTTTAAGTGTTGGTTGTGCATGGAGCATATTGTAGCATGCTGTCGTGAATGTATTTCAAGCAAAGGAAGCTCTACTTTGAAGCTTCTTAATTGTATCCACATAAGGAACAACACAAAACTACTTTTAATAACAGCAGAGGCCAAAAATCCGTAATCGACTTTATAATAACAAACAGATTGATCACACCAACACAGATTCTGGATGTCAGAACGCTAACCTCCGCCTGCTCGGGCACGGATCATGGTCTTGTACTAGGGAAAATACAAATGGATCAGCCTCGTAAAATAAAAAGAATTCCACAATTCATAGAAAGATATAATATAGAATCTTTCACTAATGAAA
This sequence comes from Podabrus alpinus, assembly GCA_932274525.1. Lineage (NCBI taxonomy): Eukaryota > Metazoa > Arthropoda > Insecta > Coleoptera > Cantharidae > Podabrus > Podabrus alpinus. The sequence continues at coordinate 86,306,857 of OW026454.1, read as the reverse complement.
GTTCACAAGAATTATATAAAACCAGATTGTCCGAGAAATTAGACAAAGAGTGCAATATGGATGGAGATGTGGACGAAAGCTGGCATGAGATCAAGAACTGTATCCAAAGAGCTGCAAAAGAGGCTGTCGGAGAGCGAAAAATTAACATAAACGCTCAAAATAATACCAAACCTTGGTTTACGGTAGAAGTTAAGGAACTTGCAGAAGAAAAACGGAAAAGCTATCTGGCGTATAAGAGTGCACCATCTCGGGAAGAACACCGCAAATATGTCGAAACAAGAAACCGAGTTAATTCAAAAATAAAAGAAATAAAGAAAGACTTTTGGATAAAATTCACTAAAGACATGGAGCACGATCTGTATGGCGCGCAAAGGAAAGTTTGGAAGATGTTGAAAAACAGAAAGAAACCCGTTAATGATTATATACAAACAAAAAACCAACCCAGAAAACTGCAGAGGAATCACCCTTCTCTGCTCAACATTGAAGTTGCTCACAAGCATTATAAGAGTGAAACTCCAATCTTATATCCAAAACAGAGAGGAGCAACGGGGATTTCGACAAAACAGATCAACTACCGATGCAATATTCGCCATCCGACAGATAAAGGAAAAAGCATACGAATATAACAACAACGCATACATTTGTTTTATCGATTTGACAAAGGCTTTCGACAGGATTCAATTAAAGGACGTGGTACACATACTAAACGAAAAAATGGTTCCTTCTTCAATCGTCAAGACAATAAGCAACATATATAGTGGCAACACTACCAAAGTACGAGTTGACAACAAGACGACCAATGATATACTCACGCCAGGCGGAATCAGGCAGGGCGACAGTCTTAGCCCTTTCCTGTTTAATCTGATTATGGACAAGATCATAGAGGATGTCGCCTCCCTTGACCTGGGTTATAGAATAGGAAACAACACCATAGGGATGATATTATGCTATGCAGATGACGCCACACTCATAGCAGAAACGGAGGATGACTTGCAGAGACAATTACATAAATTTTATCAAACTGCCCAACGATATAATATGGTTATCTCCATCAAAAAAACCAAAACCCTTACATTCTCTAGAGATCTAGTGAGAAGTAAATTGGTAGTAGAAAATAAACCTATTGAACAGGTTATGAGTGTCGAATATCTTGGTGTGAGTATGTCTGGCAGTCACGATCCGGTGAGAGACATAACAAAGCAGGTGAACAAAGCCGCAATAATATCAGGTTGTTTAAGAGACGTCGTATGAAACAACAAATATATGGAGATTGAAAGTAAGACTAAAATATACAAGACCTGCGTGCGACCTATAATGACGTACGGTATAGAGTCGCGAGCGGACACGACCAAAACTAAGAGTATGTTGCGAACCACTGAGATGAAAACATTAAGATCGATGGCAGGCAAGACTCGTATGGACAGAGTGCGAAATACCGATATAAGAGAGATGTGTGGAGTAGAAGATATAGTCAGATAGGGAAGGCAGCGTAGACGATACTGGCATGAACACGTTAAGCGTATGGACAACAGCAGGATACCACGCATCGCTGTTGAAGGAAAACCAAGAGGACGTCGTCCACCGGGAAGGCCACCAAAAAGATGGAGAGATAGCTGGCAATCTATCTCTCAAGAAAACAGATGAACTTCGACACAAATAAACAGATCAATTGATCTACAAAAAGTTAAAGAAGAAGAAGAGAATTTGTGCGGACATTTTTTATAGAAATTTTCTTCTTGTTTTTACCTTAGATTAGTATGTGTAGTATATCAAAACATTAAATTTAGAATCATATATTATGCTTTATATTATATGTTTCTAATGTGTTTTTAATAAATCATGTAAAATAACAATGTTTTTATTGTTGATAAAAAAAGTAGGTAAATCTGGTTTTTTCTTAAAATTTTTTCAACGATCTTAAAAAGAACTAATCAAAGTTTATTTTTACCAAAAAAAATTTTTATTTTATTTTCATACAAATTTTTTACACGCCCTTTAACTATAGGCCTGATAGGCCTCACCCGTGCGCCCGTGTAATTTCTAGGCCACCCGTGTGCTGGAGGGTTAAAGATAAAATGTAATTATTGTAAATTTAAAAAATAATTTTTTATATTACTAAGGGCAGATTTCTTAAAAATAAGTCTCGGTTGGTTTATAAAAAGATTTTATAATCTTTTTTTTGTTTTCGATATGAGGGTGAAATTTCAAAAATAAACCCATTGTATTTCGGTAATGTACAATTCGATTTTTACTTTCTTTACTTCAAAGTTGTACATTTTCAAAGGGCGGTTGCACCAAACAATTGCGAAATTTTCAACTGTCGAACTTGATTATTACATTCCGCCCTAGGAAACTCAACTTCAGGTAGGTTTAGGTTTAGAATATTAAAGCCATTTAATATTACGACTGGGAATGAAATTTCGATAATAAATTGCGTATTTTGCAAATTGTGCAATATGTTGAAATATTTTTAATGTGAATCAAACTAACAAAAAGTTACTACTCACCTCGCAAGTCGAAACGTGTAAATAAATATAAACACAAAAAGTAAGAGTTGTTAGCATTTTTTAACTTTTTACAATTTTAATAAAGCATTAAAAAATAAATTCTCTCACATTAATTTTTACGTTTATGACAAAAGAAGACAAAATATTAATTTGATGAAATCCGATTTTTAATGCGGCTACGAGCTAAAATGTCTCCAAATACGTACTACATTAAAATATATTTGAAAAATCACAAATTGCTATCTCAATTCAAAATACCTACCAAACGGCTTTCAAATTTTTATATCTGATTAACCTCATTTCCGGCAAATTATTTTTCTTATCGCAGTATTGCACTTGAAAAATTAAAAAAAGTGGCACATTTGTTATCTTATGTGATAGTACGTAGTATACAACATATTTTAGAATTTTACAGTTATACTATTTTGATTTCACTTTTAATTTATTGGAGAGATAAAAAAAAAATGAACAATTTTATTTAACAAATTACTACTACAAGCTACGTACTACCATTGGTAAGAAACTTTGCACATTTTTTGAGGTTCTTTGTAGGAATGTGACCGAAACAAAATTACTATGTTATGCAAAAACAAAAGTTTTAATGCCGAGGATGTATTTAGAATTTAAATAAACACCTAAGATTTTTCCCACTATTTTTACATGTATTTGAGCATTTTAACCAATCCTCCAATTAATATTTAGATATGATTAAATTAAGGGCCCTTCTAATAAACAAATTTAATCAAATCAACTACAAAACATCAAATTTGTTTTTAACAAGTATAATTGTTTTTAAATAATTATTTCAATTATTATCTATTAGTGGTATTTTAATTTGATATGCATATAACAACGATATGGATTGACTCCATCGAGTTGCACCTTTTATGAACACCTTTCGTTAGAGATTTTCATTCAAGTCTGCTCAATTTGCCTTTCAGTTTTCTACTATATTTAAAAAACACATTGTCAGCGTGGTTACATGAAGAATAGTCATATTACATCAATTTCGGTGGTTTTTCACAAAAAAAAAAAAGATGCGTGTTATCCCCCTGGCAGATGACAACTTTTCGGATCTTCATTTATCAAATATAAGTTTTATGAATTATTTCTTCTAAAAATCCTAATTTAAGTCGACGGTTTGACAACACGAAATAGAGCCTGTGAGAATTCAGTTTACCTGTGACGTTAATTAATTTTGTAATCATCAAAATCATTGTTTGAAGGCATTATTTTATCGAAACTGCAAATCCAGATTGTGATTTAAGGAATTGAGGCAACGACCTCCTTAATTCGAATTACAAATCGAAGCAGGACTTCCGGTTTTCTCGTGAGATCGCGTTATGGACCTTCCTAATCCGAATTACTAATCGAAAAGAATGCTTACGCGGTTCACGAGCTAAAATGTCTCCAAATACATAAAATGATTAAAAGCATGCGCAGGTAAAGGGGTGTAAATCTTTTTGGGTAAAATTGAGATAAGTTTATAGAAATATTTGTGCAATTTTTACCCTTTACCCGCGCATGACGGTAATAATTTCTTAATAAATTATTGAGATTTGATAAAAAAATATGTTCTTCCCTTGTCGACGTTTCGCCGTCTCTCGCGGTTTCTTTTGAAGGGGGTGTTGTTCCTGTTGACGTGAAATTTAAAGAAATAACTTAAAAAATAAAGAAAACGATTAAAACGTGAATCTGTAGGAAAATGCAATAATTATTTCTCGGCGCTTGTAAGGTAGGTTCTTTTTAAGCCTACCCGTAAATTGGGCCAAAAGATTATAAGGGTCCCATGTAAATTGGGCCAGAAAAGGTTCTATAATTACTTTAATCCTTTGCTCTCGCACACTGAGAAAACTGCCATGGTTAATTTTTTTTTAATTCGATATATTGGGGGTGAAACGTAAAAGTTTACTGCCCCATACCGCTACTATACTTTTTAATGCTATTTCAAGGTTCTCTAAGTTCTCGGTTTCTTTTATCCCGGTTTTCTTGACGGAAGGCGCTTCTAGTATGTTTAGCCTAGTAACCAGAGTCAAAACCGCCCTGCAGGGGTGCAGAGCGGAGCGAAGCGGCGCCCCGGAAGGGCAGGTTTTGACGATGGATAACCCTCCTTATCGAATGCACACCCCAAAAATCGAAGAAAAAAAAATTTAATTTTTTCTCTTTTTCGGCAATACACGGGTTATTTTCCATTTTTTGATAATATTTATTAGTAATATCTACTAATCACACCCCCACCTATCCGAATTTCAAAGAAAAATTCAAATCGGAGCGAAAAAATTTCGCGCGATTTGAAGGGAACGTCGATGAATTGCATCGCGTCTGCTTGGGGGGCGCGGCATATTCGATGCTAATTTCCCTACTTTTAAAAATTCGATTTTGGGGTTGTTTTTAAAGATTTCTCGCAAGAAATTTTTTCTATAGACTAAAGTAAGCCTGTTCTTTAGTGTGTAGCTGAAGAAAATTTTTTTCGGCTGGGGATACTTATGGCACAGTTCCCTTTTTTCTTACTTGCGTTTTGCGATACTTAATATATACAATTGAATATTATTTAATGGCTTTACCTTTAAGCTGCCCACGCCGACCGCTGGCCCAATTTACGGGTTTTCTTAAGCTACCCACCAAAATAATTTTAAAATACATTGACCGCTGGCCCAACTTACATGCGTCCGTATTTCTATATACAATCTTTTTTTGTATATTCGGTTTTGAACGTCTTGCGACTTTTTCACGATGTTAGTTTTAATATTTGACTTTTAGCTCAAAAATATGATAGAAAAAAAGCGATAAAAGGATTTCTCGGCTGTAAATTACGGTTCAACGTGATTTTTCAATCAATTCTCGAGTCAAATATTTTAAAATCACCGTATGTATGTATAACATGCACTAATAACATTGATCTTAAGAATCTACGAATGAAACGATATAATACGAAGGTCAATCATCGCATCCTCCTACAGTTTTATAATTATTTATATTTTAATGGTTTGTTTTATTTCGAGTCTTTAAGTTACATTTTTTAAATTTTGCGAGAACAACAGCGGTACCCCTTAAGAGCTGTTAGTCCTGAAGAAGTTCTTTGGGAGGCGGCGAAACGTCGATAAACTTTTATCGACAAACAAGTTTTATCGCGTTTATTGGATATTTCGTAATATTCCAATAATTGTTAAAGAGATCAATAATTTTTGTACTGGACGATATGGATAAATTATTTTATAAAATATTGCAAAATCACGAGTGTCTATCGACTTTTAAATAAAATATCTCCAATAGTATTTGAATTTTCATATTTGAATAAAAAAATTTCTGGCATTTTGCCATAGATTATTTTTCTTATCGCATTATTGCACTTGAAAAAATTTTAAAAGATAGTACGTAGATAATACGTAGTGCATAAAATATTTTATGAGAATTATGCACATTTTGATTTAACTTTCAATTTAATGGAAATATAAAAAATTAAAAATTTTATTTAACGAATTATCACCTGCTAAAATTAATCGTTCAACTCTGTAAAATTCTCATAAAAAGCTTATTACTACCATTCATTGAAAGAACTGTAGCACATTGTGGTATTTTGTAGAAATATCACAATAGGTAAAAAAGTAACAGATGGTCCTAAATTATGTTATTCAAATACAAAAATTTCAATGCCGAGGAGGTATTTACTAGAATTTAAATAAACACCTACGATTTTTCATGTATTTGGACATTTTAACTTTTTAACCTGTGGGCCATGTTATTTTGTTGATCGATATTTAAAAAATTACTTCGCCGATGTGGTTTCATAAAGAACAGTAATATTACATCAATTTGTGCAAGTGCAAAGCCACTTGCGTAAATTCGCGAGGGGAGAGCAGATTAATAAAAATTTAAATTCTACTTTCAAAAACATTCAAGAAAACCGAACCCCACAAACATTTTCAAATGTTACTAACCTTTACTATGAGACAGCAAAACAAACACTCAAAACTGGCAAAAATTTCGTTTGTTTCATATATTGTCCACTAATCGATTTGTCACTATCCAATTTTCTACGAGTACTGCAATCTCCGGTTTATTATAAAAAGCTGGAATAAATGAAGAATAGTTAGAATTTAATTTATAATTTATAATAAATAATGTAACATTAAACGTTCAAATGAAATCTTTCAAAAACACATACATCAAATAAACAGTGGGATGACCAGCAGAGATGAGCTAAATCTTCTAAGCTCATTGCAATTGAATTATAAAAGGAACTTTGTCTGCATTTAATATTACTCCATACTTTTTTTTACAAAATTATAACCAAAATATTTTTCCAAGTGCAAATAACTACAACTTATAAGTACCTTTTAAATATGGTTGCAAACATTTATTCATCGATGCAAATATAAATTGCTTTAATTCATATAAAAAATTAGTAACTTGAAAACATTACGATTTACAAATAAACAAAATGAAAATGTCATAATTAAATCGTGGGTAAGTGACATCTAACGATCAAAATCAGATTGCTTAAATTACAGATTCCTATAATTTGTATTAACACATATAATGCATTACCATATTACAATTTCCTATATTATGGTTTTCTCATATAATGCATTGCCATATTACAGATTCCTATATTATATTACAGATTCCTGTAACTTAAATATTGAAAATTAAACCTTCTAAATAAATTAATCTCCTTTCCAATAATGCAAATTTTTAATTAATGCGACTATTTAATTATTATTTGTAAAGTAACAAACCTTTTATTAATTTTTATCCATCTATTGTCCTTCACACCACCATCATGATAATTTAATCACAATCAGATTGGCTAATTAGGAAAATTTTGACCAAATCTTTGTTTGCCAAGATTTGGTTTCCTTCAATCTTACTTCTGAAACAAAATATTAATTAGAATCTGTTCAAGTATGTTGTCAATTGAAGGGCTTGGGGCAATAAGGCTACTTGCCACATTATGTTAATTATGAGATATGTACCTTTCAATGTTTGATTCAAATTTCAAATCCTTAAATTAAATTATATGCCGAACCGGCTGAGCCGAAAAGTCCTAGGGCCGGTTTCAGCAACCTTAACCTTAACCTGTGTTAGTTAACACAAATTAAAAATAATCCGTTGTTAAATTTTGAATGGGTTGTAGCAACCTTTTCTAATATGTAATTAGTTAATCTCGGATTATGTGTAGAATAGTTATGGTGGTACTCCTGAAACGACAACAACGCCTACTTCATACTATGCAAGTACTAGTTCAATTAGTTCGAAAATTATCAACAAGTGAGGTTTATAACCTATAATCTGTGAATACAGTTCATTGAAATATTTTATATTTTACATATATTTTACTGAAATGGCACAGAAAAGAACAAAAAATTATAAGAAGTAGAGAAGGAAGACAATTGCGGCTACTAAATGTAAAATTACGTGATATTGATGAATAAATTGTTAATTTGTTAATAACTGAATTTTTTTTCTCAAAAAGTACTCGGGTGCTCATAAAAAAATATTAAACTTTTATTTTATTTTATTGTAAATTTAATAAAGCTTTAAAAATTAATCCGCACGTGTGTGCAGTCGATGGCACCTATCACGCCTGGAATTTGAAAAAAACATTTTAAACAAAATTGTAATAATTTTTTTCTCTGGTTTTCTCTGTATGAGACGGTCAAATTTATATTAATTGCGTATTTACACACTTTTCTATAATAAAAGGAGGTTAGGTTTTTGGTAATTTAACTTTAATCACTGGTCAACTAGTAATTAAATACTTTGGGTATTTAACCTGTGTTAAGCATAAATTAACGTTGCTACAACCCAAACTACAGATTTAATCTATGATTACGCTAATCATTGATTAAATTTAACCTGTGTTAAAAATTATATTGCTAAAACCCAAATCGGACTTAATCTATGATTAAATATTTAATCTATGATTAAATTTCTAAATTAAAGTTGCTGAAACTGGGCACTCTGTTTCTGGTGGGTTGAATTTAAAAAATATCATATAATTTAATTTCAGGATTTGAATCAAACATTGAAAGGTAATATATCTCATAATTAACATAATGTGGCAAGTAGCCTTATTGCCCCAAGCCCTTCAATTAAACTACTTTCTATAGAAAAAGGTAAAGGTGTGTAGGTAATTTTATCTTTATTTTATTAGGAGTAATAACTTCAAGAAATTTCCTGAATTAGGTAAGGGTAGGGTATTATTTGGTATTTTCAAAAAGGAATGATATTAATAATAGTCACCATAACCGAAACTTTTAAGGGTGTAGCACCCCTATGGGGAAAGGTGGATTTCATAGGTTGTTACTATTACCAAAGCTATTAACTAAAGGGATGACATCCTCACTTTCATGTTTATACAAATTACTTCCTATTAAATCGCATTTTGACTGGGCCAAATAATGTGATCCTTATTTTGCAAAGTTTTAATGTTTATTATTCTTTTCCAACCCCACAGTCGGTTCTATTGAATTAATATTACCACTGCTAAATTTGAACCAAATCCGAAAATTTTAATAATAAACAGAGCACTTGAAATTTAGCATTAGTATTAAATGGGAAAAAATGAATAACCACATTCAATCTACAAATTTAATTTGACTGAAGGGAATCCGTCAAGTGTCTCCACAAATTTGTTAATTATCATCTTCCTTTAGTAGAATAAAGCTAGAATGAATACTTATAAGTAATTTTTTAATTAACTGAAAAAGTTATCTACTACAGACTTGAAAAGAACAATGTAAAATGTCTGAACTGAGTTTTGTAAATCCAAAACATCAGAAAGGTTTGATTGAGTTCATTTTACTCTACTTTACATATTTGGCGGATTGGTCATTTTTTCCATTTAAAACCAATATTAAATTGCAAGTGCTTAATTTTGCAAAAGATAATTTTTAACACATTTGGAACCAATTACCGAGGGGGTGAAAAGAATAAAATAAGGACCACCAAGCAAAATTATTTTCACAAACACTGGAAAAATTTTTATTAAAGTTAGAATTCAACAAACCTTGGGAAGAGGGTATAGGTGATTTCTGACATCTTCAAGTTGGTTTTCCCTCATCGTTTAAAAATGTTTCAATTGCCTTCACATCACTGGAACAAGAAAGAAAATTATAAACCGTTCGTTAATTTATAAACATTACAAATTAAGACAACTGCTCTGCATTTGAGATCATGCATAAGACATCACCCATCACCAAAAGAAACCTTCCGTGCATCGTCTCCATTCTTTAGTAGAACTCTGTGGTAGAACATTCGCAATTAGTCACTACGACACGATCGTGATTGTAATCTTGAAATATGTAATTACAAAACAATTTGTTTAAGAAAACAAATTAATACTGTGATTGTAAAATTTCATTTAAAACAAGTCAAACGTTTATCTTGAGATTACTTTCAAATTAATATCTTGTGATTTAAAATTTAAAAAAATAATTCTGTTTTGCAGCGTATGCGAAATGTCGTTTAAAAATTTCCAAACTTGGCAACCACACTAACAATGCACCAGTAATCACGACAAAAATATAGAAAAAATTATAAAAGTTGCAGTGGCGTACCCAGGAGGGTCGAAAGTTAAATGTCGCTTAAAAATTTTGAAACTTGTCAACCACACTAACAATGCAACGTTAATCACGACAAAAATATTAAAAAAATTCTAAAAGTTACAGTGGCGTACATAGCAGGGTCGAAAGTTAAATGTCGCTTAAAAATTTTGAAACTTGGCAACCTCACTAACAATGCAACGGTAATCACGACAAAAATATTTAAAAAATTCTAAAAGTTACAGTGGCGTGCCTAAGAGGGTCGAACGTTAAATGTCTTTCAAATATTTCGAAACTTGGTAACCACACTAACAATGCACCTGTAATCACGACAAAAATATAGAAAAAATTCTAAAAGTTACAGTGGCGTACCCAGGAGGGTCAAAAGTTAAATGTCGCTTAAAAATTTTGAAACTTGGCAACCACACTAACTCTGCTCCCACAATCACCAACAAAATATTTAAAAAATTCTAAAATTTACAGTGGCGTACCCAGCAGGGTCGAAAGTTAAATGTCGCTTAAAAATTTTGAAACTTGGCAACCACACTAACTCTGCTCCCGCAATCACCAAAAAAATATTTAAAAAATTCTAAAAGTTACAGTGGCGTACCCAGCAGGGTCGAAAGTTAAATGTCGCTTAAAAATTTTGAAACTTATCAACCACACTAACAATGCAACGGTAATCACGACATAAAGTATTTAAAAAATTCTAAAAGTTATAGTGGCGTACCCAGCAGGGTCGAAAGTTAAATATCGCTTAAAAATTTTGAACCTTGGCAACCACACTAACAATGCACCAGTAATCACGACAAAAATATAGAAAAAATTATAAAAGTTGCAGTGGCGTACCCAGGAGGGTCGAAAGTTAAATGTCGCTTAAAAATTTTGAAACTTGTCAACCACACTAACAATGCAACGTTAATCACGACAAAAATATTAAAAAAATTCTAAAAGTTACAGTGGCGTACATAGCAGGGTCGAAAGTTAAATGTCGCTTAAAAATTTTGAAACTTGGCAACCTCACTAACAATGCAACGGTAATCACGACAAAAATATTTAAAAAATTCTAAAAGTTACAGTGGCGTGCCTAAGAGGGTCGAACGTTAAATGTCTTTCAAATATTTCGAAACTTGGTAACCACACTAACAATGCACCTGTAATCACGACAAAAATATAGAAAAAATTCTAAAAGTTATAGTGGCATACCCAGCAGGGTCGAAAGTTAAATATCGCTTAAAAATTTTGAACCTTGGCAACCACACTAACAATGCACCAGTAATCCCGACAAAAATATTTAAAAAAATTCTAAAAGTTACAGTGGCGTGCCCAAGAGGGTCGAAAGTTAAATGTCTTTAAAAATTTCGAAACTTGGCAACCACACTAACACTGCTCCCACAATCTCCAACAAAATATAGAAAAAATTCTAAAAGTTACAGTGGCGTGCCCAGGAGGGTCGAAATTTAAATGTCGTCTAACAATTTCGAAACTTGGCAAGTACACTAACACTGAACCCCTAATCACAACAAGAATATTAAAACAATTCTAAAAGTTACAGTGGCGTGCCCAGGAGGGTCGAAAGTTAAATGTCGTCTAACAATTTCGAAACTTGGCAAGTACACTAACACTGAACCCCTAATCACAACAAAAATATTTAAAAAAATCCCAACCGTTACAGTGGCGTTCCCAGGAGGGTCGAAAGTTAAATGTCGTCTAACAATTTCGAAACTTGGCAAGTACACTAACACTGAACCCCTAATCACAACAAAAATATTTAAAAAATCCCAAAAGTTACAGTGGCGTGCCCAGGATGGTCGAAAGTTAAATGTCGTCTAACAATTTCGAAACTTGGCAAGTACACTAACACTGAACCCCTAATCCCAACAAAAATATTAAAAAAATTATAAAAGTTACAGTGCCGTGCCCAGGAGGGTCGAAAGTTAAATGTCGTTTAAAAATTTGGAAACTTGGTAGGTACACTAACGCTGAACCCGGAATCACAAAAAGATATTTAAAAAATTCTAAAAGTTACAGTGCCGTGCCCAGGAGGGTCGAAATTTAAATGTCGTTCAAAAGTTTCGAAACTTGGTGTAAGTACAGTAACGTTGAACTCGTAATCACAACAAAAATATTTAAAAACTTCTAAAAGTTACAGTGCCGTGCCTAGGGGGCGGGACGAAAGTTAAATATTGTTTAAAAGTTTCGAAAATTGGCAATTACACCAAAACTAAACCCGTAATCACCACAAAAATATTTAAAAAATTGAAATGCACCATTTACGGTATAAATTTACAAATTTACATAAAATTACAGTCATATTCAAGGCAAGAGAACTTGATGGATGTGACGGAGAAAAATCAAGAAAAGTTTCTTCTCTTGGCGACGTTTCGCCGCCTCTTGTGGCTTCTACTTAAGGGGTAATGATCCTGTTGGCAGGAAATTCAAAGAAATAAATTAAAAATTAAGAAAACTATTAAAACGTGAATCTGTAGGAAAATGCAATAATTATTTCTGTATACTACAATGTTATTTTATATTCGAGTTCTTCTTGAAGTGCCGTCTCCTCATAGGAGATTGGCTACCATGACGTTGTACTTGTCTGTATTTTGCAAGTCTTATTAGTGTTGCGGCGTCCCGTATGTTGAACCATTACTTCATATATTTTAACCAGGATTGCCTCTTCCTTCCGAGACCTCATTTCCCCTCTATCTTCCCCTCCATGATCAGCTGGAGGAAGAGCATATTTTTGCCTCTGAAGATGTGCCCGAAGTAAGCCGTCTTTCTTCTTTAAATGGTGGTTAGGACTTCTGGATCTTTATCCATGCAACGTAAGACCTCTTTGTTCGTGATATGCTCAGTGCAAGATATTTTGAGCATTCTTCAGTACTTCCACATTTCGAAAGTCTCCAGTTTATTGATGGATGAAATCTTCAGGGTCCATCCTTCAACGCCATAGAATAGTATCGATAGTACACAGCACTTTGCAACACGTCAGCGGGTTTTCAAATTTAATTACCGACCACATAACAAGGTCTTCATCTTAAAAAAGGAGTTCCGTGCCAAGTCTATCTGTTTCCTGATCTCTGCATCGAATTAAAACTCAAAATATGATAGAAGAAAAGCGATAAAAGGATTTCGCGGGCGTAAATTACGTTTTAACGCAATTTTTGAGCGAATTAAAATATTTTAAAATCATTGCATCTTACTGTTTTATAATTATAAATGTTTTATTTCGAGTGTTTAAGTTGTATTTTTTAAATTTTGCGGTAACAACAGCGGTACCCCGTAAGAGCTGTCAGTCCTGAAGAAGTTCTTGGGAGGCGGCGAAATGTCGATAAAAGAACAAACTATTTTTATTGTGTTTATTGGATATTTCGAAATATCACAATTGGTAAGAGATTATTAATTTTTGTACTGGACGATATGGATAATTTATCTCATAAAATATATTGAAAAAATCACGAGTGCCTATCTGAATTCTTTTCGAATTTTCATATTTGATTAACCCAATTTCTGGCATTTTGTAATATATTATTTTTTTATCACAGTATTACACTTAAAAACCTATCAAAAGTGGCACATTTGTTACCTATTTATTATAAGATAGTACAATTGGTGCAATTAATTAATTATTATTTGTAAAGTAACAAACCTTTTATTAATATTTATCCATCTATTGTTCTTCACACCACCATCATGATAATTTAAACACAATCAGATTGGAATAATTTGGAAAATTTTGACCAAATTTTTGTTTGTTAATATCTGGTTTCCTTCAACCCTACATCTGAAACAAAAAATTAATTAGAATCTGTTCAAGTATGTTGTCAATTAAACTACATTCTATAGAAAAAGGTAAAGGTGTGTAGGTAATTTTGTCTTTATTTTATTAGGAGTAATAACTATATGTAATTTCCTGAAGTAGATAAGGGTAGGGTATTATTTGGTATTTTCAAAAAGGAATGATATTAATAGTCACACTTTTTACAGCTACTAAATTGACTATGCATACGGCTGTTAATGTTTAATCTTTTCAACCCCACAATCGGTTCCAATGTGTTAATAACTTACCAATGCAAAATTTGAACCAAATCTGAAAACTTTTACACGAGCCACAGAGCACGTAAAATTTAGCTTTAGTTTTAAGAAATAAAATAATGAATAAATTACGTTCATTCCTCGTATTTAATTTGACCCAATGCAATCCGTCAAGTGTCTGAACAAATTTGTTAATTATCATCTTACTCGGGGAAGATGATGGTAAGCAAATTAGATCACATAAAAGATACTTGGCGGATTAGTCAATTTTCCATTTAAAACCAATATTAAATTACAAGTGCCAATTTTGCGAAGGTAATTTATCTAACACATTGCAACCAAATATTGAAGGGGTGAGAAGAAAACAGTAAAGACCACCCTAAACCATGTCTTCCATTTATGATTAATTTCTTGTTTCAATTAATGTTTAGCCTTGACAATTCCGATTGCTAACAATAATTTTTTTGGACAAACACATGAAAATGAATGTAATTTTTATTAAAATTAGAATTCAAACAAACAGTTACCTTGGGAAGACGGTGTAGATGATTTCTGCAAACATTTTCAAGTTGGTTTTTCCTTATTGATCTTTAACATTTGATTTGCTTCACATCACTGTGAAACAAACCGGCTACGCGGTTTTAATGATTTATTTTCCCACCTCTGACTACAATGAAACAAACCGGCCTTTATGGGGTTGTAAATTTTAATCTTACCGTTTATTCCAATGTAATAAACCGGAGGTGCGTTAATTAAATTTATCCACCAAGGTAGAAAAAATCGGATTAATTCTTCTTATTATCGCTGCCACCACGAACGTCTTTTTGGTTTCTGACTCACCTTTACCTATTTTGCCGGTTCGGTGATCGTGGGAGAGAACGCTCGAGGAACTCCCTTCATTACCTTTTTAATTAGTAGCTTTTGTCCTGTTGGAAGACGTAGGTAAAGGAAATTCTCGATACGAACACTTGCGTATTTTCAAGCAATAATAAACTGACTTATTTAAACAAACAATTATATTGATATCTTTGTACATAGTTATAAACAAAGTTGGCAATTTATACAATAACTAGGGCGGAACCCCCTTGGGCCGCTTCGCAGCCCAATATTCCCGGCCGGTTTACGGTTGAACCACCCCCATTGGATTTTGGATTTCGGGGGAGGGGGAGTGGCAAGTATTAACCTGCACGCACTTAGGCCACTCTACCGGACCCATTGTACTGCTTCCACTTTGTTGCTCACCCCCAGCCTGACCCACAATGTCGACACTGCTAAGTATGACCGCAGCCGTTAGGCGGTCTCTCGCCCTCACCACCGACCAAAACTCCCCAACAATGGCCGGCACCACGAACCAGGGACGTCCGTTCGATGACCGAGTTCTGAGAAGTTCCGCGATTGCGTAGTCGATGGGGAGTAGGGGTGATTTTTTTTTATTACCCTGTTTGACATATTAGATCAGCTCAAATCAGGGGGACCGCCGGTTTAACGTGCCCTCCGAAGCACGAAGACGGTTCATTGGAGGAAAGAAAGTCCGAAAGAAAATTGACTCCTACTGGACTCGAACCAATGCCTTTAGCATCAGTAGTCGATTGCTCTAACTACTCGGCCAATGACCTTCTTGGCCACCCCCATTTCGCCACCTCGTAATTCCATATAAATGAGAAATCTTGCGAGTTATAAAACTTCTTTCCATACGACATTTTTTTGTTATGTCGCTTGTACTTTGAATTTGTATTCCATCCTTTGCTCGACATCTTGATAATGCTACATATAACTGTCCGTGACTAAACAAAGGCCTATCGACATTTATACCAACTTTGTCAAAGCTCTGCCCTTGACATTTATTTATAGTTATAGCGAATGCCAACACTATCGGAAATTGTCGTCTATGTAGTACAAATGGTAATCCGCTTGCAGATGTATCGCCAGTATCCAATTTGGATCCTGGCGATAATTTGGACAGTTTAACTTTTCCATTATGACAAAAACTTTTCTTGCAAAATTCATTTTTCCAAAAAATAGCATAACAATTTGAACATTTCTCGGTCATTTCACCCGCATCATGAGGAGTTACGATTCCAAAACAGTGACCAGATCTGTCGATGATCGCTGTAGCGCTCTTCTTTTTGTGCTTCTTTCAGTTGAAGGTTTTGCTGGTGGTTTTAATGTTGAAGGTTCTTGTTCCTCTTGTAGTTGTACCGATTCTAAAACAGTGGCCAGATCTGTCGATGGTTGCTGTAGCGCTCTTCGTTTTCTGTTTCTTTCGGTTGAAGTTTTTGATGGTGGGTTTGATGTTGAAGGTTCTTGTTCCTCTTGTAATTGTACCGATTCTAAAACAGTAGCCAGATCTGTCGATGGTTGCTGTAGCGTTCTTCTTTTTCTGCTTCTTTCAGTTGAAGTTGTTGCTGGTGGTCTTGATTGTTGAAGGTTCTTATTTCTCTTATAGTTGTTGCTGTCGAGTTTTGTGTTTTCTCGAACGTTCAGTAGATGTTTTTCGTCTTTTTTTTCTTTCTGTGTATACTTTCAGTATCTGAGGATGTATCCCGTTGTGGTCGCACTCCTTTGTTTGCTTTTATTCCATCTGTTCTTAGAATTAAAGAAGCTCCGCTAATTATAACAGTCGGAAAACGTAAAATCCTTTTTTGGTTAAAGATAACTTTTAAATGAGTCCTCATCTCTAGCCGAAACTATGTATTAACCGTCAGGATCTCATTAAATTTTGTGATATGATCAAAGTTGAAAGGTAATGATTAGATGTTAACTCTCGAACAGCTATTGAATTTAAAGGTAGAATGGTAGTAATTTTCGGACAATAGTATTAAATTATTTTTTACTTCAATTACTTTTATAGTACTTAATTCTCCAAATTGTGATCGTGATAGTACAACTTCTTTAACTTACTTAATATATAGACATCAACGTCCTATAAATATATATATAGGCTATAATCCTATGATACGGTGATCCAATGATCCGGTGATCCGAAGAAAGCAATAATCTGATTATCTGATTACGGGTCAGATAATCCGTACTCTTTTACTCCATATAAGTAAAACATAAAACTTTATGTGCAAACTTTTTATGGAACGTTTTTGAATAACAATTTTAAATCAAATTAATGATTGGTTCTTTTTTTTAACCAATAGCCAATGAAATTGCAAAACGTTTTATGGATAAGGGATTACCAACCTTATATTTTAAAACGAAGAAAATCTTGGAGAACTACCTTTTTAAATTAATAAATCGATGTTTACCAATTTTGGTTTTTAATTTATATTGCATTCCCTTTGACTTATATAATAGAATTTTTTATTGGTTGTCAGATTATCCTATTATCGAAAACGTTGCATAAAATCGTTGCATGAAATCGTTGCATAAAAGCGTTGCATAAAAACCCTTATCTTTTTATATATATAGAGTAGATTACAAAATATACAAATTTCTGGGAATAATTGAATGCACAATACCTTTTAATTACTATTCCGCTTACTAAGTCACCGACGTAAATCCAGGATAAGTAGTCTGGGAAACTAAACAAACTTTCTCGTTTTCACCTTATTGACAATTTCAATAAACACTCACAGCCTTATGCATAGTCGTACTTTAGTGGCTACTAGTTAGTAGCCACTAATAATATGTAGGTATCCATGGTTTTTTTAAATTAAAAAGTTAGTACTGTCATTTTAGTAAATTATACTAATTCTGACGTTTACTATTATTTATTTGGTAATTTAATTATTCATTTGGATATAAAACTAAATGATCCAATCGAAAGAGATTTTTCTTCCGCATCGAAAGATAACTAAATCTCAATATTTTGCTCTTTAATTATAATGTAAAATGCAAAAATAAAATCAACAATTTAAAAAAAAATATTATGTGCCTTGGAATAGGTACATACCTACTCTTAAAATGTCTAATTAGTAGCTACTAAAAGTTAGTGGCCACTAGTATACGACTATGCATAAGGCTGTTAAACTTTTAAATTCGTACTATCCGTTCTCAAAATTAACATTTAATATTTAATTCAATTCAATTTCAAACCACTTCGACTTTTAATTAAGTATTGACTCTATGCGTTGCTATTAAACAACTTTAACTTTTAAGTTAAATATTGACTCAAAATTTATTCAAACAACTTCGACTTTTAATTTATACCAAAATCAAAATAAAACTTTAAACTTTATTTTTAATTCGAACGCCGGTTCGCGTAACAATTGAACTTATCTATTTCGAGTCCTTCCCCGATGACAACTAACTTATTTTTTTCCAGTTGTGATTTTTATCAACAATTTCCCACTGGGGATAATCATTTTCACCTCCCTTAAGCTAGTCAAAGAACCAATCTCGTTGATTCTTCGTCCAGCCCAGTCCAGAGGGATGTGACCAAAATTCATCGTTTCCCAAACTTACTTCCTTTTGCCTGGGTGGGCTTTCGGCCATCGTGTGACTTTTGCAACTGTATTTTATATTTCAAATTTCCTCGAAATGAGGGATTCTACAAAATATTCTCGTACATTAAGTAAATGAGGTGTGAAATTAACACTACACTTTTCGTCCTCTTGTTAACAATTCTGGACAAGTTTCTTTTGTCGGTGTAGCTATAACTTAACAACCTACTTCCGCTCACATGCAAAATAAGTGCAATGTGAAGTTAAATCTATTGATATGCATGTACTTAAACTAATCTTTCCATGAAATAAGCCGCAGGGCGCTCCCTTTGACTCTCGTAGCCGGCAGTGCATCTGTAGCAATCGGCTCTTCTTTGAGCCCCTTAACGTATTGACAAATCGTTTCCTGCTTATAAATCCATGCATCGATATTTAAAAATTAAAATCCTACATAGTTATTTTTATTCATTAAATTAAATAGAGTATTCTTAAATTAACTCTATTTAATTATCTCAATTACAATTATCTATGTCGGTAATGAAAATACTTAAGCCGTATTTTGTAGATCGGTATTTAATTTAATTAGGCATTTAAATTAATTAGCTAAAAGAGCAATTAATTTAATTAGCCAAAAGCGCGGGTTGTTACATCACCCTGTTTTTAAAAAGATCAGTCGGGTCTGAAAGGCAAGACGGATCCTTTTGTAGAGAAAAGAAAAAGGGTACAAATCCGCGTTCCGACATAGTAATTGCAACGTCGTAACTTAACTTATCCTATACATTGATTAATGTCTGTGCTGTTTCATTTAGCTGGTACCGGTACAGATACTGGTACAGTATACATAATAAACATCCATATCAACATAAGTCCTATGACAATAAAAAAAAATAAAATTCTCACTTAAGTAACCCTTCTGCGCATTAACAGTCTTTGCGCATCACTGCTGTTTCTTTTCTGACCACTTAAATGACTCGCGATATTTATATGACGCACTACTTTTCTGGTGTCCCGCACTTGTAGATGATATATTACGCTTAGGTTGGGGTCAGGTTGAAGTGATGCCGTCTGGCTGGAATGGTCGATACTGCTCCATCCCATTCTTGCATTGTGGAACGAAGAGGGGGTGGTAAAATATCCGTGGAACCAACCTGTTCGCACGATATTTGTTGCTTCCATACTTTGGCTTTAGTTTAAAGAAGGAAGTGTACCAGTGCCTTTGCCTGGCTACTTGTGGCTGCATAGCCCAAATGGTGACCTCCTAGAAGTGTCCCATTGCGTGTGGATATTACATCCCACGATAATTATTAACTGGAACCCAGTTAGCCGCTCTGGTAAGATAGTACCAAGCGTGTTCGAAATATTGCCAATAATGCGGAGTGACCTTGACTTATGTTGGTCCTCCGTTTACGCGACCTGCGTAATTCTACCATACTTATGGGTCGATGTTACTGATGTGTAACCCTCGACTTGTTGTTGCTTAAGCCCCAGATGCCTTCCGTTATTCCGCGTGATGCGTTGTGGCCTGACCTTATCCTGAGCGCAATAATTGATGCTATTGCCTTTTGCAATGGGGGGGGGTACACTTGCGTCTCGTTTACGTTCACTTGATTTAATTGTAATTGTTCGTTGCACTCCGTACCTTAATCGCACTATTATTTTAATTGTTCCTTTACCAGTCCCATACTGCACAACATTTGTGACATTTAATCAATGCACAATAATAACAAAAATAATTCAAATAATATAGTTAACAAGTTCACATAATAAAAGAAAGTTAAACATACATAATAATGAAAAAAAAAGTTCATTATTGATTTAAGAAAAAAAAATTTAATTACTAAGGGAAAATTCTCTTAATTCAAAGAAATAAATCTTAATTAATTAAGTTATATAAATTATTGTAATAGCGCAACTATTTGATCCATCCCTAGGGTGATCAAATGGTTACGCATTTATGTACTGAAAATCATGCCAAATGAGCCGTGACATAGGCAACCCATTATGCACGTTCGTTCTTGGCGTCCTTTCGACGTTTAGTGAACCGTTTTTTTTTCGTTGCATCTGGGAGAGTTTGCACCGCGCTCGCCAGATGTCGCCACACCATCGTACACACACCGTTCACTCATCCTTACCTGAATCTTTGATTATCAATTCTCGCTGCGAAATAATTTTATCCGAGATCCCTAGGGCTTCGTCGGTTTCCTCGTGCGATTCGTTGAAGTTCATGCGGAGCCCGAAAGACACCCTGGTTTGACATCATTCTACCTTTACTGTTTATGCTTCCTATCTTTCTCTAAATTATACGGTACGTTTTCCGTTTCTTTTATTATACTTGTCTGACTGCAGACTTCCAATTTATTAATTAATGACCCGCTACCTTTTGGCGGTGTCTTACCTACTCTAGTTGTCCTTTTGACCAACCTAGCTTTTTACTTAAATATTTATTTATGGCCATTGCCTATTTCTTTTCCTCATCAATCTAACTCTTTACCAACCAATTTCTTACCTTCCTCTCGAATGCGTGTCAAAACCCGGTCTTTCGGCCCTTGTGACATTAGTATGCTTTAATATATTTACTTATCTTTTCTGTGCTTAAATTCGTGTGACGATACCTTTCAGTGTGCAAATTTTTCTATAAAATTTCTTTCCAAGTTTTTTTTCCTTAAGGGTACGCTCCAAGACCGCGGTGTTCATTCACGAACACCAGGTGTCTTGTAAACAATTATTATTTTATAATTCACGGGTATGCAACATGTTTAACAAATTTTAGTTACCCTATTATTTCATACACGGCGCTATATAAAAAAGGAAATTTCTTTTCAAAACGCAATAAAGGTAGGTAGGTACCTACCTATCCCACCAAGAAGCGGGAATTCTTAAAATGTTTAATTATGTATATTTTATTATAGTATAACAGAAGCGTATATGTGTTAGCGAAGCGTGAACCATTAGGTTTATATAGTTCAATATTTTATTATTTTTTGTTAAATAATGCCTCGAAAAAGTTATACATAGTTATATGCTGATAGCATGAGAAAATTATGGAAGCTTAGAAGGTAAGTACACATTTTGATACTATTAATTATCATAATTTTGCATAATATTTCAAATTATTCTTTGTTTTGATAAATCAAAATAACATTTTTAACTTTATAGGTCAATCCAGCTAAACTTTGATGATGTTAGAGTTGATGCAGTTGGAGCATCAGAAATAAGGTGAGATTTTACTATTTTGAATTTTTTAAAATTAACTAAAACTGTTGATAACATAATATTTATCATTATAATATATTTACTATACTAACTATTAAAAATATTTGCTTATCTGAAGCACTTGCACAAATCGTAGCACCTTGCGCTTTTATCTCTACCGTTTTTATCAAACATCTGCAACATATTCGCACATTTAAATTAATTTATAAAATCAAATTTTCATAATAAATGACCCAACACCTGTTCACAACAAACTGATGCAAATACAAATTTTGTATACTTACTATAAAATTATATTTACTAGGTGTCTAAATATTTATCGATAAATATTTATTTTTATCAATAAATATTTATTTTTATAATAAAAATTATTGTAAGTATCTTTTAATTAATTGCTCTAAGCAGTAAATAATTCCAAAAATATAATATTACTAATCATGTCTATATTAAACGTCCTACTAAAAGTAAAAACAGAAATTTTTGTAAATTAGTGATACGATGACAATACCACGACAAAATCAATCTGTAATTGTAAAATCAATCGCTTTTTGAAATGACAAGGCGGTACTTAAAATTTTTCAATGTATATAAATTCGTTTTATTAATGACCTAATTTCTCATGGCTATTATAGTAATCCAAACGATGTTGGTGTTGTCGATGACAATTTAATACCTTTAGAAGATATTTGGATATCAGAAAATGGAAATAATCCATCGACAAGTGAAGACAATCGTATTGATGAAACTTGGATTTCTCAAAAAGAATATGATGGGTAAGCAATTCCATTATGAATCTGGTAGCCACATTGCTAAAATAAAAAATGTTTTCAGAATTATGAATCACGAACTATGCATAGAAAAAGAAAGTAAAGAAAAAACTATATTAGAGGGTAGACGTATTGTAAATATCGAATACGTATTAGAAAAGTGTTTATCGCTAGGTAGAAATCATGCTTCTATATGCACTAGCGGCAAATTGAAGATTATGAAGGAAAAGAGAAATGGTTTTTATACCCAAATTTATTTCAAATGTGACATGTGCAATCGCGAGTACACCATAGCTTCCGAACCTAACATTACTCTACCTATACCCCAAGTTAATAAATTGGCAGTTTGGGGCACCATATCAACAGGCAGCACATTCACACATTTAGAAGAGTTTTGTGCGATACTGGATATTCCATGTGTATCATCGGGAACATTTTATCATATCCAAGATAATCTTTCTGATGTATGTAGAAATAAGCGATAATTATTTGAAATATTATTTGTGCCTTTAGTTATGGGAAGATCAAGCGATGGCAGACATGGCTGATGCGGCTAGAGAAGAAGCGGCAATTGCGGTGGAACAAGGCAACGTAGATCAAGATGGTATACCATTTATTACCGTGTATTTGGATGGAGGCTGGAGTAAACGCAGTTATGGACATAGTTACAATGCTGCTTCTGGAATGGTTTGTATTTTGTTACAAAAACAAAGATTTTAAATAAAACATGACTATTTTAGGGGGTTATTATAGGAAAAGAAACCGGGAAGGTATTATTTATGGGTGTAAGGAATAAATTTTGCATCTTATGCAGAAAAAACCAAAATATATTTCATCGATGTTTTAATTTATAATTATAGATCCAAGGCCAATTACATGTAACAAACATGGAAAAATGTCTTTTTGTAATTTATGCTGGTGATCATCAAAACTTATATGTTGAAGAAATACAAAAAGATGATTCATTTTGGGAGAATGAAATGTTGGAAAAATTAGTCAAATTTTACATACACTGCATTCTTCCTGAAATTGTAAGAGGTAATTTGAAAAGAGGAATGCAATGTATAGACCCTGAGTATATTAAAGAAGAGCAAGAGAAGAAAATATTAAAGAATTCTAGAGAAAAAGAGAAGAAAATGTTAAAGAAGACAAAATAAAAAAAATAGTATTTTTTAATAAAGGTTTTTATTAACAATCAGGATAAATAACAAATTTTAGAAACATCATACAACAATCAAATGAAATTAACAAAATCAAATGTGCAAAACTATGAAAACATCAAATATCAAGTGCAAAACTTAACCCCTAAAGCTGGAAGAATTCGTCCATGATCGCTACTGTGGGCATCGATCCTAGAACCGATGCAGCAATAAATAAATTGCTTTAATACATAATATTTATATTATAAAATCAGTAGCGGCTCCTGGCAAATAGTTTTGGGTGTTCTGTACCAAAAAAGCCAAATAAGTTCTGTGGTAATACGGAACAACGGCTTAAGTCAATTTTTTCACATTTCGAGATATGTATGTCAAAAAATTTGTTTTTTTGCGCTTTATTGATCTAGAAAATTGGTCTAATTAATTTCGTAATAATTTAGGCGTTATACAGTATTGGTCATTTGGCTTAAGTCAATTCAGAAAAAATTATCACAAGTTTGATTTGGTAAAACGACCCAAGTGACTTAGGTCCGAAGCATATTGTTATACTTGGAACGAAACCGAGGCTTCACGGGCTGGTAACGAAATCGCGTCCTGTTTATCTGAACATTTTAAAACTCTCCCAGCAGAAGTTTCTCATGTAATTCTTTATTCAGATACGTTCGGTGGACAAAATAAAAATTCACACGTAAGTGCTATGTTTTTGACTGCCGTCAAGAATTTCCCAAACATCAAGACTATAGATCACAAATTTCTCGTTCCTGGGCACACTCATATGGAATGTGATGTAGATCACTCCATTATTGAAAGAACAAAAAAACGCACGAACCTGAAAATTGAGCACCCTTACGATTGGAACCAACTTATTCGCATATCTTCCAAAAAAATACCGATGATCGTGACACTTATGACGCAAGAAATATTTTATGATTTTTCCTCTTTGCTGAAGGACGTGTACCAAGTACATAAAAAAAATGAAATGGGCAACAAATTTGCGTGGAGACCAGTACAGTGGTTAAGTTATACCGAAGCCGAATGTCCCATTGTATTATATAAACACTCCTTGAGAGAAGAACATGAAGTTTTTAGAATTTCATTCCAACGAAGAAAATCGCGTGCTAGTGGGGGAAAACATTTAAGGAAGAAGTATGCGGCGTTGTTACCTATCAGCAAAGAAAAGAAAAAAGACTTGCTAAGTATTCTCAATTTGATTAGCCCATGCTATCACGACTTTTATCGTCAGTTACCATGCGACAACATCAAAAATATTCATCCCATATTCGAAAGTGATGCCGAAGAAAATGAATTAATATAAAAATACAATTTAATGTTTGTTTGTTTCTTTTTTAATAAAAAAATTGCTTAATAAAATGATTTAAATCAATAACAAAGTAAAATTTTTATATAACACCATTGGCTTAAGTCATTTTCTCGAATACTTTACTTCAAATTTACGTTTAGAAAAACGGCCTAAGTTCTTGTAGTTTAGTTAAAATTTATTATTATGTTAAAATAATTATAACACCATATTGTCAACATGTATTCACATTACTAATGCAAAAAAAATTACACTAAACTGATAAGTTGAACTCATTAGATACAAAAAATAATACACATTTTTTGTACGGTCGCCATTTCTGCTCTCCTGTAAAATCGTGTTTTATGACTTAAGCCGTTGTTCCGTATTACCACAGAGTTAACGTATCGGTAAACTTTTAATCTTAGAAAGAAACATGTCCGAGTAAGCCAAAAATTCTTTTTTTTTGAATTTTATTATTTTCTTGCAAATTTTTCAGTTGATATCTCTGGATGCGGTCCTGAACAAGTATTGGTTTTATACTCGGATTTATGAAATTGGATAGCAACATATTATTATAAAATACAATATTCGTACTTGTATGGAAAAATTGGAAAAAGTTTAGGTTATTAGGGAAAAAGTTTGGAAATTTTTAATTTTTAACGCTATTTTTTTTAAATTTGGAATTTTTTAATGTTATTATTGTGCGCAATCTATTGCTATTCCTAACTGAGCATTTTGGTTTTCCGTTTATTGTAAATCAGGAAGATTTTAGTCGTCAGGGAAAACCTGAAATTTAGGAAATTTACTTTGAAAAAAATCTGTGGGAATATTTTAATATACTCTATGTAGATTTTATGATCACATGCCCAACTGATTTAAAAGTTTTTTTCTAGAACGTCAAATTTTAAACTATTACTTGTAAAATTTATATTAAATTACACTATTGTAATTTATTGTTGTTGAACAATCAGTGAACTAAAATTAACTTGGTTATTTTCTGAAGTAGATTTTTAAATTTAAACAAAATACGACAAATAAGACCGCTTTTATTGTACAAAATTAATACCCACAATAGATGCATTCACAGCTCAATTCAAGTTAGACAGTGATTCCGAGAGCGGACTGGACTTGTATTAATTATTGCAGTATTTATTTGACTGACTGGTAAGTGATAAGAACTCAAGTCAATACAAGAAGCGCTCTTTGAAACTAAAACTGATTATTCTTCAATTATTTAAATAATATGAAATGTGATTATACTAATCATTAATTATGGTAATTTTTATTCTTAATTTTGGTATAAAATATAATTATATTGAAATAAAAATTTTCCAATTTTTCTAATTATTAATGCGTTTTTTTAACAAATCCTAAATGGCACCTGTTATTGAATCACCCTTTCATTTAATTTTGTTATTTTTGAGTTCGTACTAAACTAATCATGTCAGTACCAAGGCAGATTAATTTAGAGGAAAGATTAAAAAATAATGTAAAAAGTAGCTGGCTTAGCGCGCGATTGAAAAAAATACTATCGCATATAACCATATAACGTTATCTTCTGACATGATAATAATTTTATCGGCACCAAAATTAATAATCAGAATTAAAATAAATTCATCAACTCGTAGGTAATTAAAGTACAAAAATTCATTCAAAATTGTTTAGCGTAAGCAATTATTTTGCCGAAAATTTATATATGTTTTATATTATAATGATTATCGTCCAATTTAACAAGGTACAAAGCAATTGTACTAAATTGATGTACAACAATTTAGAAAAGAAAAGCTATGTATTCCTAAAGGATAGTCATTGTAAATTACTCCTTTTTTTAATAAAATGCACCATTAATTATAATATTATAAGTGAAAATAATTAGAATATAACTCTAAAATGCAGATCACTGTAATACCGGAGCAAAAATGCACAAAATCATCGAAGTTTACAACACCAACTGGGAGGTAATAGCTGAACTAAATATTTGAATATATCTTCTCGTAAGATTCAAAAGTTAATTATTTACAAAATTCATTTTTAATGCCTTTTAAGCAAAATAAATTTTCCAAAATATGTATATGAACTATTTTATATGTATATATTATTTAAACAAGTGAAATATTATAAATTGATAATTATGTATAGTTTAAAAATTAATATTAATGTTAAAAATAAAATTTATTTATTTAAAAAATAGCTGCAGCTTGTCGTTATGATATCACAAATATTGTGTAAAAATTTCATAATGATGTATCTATCCGTTTTTAAAATATCTACGTAAAAATGTTCAGTTTTAAACATGGATTTTTTTTTTGTAATTTTTCATTGCTATCTGTTCATTAGTAATCATTTTCACTTTTTCAATTTTTGTAAAAAAATTTGCAAATGTAATATTTGAAAAAATATTATTTTAATTTACAAAGTTCATTCATGAAAATCATGTCATCATTTCCTTAATTCATCATAAATATAATTTCAAAATTTGAAGAAAATCGGTTCAGCCGTTTTTAAATTGTCTACGTACCAACGCGAGCGCAACGTAAAATCCCAGCCTTAATCAAATTTTGATACTTACAAACAAGCTCTTAATCGCCTCTTACGCTAAGTGTCTTTTACTGCCATGATATTCTAAAAGGAACCCGTCAAATGGCACAGGTCAAATTCACTTATTAACTACTGGTTTATGTTAATTATTAATTACTTATTACTAACTTGATTAATTTACAAATTTTACGTTTTAATCGCCTTTTACGATAAGGTTGTAAAACCTGCCCGGATATTCTTACCCGTCCGCGCTCAGGTAAATTTACTTATTAGTTAATTATTATTTAATCATTAATTATTATCTTACAAATAGGCTTACTTAAAAAATTTACGCTTTTGTCGCCTTTTACGACAAGGTTGTAAAACCTGCTCGGATATTCTTACCCGTCCGCGCTCAGGTACAATTACTGATTAATGTTATTTAAATTTAACGCGCTCAAAATCCTGCCCGTCTAATTTTCGTTAGTACTACGGTGCCCTCTCTGTTTTTTTTTAAAAAGTCCCCTTTCGCTTTTTCACCAAATATTTGTACCCTAATAAATTCCTTAAGTTTACCCCTATATTCTTTACAATTTAGACTAACAATAACTTTTCCTTTCATCTATTCAAGAAAGGCATTCCTTTCCTAACCGCTACCTGGCATACTGACCTATATTTCATACGCATAGGCGTACCTTTTAATTTATTTCACTGGGTGATTTATATAAAAAAAAAATTTTTAAAAGTGGTTTATTATTTACAGTTTTAATTAATTAGCGGGGTCGTTTAATATTCTATATTAAAAAAAATTTAAAAAAAAAACCAAAAAGGTTGTAGGTTTTTAATAATAGTCGTAATCGACTAGCTTTCTCATTTTCTGAACTCTGGCCGTACGACGCGGTAGTGTATCGGATGTCTCAACTTCGCGATTCGCGGCGTCGGTATCTAGCTGAAGGGGGTCGGCATCGTCGCCTAGCAAGTCCGCGATGTCGGACTCCACATAACGCGGGTCTATAAAATTGTCAAATGGGTCAGGCGTATCCACATCTAGCGACGGTACCTCGTCATCATCGCCGAGAACTAGTGGCTCGCGCTGCATGTCTACTGTCTCCTCGACGGGGGTCGCGCTTTCTCTAGGAGCGGGTTCGCTCGTATCGTGGCTTAAGAATGGTTTCAGCCTGTTTATGTGAACTATTTTGTCCGTACGCGCTCCTACTTTCCGTATCCGATAGGTTACTGGTCCTTTCTTTTCGATTACTCTAAAGGGACCAGACCAACTTAACACCAATTTCTTTGATACGCCTATCTTGTGTGACGGGTCGTACAAATAAACTGCATCACCGATCTGAAACTCTCTTTCTTTCGCTTTGCGACTGAAATTTTCCGTTCGTTTTTCCGCGCTCGCTTCCATATTTTGCCGGACGATTTTGAAGGCTTCGTTTAACCGTGCCATCATCTCCAATGGATAGTTGGTGCTTACGTCATACTTTACGCGGTCCGCTTTCATGACATCGTCGAATGGTAGTGTCATGTCCCTACCGTGCATGAGAAAGAAGGGGGAAAATCCGGTAGATGAATTAATATGTGACCGGTAAGCTAATAGGACATAGGGGATCCATTGATCCCAATCTCGTTGCGACCGCGATACATAGCACGCTAAAATGTTTTTAAAACCCCGGTGGCTTCGCTCCAAGCTACCGTTACTTTCCGGTCGGTACGCGATTGTTTGAATTTTTTCTATGTGCAATAATCGGCAGGTCTCCTTGAAGAGGTTGCTCAAAAATGTTTGACCTTGGTCCGAAATAAGTTGAGCCGGGGTGCCGTGACGCGTAATTACATGAGTCACGAACGCTTTAGCGACTATCTCCGCGGTTTGGTCCGGTATTGGAATTGCTTCCAGGTATTTCGTGAAATGGTCCTGAAAGGTCAGTAAATACTTATTCCCGAGGTCAGATGTGACCAGCGGCCCTACAATATCGATGGCCGTCCTCTGAAAGGGTTCAGATAGGGGGGGGGGGGGAATTTTTGTAAAGGAGCCGCTTTGAAATGCGGACTCGTTTTTAATTGGTTGCATTTGTTGCAAGTGGCAACGTAATTGAAAATGTCCTTTTTCATGTTCGGGCAGTATAACTTAGTTTGAATAAAGGACAGGGTTCGTGCTTGCCCTGGGTGTCCCGAAATTGGTAAGTCATGAAAGTCATGAATCGCTTTTCTTATAAATGTTCGGGGTATGACCAACAAGTCCTGACCTGTGTCTTTATTTATTTTGTACAATAGGCCGTCTCGGTCTAGGTAGTACGGTAATTCCGAGGTTTCACTTTCGTTCCCTCCTGGGGCGATTAGCCTACCGAATTCGTCCTTTTCTTGCTCACGCTTAATTTGGGATCTGTCCCAGACAGGTATAAAGGGTGCTTCAATATTTACGACGTTTATTGGTGTTGTATTTTCGGGATTTACCTCGCAAATTTTAATTTGTATAGCGGTATTTCTGAAGATAAATTTAATCATTGCCACTAATTTCGAGAATTCTAATTGTTGCGCCTCGAGGTTTGATTTTGATAACGCTAAACTGAAATCTTTATTGGTCAGACAGCGATCGAGTAAATTGCTCAAGGCATCGAAAATGGACTCGTACGTCGTTTTACCGTAATGTCTGCTCTTTGTTATTAAATAATAGACATTCCGTTCCGGCAGGTTTAATTCCGCGACGTCGCCTACATTTTTACGTTGCGCTTTTAACCCGTTTAAATTACCAAAATTTTGTCTAAAAGCTTTTTCTATACCTGCGTCCATCGAAAAATCTTTTATACTACATACTGCTAGTGCGTGATTTTCCGGTAACGCAAACAGGTGTACGGCCTCGACTGTTACTCTGGGATTCTCGCAATCCTTTGTGTTCGCTAGGGATAATAAAAATTCTTTTAAAGTAGGCTTGTCAGTGGCGTGCGCCCGGCTTAAGGCGTCCGCATTGCCATTCTGAGTTCCCGCGTGATGTACGATTTCAAAGTCGTATTGAGATAACAACATGGCCCAGCGCGCGAGTCTGGAGCTCACGTCTTTGATGGTCAGCAACCATTTAAGTGGTCGGTGATCGGTGATGATCGTAAATTTTTTTCCGTATAAAAATCCGCGGAATTGTTTGACCGCAAATACCACAGCTAAGCACTCGAGCTCGGTGACCGTGTAATTAGTCTCGGCCTTAATTAAATTAAATTAATTAGCTAAAAGCGCAATTAATTTAATTAGCCAAAAGCGCGGGTTGTTACAACTGGAACAAGAAATAAAATTATACACTGTTCGTTAATTTATAAACTTTACAAAAGGATGTATGTATGTATTCACTGTTTTTTCAATGTGCGTCTTGTTGAAACTATGTGGCGAGCACAGAGGACCTACAGTTTAACGTGGATTCCGAACCACCTATATAGACGATTTTGACACCGTCCACTCCGATCAAGGAAGTTTCTTAGTTATATACAAAAAGATAATTTATACAAATTAAGACAACCGCTCGGAATTCTAAATCATGCGTGAAACACGTGAAACATGACTTACCATTGAAAGAAACCTTCCATGCAAGCTGTCCATTCATTTGTAGGACAATCGCAATTAGTCACAATATGACGAGCGTGTTTATAATTTTAAAATTTGCAATTATAAAAACGAACCATTTAGAACAACAAATCGAAACTACTATTTAAAAAAATCAGTTTATGAGGTTAAAACACGTCGAAATGTTGTTCGAGTTTGCAGCGAAACGCCAGCGCCACGATTTGTACTAATTGCGTGTCAACAGTGGTCAACAGGTGGTGTCAATCACAAATACAAGGGGTTAACAAAAAGTTTCAAGATAACAAATGTAAATAACTTCATCAATATACCATTACACATTCTACTACAACAAAAATATTAACCTGGCGTAAGTTTTACTCAAGCTCATATCGTCTGCTACAACTAGGTAACTCGAATTTTGGCTATTTTGAGTTAGCTACATGTACCCACCTAATTTTACCCACTTTATTTAGTGCTACAACTAAAAATGTTCTATTATGTTTCTAAATATCAAATATCCACTTGCTAAAAGTAGATAAGTGCCAGATCCCTTCAATGCTGTTATGCTACAAGTGGATAATTTGAGATACCTATGTAGTAAACCGTGGAGGCGTAAATTAGAATTATATTTAATTAATTCCACACGGCTAGTAAGCCACTAATATAGAAGATCGGAGGTTCGTTGTTAATAGGATTATTCACTGCCACCACGAGCTTGCTTTTAGGGAAGATGCATAAATTTTTTTTATAGCGTAGTTGGATCAAAAATAACTAAATATACAAATTAATGCTATTTAATTTATTTATTTTCGTTTTGATAATAATTTAAAAAATATTTAAAAATCCGTCAATTTGAATTGAACGAAACGACCGCGCAATTTGCCAAGTGACTGATGACGTCACAAGTTAAATTTTACATTCATTTATGTTATTTTTCTGTGGTTTTGTGCTTTGAAAGTTGAAGTTTGTTAGTGTTAAAGCTGTTATTTATCATAATTAAATCAATTAAAAACAAGAAAGTTAAAAAAGTACTTTACACGAGTAGAATAAACATGAAAGTGAGGTTATTGTTATTGTGCCGGTGACTTCGTTGCGTTTAAGGTCATATGATTTATTTTAAATTATCATTGAATTTTAAAATGGATTATTTATAACAAAATACAATAAATAGAAGTTATTTTTGCTGATTTGATATTTAATATATAGGATTAATCGGAAAATACTGTTTTAACTAAATTTTTTTATTCATGCATGTTCCCCATTATTGGTTCGGTAATTTAGGGAGAGATTAGCTCGACGGAACTCCCTCTTTGAATTTTACCTAACTTTAGTAGCTTGGTCGTTTCGGAAACGCAGGTAAAGGAGATTTTGACACTAGCACTTGCGTATTTTCAAGCAATAATAAATTGAGTTCTTTAACAACAAATCTATTGATTCCTTTATAGGTACAACGACATAAAATTGGTAGACTGCGTTCGAAAGCTCAAAAGTTATACAATGCGCGAAGGGCGAAATACATACATATAAATGTTACGTGAAAACATTAGCTTGGAGCGAAAATTTAAAAAATGTGAATAAAAAAAGACGTAATTACTCGTTCTTGAAAATTAATATGAAAAAAATATCACTAGGCATGTAATTTAATAAAAAAAGTTATTGTTATTTATTTTATTTTGAAAGTAAACGAAAGTAAACATGCAACGAATGTTTTCTAGTTGGGCTTTTTAGTGTTTGAACGTGTTTTCGTTAATGCGCCGATGACAGTATAACTTTTGACCTTTCGGATCTACTCTACATTAAATCAAATAATTACAAAATAACAAATTACTGGGAATAGTTTAAAACACATGCACAATACCTTTTTATTGCTAGTCAGCTGACTAAGTCCCAAATATATAATCCAGGAAGGAGTTTTGAAACTAAACAAATTTCTCTTTTCACTTTATCGGTAATTGCAATAAACACTCAAACTTTTAAACTCGTACTATAAATTCTCAAAATTAACACTTAATATTTTATTCGATTTTATTTAAACAACTTCGACTTTTAAGTTAATCAACTTTATACTTTTTAATTAAGTATTGACTCAAAATTAATCAAGCGCGGGCTCGCGGAGTAACTGAACTTATTTAATCGAGCACGTACTCGATGAACAGCTGCCGAATTTTTCCTAAGTTGGGATTTTTATCACCAATTTCCCACTTTGGATAAGTATTCATTTTACCACCCCCGTGCCATGTGAAGAACCAATCCCCTGATTCTTCATCCTGCCTAAAACCAATCAACTGGACGAGCTGTATGAAGAAACACCACCCGACCTGATGTGTAAGTTCCTCGAGAACAAGACCGTAAATACAACAAACCAATAACAAGGAACTAATCATACAAACCGGCACCCCTGAGATGAAATAAAGTTTGGGCATACCCGAATAAAATCCACATATCTATTAATGAAATCCAACCACTTGACATGGAACGCATCATGGCACCAAGATACGAAATAAATACCCTCTCAACACATCATGGAAAACCTGAAAAAAGAAGAAAACATTAGAACATTAATTAACCAAATAATGAAGATTAAATGTTAGATACAATACTAAAAACGATATACGGTTTGAAACCCGGAAAAAATTCATACAGAAACGTACCTGAACCAGCTAAATTAATTTTGAAAATTTTATTTTATTTTTATGACAACATGAATGTCCTGCCAATATGCAGGATTAAGGTTGAGATTGGCAATGCTAATCCCGTTTTTATTTTTCTTTATATAAATAAACAACTTCAATTGCCTAAAACCAAGGGTGATGTGACCAAATCTCCTCGTTTTCAAAACTTACTTCCTTTTTACATGGGTGGCCCTTCAAAGACCGTGTGACTTTTCAGCGGCATCTTATTCTTAAAGTTTCCTCGAATTGAGGGTTCTACAAACTATTCCCACACATTAGGCAAATGAGCCGTTAAATTAAAACTATACTTTTCGTCCCCTTGCTAATACTTATGGACAAGGTTCTGTTTCCGCTGGCTTCTATCTTCTGAGTGGACTGTATTATTTTTTCTTTCAATAAATTAACCAGCATTTGAACATAAACTTTTTATTATTAAACCTTATTTTAACTATAATTTCTTACAACAATGACTACGGTTGATATCTTCTCTTGTTCTAATTTTTCTCATTACGCATGACGCTTTCTAAAACAATTCACAATTCTAGCGTCCAACAGGTGGCAGCATCTGTCTGATTTTTAATTATAAATTAAATATTTAAAATGCATATGGGCTTAAACATGGCGCCCTCTTTGAAAGATCTTACTTTCAACAAAACAAAAAAACCAAAACCTGAAGGGTAACAAATCTTAACCTACATCGGCAATGTCTTTTCTTCCATTTAAATCTTAATCTAAATTAAACGAACAATAAACAATTAATAAATGTATTTCACTGATTCTCACTTAAATCACTTCTACCGAACTAATGGTCTGTCGACGGTAAAACGCACACCTTTACCACTGGTCTCTTTATATCGCCATTCTTGGTCTTTATTAAAACTGCACGCACTACACCGTCCGGCCCCGGGTAAAGTTCTCGAACTCGTCCAAGTTCCCATTTTAACGGTGGAAGCCCGTCTTCTTTTACGATGACCTTCGATCCGATGCCTAGAAGTGTAGAGAGTCGTTGTCTCCATTTGCACCTCATCTGCAGCTCCGCCACGTATTCCTTAGACCATCGAGCCCAAAACCATCATTGCTGTAGCTGCTGTAGTAACTTGAACCTTCGCAACGGACTGATCTTCACCTCTTCTAATCGTTCCTCCACCATGCCAGTTAATTATTGCTTCACCAATCAAAAAGTGTCCTGGGGTTAAAGGATTGGGATCATTTGAATCGGAGCTTAAAGGATGAAGTGGGCGGGAATTCAAACAAGCCTCACATTGAGTCAAAATCGTATAAAATTCTTCAAAAGTCAATTTCGTATCTTTGACTACCCGATAAAAATGATGTTTAAAACTCTTTACACCAGCCTCCCAAATACCACCGAAATGAGGCGCTCGTGAGGGGATAAAATGCCAATTAACCCGTTCAAATGGACTCTGACCTTTGATTGCGTCTTGCAACTTATAAATCTCCCTTTTAGCCCCCACAAAATTTGTACCGTTATCCGTATACACGTTAATGCAGTTGCCCCGCCGAGAGACGAACCTGTTCAATGCAGCTCTAAACGCGTCTGTAGTGAGTTTACTAACCAACTCTAAATGGATCGCTTTAGAAACCAAGCACACAAAAAGGCAAATGTACCCCTTAGTCACGTTATATTTCCTGCCTTTCTTATCCTTTATCAAGAAAGGCCCTGCAAAATCGATGCCGCAATTTGAAAATGGCCGCGAAGGAGTTACTCGCATCTTTGGCAAATCGGCCATTATGTACTCCGTTGCTACCGGTTTTACCCTAAAACAAGTCACGCAATTACGTACCGCATTTCGAACTACGTTGCGCGCTGAAATTATCCAAACTCGCTCTCGTAAAGAAGCCAAAACCTTCTGAGGTCCCGCATGCAACAACCGTTCGTGCTCCGATTTGATTAACAAAACCGACAAGTGATGTTTTGCATCCAACAACGCTGGATGTTTCTTACTAAAATTGTAATCGGACCGCCTCAACCGCCCACCAACGCGTATCACGGAGTCGTTATCCAAAAACGGATCTAAAGCAATTAACCTACTACCCCTTTTGAGAGGGTTGCCCTTTTTTAAATCCTTCAACTCATCCCTAAAACTGTCGTGTTGCGCGATCTTAATTAAAGCTGTCGCCGCGTCATCTAATTCGTTTGGAGTCAAAAGACCCGTTTGCCTACTTGCCTTAGACGTTCTCATGTTCTTTTTAAACCTTAAGCAATATGCCCATACTCTTAGTAATTTTTTATACGAAGAAAACCTTTCAAAAATACCATTTGTTTCTTCCTGCATGGTGACCATGGACACCTGCACCCTTCTGACCTCCTTTCGATACTCATCTGCTTCGGTCTCATCTTCTTTGTTGATATGTGGCCAATTCGACACATCCTCTTGGAGCCAAGAAGGCCCTTGCCACCATTTATTCATTACCGCAAGATCTTTCGGCTCGACCCCTCTTGTTAGAAGGTCAGCTGGATTGTCGCCCGTTTTTACATACCTCCAGTCGTCGGTGCATGTCAATGTTTGTATTTCACTCACTCTGTTGGCACAGAATACCTTCAACAAATGCGGAGACGACGCTATCCATGCTAGCACTATTTTGGAATCGCACCATAAGTAAGACTGGTCAATGTTCATATTTAACGCTTTTGCCACCTTCACGTATAATTTTGCCAATAGGTAAGCCGCGCACAACTCGAGTCGGGGCACGCTTAACGTTTTTAGAGGTGCTACCCGACTTTTTGCACACAGCAATTTGCTGTTAATTTCCCCATCTTGATTTGTGCTGCGTACATAGATAGCCGCGCCGTAGGCCGCTTCCGAAGCATCAGAAAACCCGTGTAGTTCGATCCTATTCGGTGTCTTGCACACTACATGCCTTTCAATTTTAATTTCGTTTACAGGGTTGCCACAGAGATCTAAGCAAGAAGTGAGTGAAAAAAGTGTATTAATTTTCAAAAAAAGTGAAAAAAGTGTATTGATTTTCAAAAAAAAGTGAAAAAAGTGTATAGCAACTTTGAACGAAAAGTGTAATATTTTTGAATTTTATTTACATAAATTAACACAAATAAGTTCATAGTAATTTAATGATCAGATGTTTTTGCCTTTTTATTAAAAAAGTTTGTAATCATTTGATCTTTTTGCTTCAATGACTTTTTCACTGTTTCTGAAACCTTTCTTCCTTTCTTAAATTTACAGTACTATCGATAAGGTTTATGTGATTTCTGCATCGCTCTATGTAACGATAGGCTCATTTTAGTTGCACGTTTGCTTCTAGTGCAATTATCATTAAATTTAATATTTCGAGCCATTTTCTTTTCTGTTTGCCACTGAACCAAACTTTCTGAGACCAAAACATATAATATTATATCAATAAAACATATACAATTCATTATATAGTCATTGCCACGAAAGTTGACGTCTCGTCATAAAAGCATAATCGTCTGAACTAAGCTAATACTCCCTAGTCAAATGAAGTGTATTTTAAAATAAGAATATATTGGTTATCTTTTTTTTTTAATTTTCTTTCTCACTTTCGTTTTAGTTTAACAAATTTGAACTTGTCACCTGTCAAACCAAATATAGGTTATGCTGAAAGGAAACGTTTTATGTTTTTATTGTCGCTTATCAAATTTATTTATTTATTAAGCAATAGTTATGAACAAATTCAAAATAAGACACAGCATAAGTAGGTATACAGCACCTGTGCCGTGCAAAAGCAAAACAATGAATGGCACAAATTGCGATTTTGAGATTTTGACAAACCGAAAACAAGTAAACCACGAAAACAACTAACCTCAAAAATACTAAAAGTGACAGAAATTTTATATAAATTACTACTGGAATCAAATATTTTTTCCGGTACTAGTACGACATGCTATGAGTATATCTGTCTTTTACTATCGTCTAACAAACGCAACAGCGTAAGTCGTTACTGGAATCGTATCACAACACGTGCAATATATTTTCGTGCTTTGTCATATCAATACAAAATGACTGGTAATGCTCATAAGCAATACGTCGTTGCTATATTCGGTCAATCTATGACGAGATGTCAACTTTCGTGGCAATGACTTTATTATAGTAATTACTCATTTGTCATTGCCAACCCAAACACAATAAAATGACTTAATCCGCTTGATCTTAATCCTGTCTAATACATAACAGTTTTTACTTGGTATTTTTATTTTTTGTTATTTGAAATCTATAATGTTTGCTCATCTTGGCTATCATTGTCATAATCATATTTATTGTTAATACCAACAAAAATATCCAGAAAAGGTACCAACAAAAATCTTTTAAAAAATTTTAATTTGAAAAAATAAATATTATTTATTAAGTATTATATTAAAAACTTACATTTTTATAGGTAAAATCGTAAAAAAAGTGAAAAAAGTGAATATTTTTCAAAAAAGTGAAGAAAAGTGTATGATTTTCAAAAAAGTGAAATAAGTGAAAGAAGTGACACTGTGGCAACCCTGCGTTTACTATCGGCAACTGTTTTCTGAATTTATCAAAACTTTCGTGCATTTCCAGCGGCACAGGGTCGTCCCATTGCAACTCGTGATGCCATAATCTTTGCAACATCAACTTTGGCACTATGACAATAGGCCCTAGCAACCCTAATGGATCGAATATTTTTGCTACCGCGGAAAGAAGTATACGTTTTGTGAGTACTCCATTCGTTTCTCTCAGATTCATTTTGTATTGCAGTTCGTCTCGTGACGCGAACCAAAATAAACCCAAAGTCTTGGTCTCACCTTCATCTCCAATGTTCAACATAACATTAGGTAGATGATCTTTAATTTCTTCCAACACTTTTTTGTCGTTGGAGCTCCATTTGTTAAGCTCGAAACACCCCATTCCCATAATCTTTGTGACTTCCTGATGAATTTTTATTACTTCTTCGCTTGTTTCACCACCCGTAAGTAGATCATCCATATAAAAATCATCTCGTATAACTGCACTGGCGATTGGATTACTGAGCATGCATTCTTTTGCAAGCTGAATCATACATCTCACGGCCAGAAAGGATGCGGCCGCAGTGCCGTACGTCACTGTATTGAGTTGGTTACATTGAATTTCCCCGACGTTTCATTTCGCCAAAGAATTCGCTGGAGTGGTCTCTGCTCTTCATGGATCAGAATCTGGCGGTACATTTTTGTGACATCCGCCGTTAAGACTACGTTATGTTTTCGGAACCGTACTATTATCGAGAATAGATCTTGTTGCAGAGTGGGTCCGGCTATTTGAATATCATTCAGCAAAATACCGCTGGTAGTTTTGGCAGAAGCGTCAAATACCACGCGAACCTTTGTCGTCAAGCTTTCCTGACGTACCACACATTGGTGTGGTAAGTAATATGCTCCAGCATCTTGAGGCTCCTCTATTTTTGTCGAATGACCCAAATTTTCGTATTCCTTGAGGAATTTAGAATATTCAATTTTTAAATCTGGATTTCGTTGGAGCCTTTTTTCTATTTGCAGGAGTCTCTTCATCGCTATTTGCTTTGATTCACCCAACTTGCCGATGGTGTCCTTCAGTGGGTATTTCACTACGAATCGACCATTGCTCAATCGAGTCGTGCTTGTATTGAAACTATTTTCACACGAAATTTCTTCTGGTGATCGAATCTCATGGCTTGGACACGATTCTATCTCCCAAAATTTTGCGAGCTGTTCGCTTATCGACTATTCTGTTACGAACCCGCAATAAACTGTACTTGCTTTTGCCGTTTTTATGGGTACCTGTCCAGCTACCACCCACCCAAACTCTGTATCCTGTAAAACAGGTTTGTTTTTCCCCAATGATAGTTGCCTTGCTTTAACAAGATGCCAGAATTTGTCGGCTCCTATCAAAAGGTCGATTTTCCCTACTTCCCCAAATGTTTTGTCTGCTAACCGTATACTACTCGGTATTTTGAGTTTTTCTCTGTCCACTGGTATTGCTGGAATGAGCCCACCAATGTTCGGTACCACTAGACATGACATTTTGGTTTCATAAAAGCCATTTGTGCCCTTAATTTTAATGTCGGCTTGGCGTTTTACGTCCGTGCCAACCTGACTCAACCCTGTCACCGTAAATTCAATTCTTTGGTTTTGCAACCTTAATTTTTCTAATAAATCTTGAGTCATAAAATGCGACTGTGACCCTGAGTCCATTAGCGCTCGCGGCTTGTGCTTGTTTCCGTATTTATCTAACACCTCGACAACAGCTGTAGGTAACAAAACTTGCGAAAGCCCGCTAAACGTTGTGCACATCACCGTGGTTGTGGCGCTCGGATTTTCTACTTTGGACGCGGCTGTTTGCTCGCATTCTACTTTTTTCTCGCGCTCGACGTCGTGAAGTAAGGAATTGTGCCTTCCTTTGCATTTACCGCACTCCCGAGATTTACAATTGGTGGCCCTATGACCCTTTCTTAAACAATTCACGCATAACCCCAATTCTCTTACTCGCGCGTATCTCTCCGAAATTTCTAGTAATTTAAATGCTTCGCAATTGTACAACGCGTGTTGCTTTTCGCAGTGAAAACATTTGAAGTCGTACATTGCTACAAAATTCGCGGTACCCTTGCTTATTTTTTGAGGCGCACCGCTGCTCGCGTTAGCTTGTAAATTTTCTAATATTTGAGCCTTTTCCTTAATCATTTTGCTCAATGCGTCTACTGACGGCACCTCGGTAGGGTATTCTTTTTCGACCTCGCGTCTTGTAGCCCCATCCAACTTACTCATCATTACGTACGCAACTAGGGTGTCCCACTGAGCCGTCGGTTGCCCTAACGTTTTTAGCGCGCGTAAATGCTTCGAAATCCCGTCCGATACAGTTCTCAATCTGTTCGGTGTCTCGCGGTTACTCGTGGGTATTTCAAAAATTGCTTTAATGTGACTCAATACGGCCAGCTTCTTGTTTGCGTACCTTTCCTCCAGAAGTTCCCACGCCTCGGCGTAGTTAGCTCCTGAAACCCCTAACGATTTTATGACCTCGGCCGCTTGACCTTTCACGCAGGATTTCAAATATAGGAATTTTTGAATATTTTCTAACCCGGCCCTGTTATTAATAATCGAATCGAATGACTCGCGAAAAGTTTGCCATTCTTCTGGCTGCTTGCCGTCGAAAGTAGGCAATTGTATCTTAGGGAGGTGTATGTTGCCTCCCTGTATGCCTACTGCTACATTATTCGAAATATGAGAATCATGATTCGACGAAGACGATGACCGTACCGACGGCGACCGTACCGACGGCGACGTTCGGTCTGCATTAGACGGGCTTGCCTCACGAACAGGATTATGCGCGAGCAGGATTTCTTCTGCATCCCTTATAGCAGCGTAATATTTGGTTTCAAATTCATCGCGCTCTTTTTCGGATTCTTTTGAATCGTCAACTGTGCTTAAAGATTCTATTTCCCACTGAATGTCATTGAATTGCTGCAAGGTGTTATTTACATTTGCAAGCCGCAACCTTATGCCCGCTGTGTCTTGCGGGTTATCATTTAAAAACTTTATGAATCGCGTTAACATGCCCTTTACCACCCCACGCTTACGTTTAAGATCACCCAATTCCATTTTTTTTAATAAGCTACTTATTTTTATAAATAACGCAATTAAATTTGGTTTTACTAATATTCAACTTGTTTGAATTATGAATTATTAGGATGATAATTTTAAGGAACACTACCTTTTCGACTTAACTGGAGTTACGCGTTGCCGTGCTTGCCAATCCTTTGTTCTTTGTTTTCGCACCTCGATTCCAATTTTTTCTCTCTTGCACTCGTAGGGATCTATTCGCTCGAGTTTTCTTGTCAACTTAATTACTTGAATTACACGTTTTCGCACCTTGATTTCAATTTTTATTTTTCTTGCACTCGTAGGGATTTCTTCGCTCGAGTTTTCTTTGTCAACTTGATTACTTGTTATGGCGTCGTGTAAATGCCCTTGAGTTGTTGTATTCGCTCGTTGGACCAATTTTATGTTTCCGCTGGCTTCTATCTTCTGAGTGGACTGTATTATTATTCCTTTTAATAAATTAACCAGCATTTGAACATAAACTTTTTATTATTAAACCTTATTTTAACTATAATTTCTTACAACAATGACTACGGTTGACATCTTGTCTTGTTCTAATTTTTCTCATTACGCATGACGCTTTCTAAAACAATTCACAATTCTAGCGTCCAACAGGTGGCAGCATCTGCCTGATTTTTAATTATAAATTAAATATTTAAAATGCATATGGGCTTAAACAGGTTCTTTTGGCGGTGTAGCTATAATAAATTAACAACTCATTTCCGTCCACATGCAAAATAAGCGCAATGTAAAGTTAAATCTATTGTATGCATTGACTTACACTAATATTTACTACGAAATAAGCAAAAGAGCGCCCTTTGACTACATAGCCGCCAGCATCTGTACTCGGCTTTCTCAGAGCCAGTCTACGCCTTGACAAATGATTTCCTGCTCTTTTCGGCCAAGTCAATGCATCGATATTTAAAATTTAATCCTACATAATTATTTTATGCCTTAAATTAAATAGGGTATTCTTAAATTCCTCTTCCTCATTCCTTTCCTCTCGAAAGAGTATGGTGACCTTATAGAGATGCTTCGTTTACCGTTAGGGACCATGTCTTCCGGTCATGCGCCCTATGCGATGCCTCCGCCAGCCCACAACCCGTCATCTTCTTCACCTGGTCCGTCCACCGGGTTGGCGATCTTCCTCTGAGTCTTCGTCCCTCCACCTTACCCTCCACAACAAGTCTTTCCATTGAGTCGCCGCTTGTCGCTATGTGCCCGAAATATTGTAATATTGACTGTTTAATTGTTGTTATCAGTCTTTTTGTGATGTCCCAATAAACATTTTAGCCTGCGAATAGCCTGACAATAGCCTGACAGTGACAACTCGGGCAGGTACCTATCCCTGCGGCAGGCTCATATCGACCCTGACACCGGTACGAAATAGCTAAAGTGGCGCAAAAATTAGCCTGCGTCATACTTGATCGCCGGCAAAAAATAGCCTGCATTAGCTAACCGCAGGCTGAGAATTGTGACTAACCGCAGGCTTGCGGTTAGCTAACCGCAAGCTATTTTTTTGCCGGCGATCAAGTATGATACAGGCTATTTCTTGCGCCACTTATAGCTATTTCGTACCTGTGTCCGGGTGGATATGAGTCTGCCGCAGGCTGAGAATTGTGACTAACCGCAGGCTTACGGTTAGCTAACCGCAAGCTATTTTTTTGTTCATTCATTTGAACAAAATTCAATTGAATTTCGTTTAATGAATTTTTAAATTTATTAATCAATTTTGAAAATCAAAATAAAAAAATTAATTTTTTTGAATTATCCATTTATTTTTTATTTCTTTCAGGTGTTTTCTTTTCTAATTATTTACAACTTTTCTAATTGTTTTATTGACTCCATACACATAATTTTTTATTTTACCCATTTCTCATATTTGTAGAACTTGTTGGTGGTGATTACTCTTCATGATTCGTCTTTACTTTGTTTCTTGGAGTCTGCAATTAAATTTTGAAAATTTGAAATAAAATCTTACCTTGTGCCAGGATCGAACCAGTGACCTTTCCCTTCATTGTCCGTAAGCGTTAACCTCTCTGCCACAGAGCTGTTGTTATTTTAGTTGTGAAATTGCTTTATGACTACAAAAATTTAATTTATAAGAAAAAAGAGGACTAAACGGATTTAATTTTCTAATTACATTTGCGGCGGATTATCAGATAATTGTAATACCAAACAAAAATGAAATTTGTATATAAACGATTTCGACAGTCAGTCAACTTGAATAAATATATATACTGGTATTAAAAAATCCAAATGGTTGTTCATAAAAAATTTGTAGTTTTATATATTTTTTCACTATTACACCTACTTATTATTTGTCACAATTAATTAATTTGAATAATAATTAATTTATTTAAATACTTTTAAACACAAATAAGCATAATTATTTATAATAACATGTAACCAATGAGAAACAATAGTTTTGCTAACGGTGAATTTTTCTTAATTCTGATTGGTTAAAACTGTTTTAAAAGACGGAATTAAAATTCATTGCTATTTAATTATTTATTTTTATAATATATTATATTTTAATGTTAAAGATTTTTCACATTTCAATATTAGTTTTCTTTGCTACAATATTTTTGTTTTCGACATACCACGTGGTTGTTCATAAAAATTTGTATTTTTATTTCTTATTTCACTATTACACCTTCTTATTATTTTTCATAATTAATTAATTTTAATTTTAACAATAATTAATTTAATTT
The DNA here is from genome assembly GCA_932274525.1 of Podabrus alpinus. Lineage (NCBI taxonomy): Eukaryota > Metazoa > Arthropoda > Insecta > Coleoptera > Cantharidae > Podabrus > Podabrus alpinus. The sequence goes on along the minus strand of OW026454.1, from coordinate 86,262,921 downwards.
AAATACTTTTAATCACAAATAAGCGTAATATATATTTATAATAACATGTAACCAATGAGTAACAAGCGTTATGTTAACGGTGAAATTTTTCTTAATTCTGATTGGTTAAAACTGTTAAAAATCGGAATTAAAATTCATTGCTATTTAATTATTTATTTTTGTAATATATACTTTAATGTTAAATATTTTTCACATTTCAATATTAATGAAACATCACATTATATATTTTATTATGTACTTATTAAACCTGTAAAAGAAAACATAAAATATTTAAAATACACGTTTCCATTCGCTAGTTAACTCAAGGGCTCTTTAAATACGTTGATAATATCGGGCGTAAGAGATTAAAAACTACCCCCCCCCCAAATTATAAATATGACCGCTCCTTCTGACTCCAATAATATCTCATATAATAATTATTGTAATATAAAATGCGTATAATAATTCGTATAATCAATGAGAAACAAGAGTTTATTTGCTAGCGGTGAAATTTTTCTTCGTTCTGATTGGTTAAAACTATTTACCACGTGGGTGTCTATAAAAAATTTGTATTTTTATATCTTATTTCACTATTACACCTTCTTATTATTTTTCATAATTAATTAATTTTAATTTAAATACTTTTAATCACAAATAAGCGTAATATATATTTATAATAACATGTAACCAATGAGTAACAAGCGTTATGTTAACGGTGAAATTTTTCTTAATTCTGATTGGTTAAAACTGTTAAAAATCGGAATTAAAATTCATTGCTATTTAATTATTTATTTTTGTAATATATACTTTAATGTTAAATATTTTTCACATTTCAATATTAATGAAACATCACATTATATATTTTATTATGTACTTATTAAGCCTGTCATAGTATTAACTTAAGTATATATAGAGGCCTCTGTTAATTAGCTAAAAGAAAACATAAAATATTTAAAATACACGTTTCCATTCGCTAGTTAACTCAAGGGCTCTTTAAATACCTTGATAATATCGGGCGTAAGAGATTAAAAACTACCCCCCCCCCCAATTATAAATATGACCGCTCCTTCTGACTCCAATAATATCTCATATAATAATTATTGTAATATAAAATGCGTATAATAATTCGTATAATCAATGAGAAAAAAGAGTTTATTTGCTAGCGGTGAAATTTTTCTTCGTTCTGATTGGTTAAAACTATTTACCACGTGGGTGTCTATAAAAAATTTGTATTTTTATATCTTATTTCACTATTACACCTTCTTATTATTTTTCATAATTAATTAATTTTAATTTTAACAATAATTAATTTAATTTAAATACTTTTAATCACAAATAAGCGTAATATATATTTATAATAACATGTAACCAATGAGTAACAAGCGTTATGTTAATATAAATAAGCTAACGGCAGGGCCTGACGCAGGCTAAATTATTAGCTAATCGCAGGCACAGATAAATAACCTAACCGCAGGGCCTGACGCAGGCTAAATTATTAGCTAATCGCAGGCACACAAAAATAAGCTAACCGCAGGCCTGACGCAGGCTAAATTATTAGCTAATCGCAGGCACAGATAAATAACCTAACCGCAGGGCCTGACGCAGGCTAAATTATTAGCTAATCGCAGGCACAGATAAATAACCTAACCGCAGGGCCTGACGCAGGCTAAATTATTAGCTAATCGCAGGCACACAAAAATAAGCTAACCGCAGGCCTGACGCAGGCTAAATTATTAGCTAATCGCAGGCACAGATAAATAACCTAACCGCAGGGCCTGACACAGGCTAAATTATTAGCTAATCGCAGGCACAGAAAAATAACCTAACCGCAGGCCTGACGCAGGCTAAATTATCAACGAATTGCAGGAACAGATAAATTTATCTAAACGGCAGACCTGACGCAGGCCTGCGTCAGGTACAGGCTATTTACAGGCTATTTGCAGGCTAAAAATGTTTATTGGGGTGTAGTTCTTCTATAACGGATATGTTTGTCCTATGTGCTGTCCATGGTATTCTTAAGAGCCTTCTGTACACCCACATTTCGAACGCGTCGACTCTTTTGACGTCTGCCTTTTTGAGCGTCCATATTTCCGCTGCATACGTTGCAATGGGAAAGATCAAAGCGTTTGCCAGCCGTAGCTTTGTCGTTTTTGATATGGATGAGTCTTTCCAGATTTTTACCAGTCTCGTTGTTGCTGATCTGGCTATTGTCAGTCGTCTCCTGATCTCGCTTTCGCATCCTCCATTTCTTTCTATGAGTGAACCCAGATAAACAAAACTATCCACCACCTCATACCCAGCTATTTCGATTTCTGGTACGTTAATTTGCTCTCTGTCTATGACCATAATTTTTGTTTTGCCTTTGTAAAGTTCCAAGCCGTATTTCTTGCTGTATGTGTCCAACTTTTGCATTATTAGTTCGATCTCTTCCTTAGTTGATGCTACGATTAAAGTGTCGTCGGCATATCTCAAGTTGTTAATTTTTCTTCCGCCTATGGATACGCCTCCCTTCCATTCGTCAAAGACCTTGCGCATTATATATTCGCTGTATATATTGAACAGTATCGGCGAGATTATGCATCCTTGTCGTACTCCAGCTTCCACGGTGAATTCTTCCGAGATTTTTCTTGACACTCGTACTACGGCTTTGCTTTTGTTGTACAAGCATCGTAGCAACCACACCAGATGATGTGGCACACCCATTTCTTTCAATATCATCCAGAGGTGTGTCCATCTGATGGAATCAAACGCTTTAGAGTAGTCATAGATGCATTTTGATGTTAAATTCTCTAGCCTTTTCGATGATCTGTCTAACATTTAAAATTTGCTCGCGAGTGCCTCTGCCCTGTACGAATCCCGCCTGTTCATCTGGGATCTGTGGCGAAAGGAACGGCTTTAGGCGTTCATTAATAATGTGGAGCATGACCTTGCTTGCGTGAGATATAAGTGCGATGGTTCTGTAGTTCTTGCACTCTGTTGGGAGACCGTTCTTGTGTATATAGGTACAAATATTGATTTGCACCAATCCTCAGGCCATTCTCCTGTATTCCACACTTCTTCGCATATTGTGTGCATCACGTCAATCCCAACGTCTCCCATGCTCTTTAAGATCTCTGCCGTTATTTCGTCGCATCCCGGGGTTTTATCGTTTCGGAGTCTTTTTATCGCCGCTTCAACTTCTGATCTTAGAATTTCTGGCTCTTTCTGCGGTATGTCCTCTATTTTTTCTTTAGGGTTTTGATCATGCCATTTGTTTTTGTAAAGTTTTTCACAATACTGTTTCCAGACTTTGGAGATTCCTTCTACGTCTGTTATAATTTCTCCGTTTGCATTTTTTATTATTTGTGTTTGTGGTCTGAATTACTTGGCTAAGTATCTCACCTTATCGAACATTTCTCGAGACTCCATTCGAAGAGCATGTTGTTCTAATTGAGCACATATTGCGATATCGAGATACCACGCCAATGGAAGTACGTTATTTAAGATTCGGGAAAATTTTGTTATTAATAAAGCATGTGACTTATCAACGTAAACAGAAAAACTTCGTCCGATACCAAGAAATTGAGTTCAATGTCAAATAATTTGTAAAAAAGGACATGAAGCAGGTTTGAATAAAATAATTTAAAATGTAACATTTAATAATTTTCTTTGTTAAAAAAAATGTTTATTTATAGTAAATGAAAGATTGTTTAGTAATAAGAAAGGTATTTCAAAAGTTAGAATATTGTTAATTAATTGATTAATGTAAAAATTTGTGTTAGTGTTAAATTTAAAATAAGTTCTTAAATCATTACGTGAGTTCGACGTGCAACAAGTTAATGAACTGTGAATGGAAATTTCATGTCCAGCATCTTTATCTATCCAACCACGAAGCAATATGAAGAAGTCAATCCAATCTGAAAATATAAAAATTTTACTTAGAAAATTTCAACGAGTCACAATTGGCTTAATCCATACCTGTACTGTGAAACTTCAATAATATTGATTTTCCGATCAACCAATAGAAATGCGTTTACGCAAATATCGAGATTGCTATGAATTTCGAGATGGAAAATTAAAAAACAATCGAAGAGACCTTGTGTTAAATTTTGCACGTAATGGTGGCGAGTTTTTGATCGTCCTAATAAACAATTAATTTTATAGTGAAAATAATTGGTGAAGATATTAAATACAAGTGTAAAAAGTAGCAAATTAATTACTTACCTACGTAAAACAAAAAATAAGTTGAAAAACGTAAAAGATTGTGAATATTTAAAAAGAATTAAAAATCGACACCAACGAGGTCAACAAACTACAACTTGGAACATTTTCATGGTAATAAACCCATCAAGTGGAATTTGTGCGCAAGGGTACCATACCAAGTACAAGTAACTAGAAGATTCCTGTATTTTTCTAAGGTAACGTGCACATTAAGTACAATTTAAAATAACTAAGTGAAATTTCCGGACATCATACGACACGTGTTTTTTTTTATTTAACGTTCAGAATTTTGATAATTAGATTTAATAATAGAACTTTTTAATATAACAAAACCTTTAATTACATTTTTGTGCTAAATAAAAACATTATTAATTTTGTAACGAAGGATATTTATTTTGACCTGTTCCGAGCCCATAAATGTATTTACAGTATTGGTCACGGAACGAACTCACCCTGTACAAGGTAAGACACATGCACTGCGAACCAGCTAAGCCGAGGCATAATATTTCCATTTATTTATATTTACTAAATTTCACATACATTTCCATTGACGGGGTACATTTACGTATACCCGTACAAGACATCAACAATAAAACGAGTAGCCCTAGTGAAGCTCAGAAACTACACGGCACTTTTTGGCTAGCCCAACGTGAGGCTACGATAGCACATAGCAATATGTCATTAATCTGCTTGGTCTTGTCTTTCCTTGAGCTTTTTTGGATTTCTTTGTTTATGTTTCTTATTTCTAGCATTTTATGGTCAGAATTATTGTGGGATAGTTTTATTTGTCGTCTTTCTTCTATCAACTGATATGTGTCATTGTGTAATAAATTACCTCTATTTAATTATCTCAATTACAATTATCTATGTCGGTAATGAAAATACTTAAACCGTATTTTCTTGGTCGGTATTTAAATTAATTAAAGAAATGCGCGGGTTGTTACACCTAGTTGTGCAAATTCCGAACGTTACGTATAGCAACGTATCATGATACTCATTGCAACGTATAGTACGTCCGCGACCTTCGCAAGACAGTTGAGATATCTATTTGTACGTGATTGTCCTCTCCACCCTACGTGGTGCGGCCTGAAGGCCATCCTAAGAGGGATTATTATAATCAATATAAACCGATCCGTAACTCTTTGAATTTTCTTTGACTCAGACATCAGATATAAATTTGGTGTGCGATAAATCTTTCTATAAGTAAATATCCATATAGCATTTACCCATTAAAATTCACTGTCTAAAAATTTATCAAAATCATATGATTCATTAATGTCGGAAATAATGCGAAAAAAATGAGCTGAAAATGTGATTTCCTCCAAATCAAAGCTTTCAGAAAATCTGATCTTATAAATACATCATTTCAATTTTTTTCCATTAAACCTGGCAATAAACGAGTACGAGTGCAACGAACAAAAGAATCACTGCAAATCAGATGCCGTAGTTAACCCATCGAGGATTTTACGGCACTATTGATGCATTTATATTTTCATTTAGAATTAAGTTATCGGTTTTTATAAAAGTTTTGTTTTATCATTTACGTTAGTAACATAATATTATGTTTTAATTTTCAATTGATCATTAAGATTATCACTGTAATCAATTACAGTGGTCATTATGTTGCCAATGTAAATACATAAATACAAATTTAAGAAAAGATGAATATCATTTCTGATTCATTTTTGTATGCAGGAGATTTACATTCAGATGTGAATAAAAATATGTTATCCGAAAAGTTTTCATTGGTTGGTTGGTCAAATAGATCATAATATTTACTTTGCCGAAATTCGAGGAATTGTTTTTCATTTTGTTTGGTCATGACTGTGAAATTGTTATCACTTATTGACGCAAAAGTATCATTCGATACCTTAAATTTTTATGGTCTCATACAAATCGTGTGTAATAATTATTGTAATTCCACTTATGGAAACTTCTATCAAAAATTTTAACAAGATTGATAACAAAATTCCATGCAATGCTCTTGGCCCTTCGGAGCAGGACGTTTGAACGCGACCGTTTGAACGCAGGAACGTTTGAACGCAGGGACGTTGGAACGCAAGGACGTTTGAACGCGAGCAGTTAGGATTGTCGTTTTTCTAAATTTAATTTGTATTCGCCAGAATTTTTGTTATGAAACACTTAGGAAATTTCACATCATCAGACGCACATTGATTGTCGTACCTACTAGTAACATGTATGAAATATTGACAATATTCACACTTTTTTCGGTTTTTTGGGGTTCTACGTTAACGTACTCAAAATAATCGTAAGAGAGGCACGAAAGGAACGCTATCAGAACTTCTACTGCTTCTAGCGCAAGAAATTGCTGAGATAATTTTTTATTGCCAAAGATGAAATGCAAAATTGGCTCTAGGAATTTCAGAAATGCTATTACACAATGCAGTGATTCAACACCATTGAATTGATTTTTTTTGGCCCGAAAATATCGGGCTAATTATAGACGTCATCATCATGATAATTCTTATATAAATTTTATATTTTTAAGAAATGTTGTTATGTAGTAGTAAATGATATAAATCTAATCAGGTACTTAAACGTCTTGATAAACTAAGATAAAAACCCAAAAATCACCTAAATTTTGTTAATTGCAGTTAGTAACTTATCATAGTAAATAATAAATATCAAAAATGAGTTTCTTGAGTTCTTCCTTTTTATATAACGTGTTTGGTGTTGTAATAGCATTATGTGTTATAATTATTACATATTTCAAATGGAACTTCACATATTGGAAAAGAAAAAACTTACCCTATTTGGAACCAACATTATTCACTGGAACAATGGAAAGTCCATTCCGTCGAACAATGGCGTATGGAGTTTGGATGAAAGGCCTATATGACCAATTAAAAAAAGACGGCCACAAACATGGAGGTATTTACAACTATGCATCGCCTTCTTATCTTCTCGTTGACCCAAATTATATAAAAAACATAATGCAAAACGATTTTCAATATTTCGTCGACAGAGGATTTTATTACAACGAAAAAGATGATCCGTTAAGTGCCCACTTATTTGCATTGGGTGGTAAAAAGTGGAGAAATCTTCGAACAAAATTAACACCAACCTTCACTTCTGGAAAAATGAAAATGATGTTCGAAACTTTGGTCGAATGTGGTACCCCAATGAAAAATGTAATGGATAAACTAACAGAAAAACAACAACCAATTGACATCAAAGAGATTGCTTCACGTTACACGACCGATGTGATTGGGTCGTGTGCGTTTGGCTTGGAATGTAAAAGTTTTGATAGTGTAGACTCAGAGTTTAGGCAATGCGGGAAAAAATTATTTGAAAGGGATATGGTACGACAATTTCTTCGATTATTATTTGTAGGTAATCAAGAACTTGGAAATTTTCTTAAAATTAAAGTGTTACCCAAATCCACGTCAGATTTTTTCTTTAATGTTGTTAAGGATACGATAAACTACAGACAACAGAATAACGTAAGACGAAACGATATCCTTCAGTTGCTTACAGAAATAAAAATCGATAATAAGGGTGCTAAATCAGAAAACCACGACGATTCTTCATTATCGATGGAAGAAATAGCCGCCCAAGCGTTGGTATTTTTTATTGCTGGATTTGAAACGTCCTCAACCACAATGACATTTTGCTTGTACGAATTGGCCAAGCATCCAGAAATACAGAAAAAAGTTCGAGAAGAAATCAATGTGGTGTTGACAAAACATGATGGCAAAATTACGTACGATTCTATGTCGGATTTAAAATTTATGATGCAAACTATTGAAGGTAAAGCATAAATTATAATAAGAAAGGTTAGTTGTATTTAAAGTTTTATTTTAGAAACTTTAAGGAAATATCCTCCCGTTCCTCATATTACGAGGATGTGCGTCAAGGATTACCCTGTTCCTGATACTAATATCGTAATAGAAAAAGGAACTCCTGTTTTTATTCCCGTTTATGGATTACAACATGATGCAGAATATTTTCCTAATCCAGAAGAATTCGATCCGGAACGGTTTTCTGAAGAAAACAAGAAACAAAGAAATCCGTTTACCTATATGCCATTTGGGGAAGGTCCCCGTTTATGCATAGGTATGTAAAATTAGAAGTCTAAATTTTATATTTAACGAAAAATTTTAGGTATGCGATTTGGTTTGATGCAAACAAAAGTTGGGTTAACGGTGTTACTGAAAAACTATGAATTTTCTTTAAGTGAAAATACGCCAAGTCCCATTAAACTTAGCACATCAAAACTTTTATTGGATTCTGAAGATACTATTTGGTTATGTTCGAAACCAGTAGAGTAACAAATTGTAACTGTGTTACAATTTTTGGTTTTAGTAATGTAAAAAGTTATATTTTAATTCGAATTACAACACAACAATTTACTATGTACGGTTACAATGTGATATATACTTATATGCATTTGTAAAAAGGTGTATCTAAATAAATTAATGTATTATTAGTAACCTCTTTGCAGACCTTTTTGTTGGTTTTGAAGAAGGGTTTTACCGTTTTTCAAATTCAGGCAGTAAAATACTATCTTCAATCTTGATCCTTATCCTCAAATAATACATTGCTCCTTTATGGCACCATCATGAAGCCTCAGAATTCCATTCTTTAAAAAATGCATATCAAGGAAAATGCACAAAACATCAAATAATGAACAATTTTAGCTTCCATATTTTTAATTATTGGAGTGGCGATAAGAAAATCTCAATTGAAGATGAGTGCATAAGGTTTTAAGTGTAAACTTGTTAAATTTGTGATCCATTATCTGTTCAACTGTACAATGCACTTCAGACATACTTGATTATACCCTAGATGTGATGCCATTGTCTAGCCATCATGGAGTATAAAAGTGTACGAAATATGAAAATTGATCATGATAAAATCTCATTATTATGATGAAGCAAAGAAGAAATTTCCAAATGAGTGTAAGGATAAAGCAACTAAACCAATATGATTTCACAAAATTCACTAGTTAACACAAAAGTGGGTCATATTGAGTAGGTGCCAGTCCAAACAGTTTACCAAACATTTCAAATTCGAGGTTACTGGTGCCTGATATGAAGAAATCGTTATTGATTTTGATTGTGAAGTTACCTGGTTTATAGAATTGATAACAAATGGTGTTGCTTACCTGCAACAACATCCTGGTATTCAAGAATTGAAAGAAATTTGTGAGAATTTAAAGACAAGCAAAAATAAAGACTTTCGTTGAAGAGACAATAGCGCAAATACTTCATTTTGGCTTAGGACAAGAATGTTCTATCTGACACGACACGAGAATCAGGGCAAATTCTAAATAGTTTTTCTGTACCTTAAAGCACTTGATATGAAAACAGTTTGATAAACTTTCTAAATTCGAGGTCATTGATAATATCCATACAATGATTGGGGAGTTATCTATCTCTGACCAGCTGAAAAAAAATTTCTTCAGGTACACACTAAAGAACAGGCTTATTTTAGTCTATAGAAAAAATAATTTTCGAGAAATCTTTAAAAACAACCCCAAATTCGACTTTTTAAAAGTAGGGAAATTAGCATCGAATATGCCGCGCCCCCCAGGCAGACACGATGCAATTCATCGACGTTCCCTTCAAATCGCGTGAAATTTTTTCGCTCCGATTTGAATTTTTCTTTGAAATTCGGATAGGTGGGGGTGTGATTAGTAGATATATTAGTAATAAATATTATCAAAAAAATGGAAAATAACCCGTGTAATGCCGAAAAAGTGAAAAAAATTAATTTTTTTTCTTTGATTTTTGGGGTGTGCATTCGATAAGGAGGGTTATCCATCGTCTAAACCTACCCTTCCGGGGCGCCGCTCCGCTCCGCTACGCTCTGCACCCCTCCAGGGCGGTTTTGACTCTGGTTACTAGGCTAAACATACGAGAAGGCGCCACCCATCAATAAAACCGGGATGAAGGAAACCGGGAGCTTAGAGACCCTTGAAATAACATTAAAAAGTATAGTTGCGGTAAGGGGCAGTAAACTATTACGTTTCACCCCCAAAATATCGAATAAAACAAAAAATAAATCGATGTTACATGTACGAGAGACGAGCTGCATCTGCCGGTCCGAAATTATGAGACATTTTGGGGGTTTATTAGAACACTTCAATATACATCTTTACCAAATTTGAGTTTGGCCGGACCTTCTGTAAGCTCAAACCAAAATTTCGGTTTCGTTACTTGGAAGATACTATAACTTGGGCAAATTTTGAAAAAATCAATTTTTCTCTTCATTTTCCAACCTTGGCCACAATTTCAATTAATTTATTATTAAAAGCATTTGCCGTGACTGAAAACATTTCTCTCTCTGCAAGGAATCAATATTGTGCCGTTTTAAGGGTGGGTCATGTTTTCGGTCAATAATTTAAGTATTAGTGTGCCATGGAAAAATATATAAAAAACTATTTTATAGAGAATTTTACGCTCTTCAATTATGGTCTAATCATAATTTTTCATACAGGCATAAATAAGCGAGTTATCGGCAAAAAATCGCGTTGGGGAGCTAAAACCCCCGATTGTGGGGAACAGCGGCGTGGGATTTTATGGTATGGGACTTTTGGGGGGTTCATTAGAACACTCCAATGTACATCTCTGCCAAAATTCAGCTTGCCCGGATTTTTTGCAAACTAAAAACCTTCCTTGCCTGGACTATAAACTACTTATTGATTTTGAATTAGTTCGCATGTACCTTAAAGAATTTGATATGAAAACACTTTAATAAACACTCTAAATTCGAGGTAATTGATTATATCCACGATATGATTAAATCATTTATTGATTTTAATTGAGAAATTACCTAGTTTATGAAATTTCTAAAGCTGTTAAGCACATCTTAGATATCCTTCCATTTGTTGTTTTTCATGTGCGACAACATCCTGGCATTCTAGAAGTTAATAATAATTCAAAAGAAAAAGAGAGGTAAAAGCAATAAGTGTTAAAGAATAATTTCATAATATTTAACGATTTATACGTTGATTCTGGTCGCAAACTTGAACTCTTAAATACCTTTCAACTTTAAGTTTGACTAAACTAACCAATGAATCAATGATCATGAAAACTTTTCAAGTTTTTAGTTTGAACAATTTCCTACCCAATCAAGGTGACAAAACAAACAAGTGTATTCATAAAATAAGTAAAAATATATTATTCGTCATTTTGAATGTTATTTAGTGGTAGCAGTAGAATTAACATTTGTAAAAGTCCATTTTTGATATGAACTATCTTTACAATGATCAATCTTAACACCTTTAGAATCCTGCACACCCTCACTGCTTAAACATTTATTAAAACTAGGATTATAAATTGTTCCGTTTTTGTAAAGAATCCAGTATTGCTCTCTGCTATGACTATGACACTCAGTAAGCTGTACGTGAAAGTTATCAAATGCTTCGGCACAAAAGTTCTCTTTCCTAAGTTCACCTTTGGCACTTAACGAATAAAATTGAGACATAGCTAAATATGGATGACACTGATACAATCCTAATGGACCCACTTTATCATCTGGTAACTGTAAATCGTCCAAACACATGTTGAAACTATTCCGCACTTGTCCATAAGCAAACACATTTTCATCCAGGATAAATTTTTCTGGATAAATGTTATCCAAATACCACTTAAAACTCTTGCAACGTAATTTTTTGCGTAACTGTTTCCGGTGCGTTAAGTCGCCTAAAATTGGATTATGTTCCAATCCAGGCTGGTGCATAAAAAATAATCTCTTATAGTCGTCCATCCAAACATGCGCAAGTCTCGCCGTGTTAATTCCATGAGTGTCCTTATTGTCTGGAAACGAATAGGGATGAAAATCTCTGAAAATATGGCCCACTCGCGAACATGGAACCTGAAAAAATGTTAGTTAATTTTAATTCGACTTATTATTTTTTAAAAACTTACCGTTTCAAGTCGACCACCACACTGCCATATCCTAAATGACATTTCCAAATTTTCACCACCCCATCCATCCATCTGTTCATCATAGGAACCAATTTCCCAGAAATACTTCCTATTTATTGCAAATAAACCACCAGCCATGGTGGGCGATTTTACAGGTGTTAGTTTTCCCTTATCCTTTTCATCCTGGATGTCGATCCAGGTGAAGTGGCCAGCCCATGTGAACCCTCCAACTTGATATGATGTGTCACCTTGAAAAGTTTTCGGTTTTTAACAAGCTTTTTAAAATTAGTAAAGCTACAGCTGGATAGTTGAACTATCCTAATAATAGAGGCTAGTAACTTTTCTAGCTTTTCAGCTTCAGGGCAAGCTGAAATTTGGCAGATATGGGTATTTCAGTGTACGAATAAATCTTCTAAAGGTCCCCTAAAATTGGGGATTTTAGTTCCTTCAATGTGTTTTCTCGTCTATTATCAAATTTAATTTCTAGGTAAAATTATTAAGATCCGACCAAAATTGCATTGAGAGAAAAAAAAATAAAAACTTTATTCAACATACAATTTATTTCAGAACTTGGTTCCAATTTCCGTTTTTAAAAGTAACTGATTTTAATTTAACGAATAGTATGATGTAAATAAATTTTAAAAACTCAATTATGTTGTATTTGAGTAGCTGTCCAGAAGTCAAACTTATTTATAAATAATTAATTAAATCGCCGATTTTGTTAGTAAAATTGTTTTACAAACAATTATTTTATATTCAACAATTTTTTAATTGTAAAAAAATAACAAGCAATTTTTTTACACCACAAACAATTGTTTTACAAATAATTTTATATTGAAAAACGTCCATTTCATTAATTATTTATCAATTTTGTAGATAACTTTATGCTCTTCAATTTTAATCTGATTAATTGCAATTACGCGAGTTCTGGGAAAAAAAAATAGTAGAGCTAACATCAGCAATTACGGAAGCCAACACGGAATTAAAAAAAAGTTTTGGTGGCTTCATTAGGACACTCAAATACACAAACACGTCTACAAAATTTCACCTTATCCGGATTTTTCGAAAACTCGAATAATTTCTTCGACTTTTAGAAGTAAACCAGTAGGAAAATTTTGAAAAATTCGATTTCATTTATGATTTTGTTATTCAATTTTAGTTCAATGAGAATTTTCTGTAAACATAGAATTAAGTGCGTTGTAGGTAAAAACCCACGCTAGTGGAACTAAAATGTCCGATTGTGGAATAAGTTTAAAGAGAATTTTAGGGGACTTTTGGAGAGCTCATTTAAAAATACTAAGGAAAAAAGCAAATTGCAGAAGAATTATTCCACTGAACAAGAAAAGAGATGGGGAAATATCGAAACTACATAGAGACAAAGCTGATACCAGGATGGGAGACGGTCCTTTTTGGCCACCTAGTTTGATTAAGGCCGCACTGAAGAGACATATCTACGGATGAATAAAAGAGTCCCATCTGCATTTTAATATTTTTGAGATATTTCATGTTTATATCATGTTTTCATCTATGCCGTGCTAATGAAATAACTAATAATTATGAAATTTTAGGAATTATCTCACCAGATGAGTAAAAATTTAGATCAGAATTATTTATCGGAAAATTTCTTGTTTTTGGGGAAAAAACAGTAGATAGGACAATTTTTCGTAGTTATATTTGCATTAATTTACAAATTAATGAAGACAACTGCATGTTTTATTACTTGAACATAATATTATAATATAGCACAGAATATTATTACAATTAATTGTATCACTGAAAAAAATAAACATTATAAATATAAAATACGGAATGAATCGGATTCTTAACTGTTAATTGAAGTTTTTCGATAGGAAACTGTTAGATTTTAACTTAGGAAGGAATAATCGGTTTCAATTTTTTTATTAAATTATTTTTATATCGCCATCTATTATCGCCATCTATTCCTATAGTACTTATGATAGATAGTACTTATGACTTTCGAAATTTTTTTTTCAAATACTGGCACACAAAAAGTTGAGTTGCATAAAATCTTGCCAAAACTTATTTTTATAGAATAAATTCTTCTGATCTCTTATAAATAGAGATGAGATTTTTAGGTCGTATAAATGTTATACCAGAGAGCGTTAAAGGGTTAATTGATACACGGCCCCGTTTCTTCTTTCTTTTTCATACAGCATAACTTTCGAACGGGGCCGTGTATCAATTAACCCTTTATATACTCTCTGGTATAACATTTATACGACCTAAAAATCTCATCTCTACTTATAAAACATAAATGAACCACGCTTTGAAGAAGTCCTCTTTAATGTAGATAGGACATTGTTATTAAGTATAATGTAGTTCGGACAATTATTCTTGTAAACGCATCATAACTTGTAATTAGGACAAACTAATTAGAGGTTTTATGAAGTTATCTTGCTAGAGAAAGGACATTTACAAATAGGAAAGGTTGAGACTGAAAATGAAATAAAAAACTTAAATTATGCAGATATGATAATATAGATTTAGGCTATTATATATTTCGATTAAATAATAAATACTCAGGTCGTCACGCTGTGTTAATTATCTCTTTAAACTAAACGACGTCAAGGGTCACCAAAGGTGTCAATTGGAAATGGGCATGTGACGTGATTTTGGTCGTGTCATGGTGGATCACGACGTGACATGTCTATAGAGTATAACTATGTGCAAGTGATTTGAATTTTTAAAAATTCGATGCCAGTGATTACGGTGGCCAAATATGGCACTTTTTATGGTACTACAGATTGTATCAGTGTTTATGGATTTGTATTATTAAATGATGATTACATTATAAAACGAGAAATTTATCAATTTGTGCAATTAGTTGAAATTATTAGATTGGTATTTTTATTATGTTGTTTGTAAGAAAATTGGCCAAATTTCGATCAAAAAAATCCAAAATCTGTCTTCTGCGATTTTTCGACGGATTTCGTTAGGTAATTGTTCGTACTTCAACATACTAAAAATCGTTTTGTCGGAACCCTGAGCTTCTTACCTTTATGAAGGAGTGAAAATTATGTTTTTGGCAAAATATGAATATTTAAACAAATTTCTATTTCAGCTATATTGCTATCACATAACTCATTAAAAATATTAATAACACTTAAAATATTTTAACAACATCTTTGAAATTATGAAAAGAAAAGTTTCTTAAAAATCGTCTGATATGGTTCTGATTTTCGGATATGTTTTAAGGTATGGCGTCCTAATAAAAGCCCCGAGTTGGCAACCTCGGCGATCGTCAAAACAAAATTTTCTTCGCAATATTTCCTTACTAGCTGACTTTAGGACGAAAATGACTGCTATAAATCTTATGGAGAATAAAATTTACTACAAATTTTATCCAAGGTATTTGTTACGAAAAATTTTCTCTTTTTCGCAACAACGTTGAATTTATTAAATTCAACTTTTACATCTAGCGACATATTTCGTAGCACCCTGTATAGCGAACGTATTTGACGGAGATTAAACTCGCGCATGCAACGATAAGGACTTCTTGGGTTAGCGCTCGTACGGAGCGGTCGACGTTTTTGTGTTTTCTATGTGAAGTGATAACAATTTTGGTTCTAATTTTGACAAAATATGGTGGCGATTTTGTGATGGGTCCCTTTCCGCATCATGAATTGTTTTGGATGGTTTGCGCTCCAACCCAGTACTATGGGGATTTTTCACATTGATGTTTGCGGAATTGTGGATGTATTCCAGGTCGTTATCTTTTTGTCGGACCACCTTGTCCATATTTTCTGGAAGGATATTTTTTACTCAGTTCGGTAAGTTTTTATAATTTGAACTGATTACTTCACAGGGAAATGCATTACTCGACTTGGCCAAATTTTCCGCCGAACATAAGGAGTTCGATTGCGTTTTAACTAACCCTTGACTGTCTTATTTTTTTATGTGATATGTTTATTACAAAGGGTTTCATTGTCTTGCATATTTTTTTGTACGAATGTTGGCCGAGATAGTTGATACGCCGTATTTTTCGTTGTATGCACGATGAGATATTCTATCTAATCTCACACGTTCGAAGACGTGAATTTTAATGCCAATGCTGAACGTTACTTTTTGATAATTATTTTAATTAATAATAATATTTAATTATGTATTGTTAATTGAGTTTTATTTGTGCATTTAAATTTCACTAGGAAACATCAACCGGCGGTGGTCAAATGCAAAGACTTTGAAATTTTATTTTAGATATTTTTTTGTGTTCATTCTTTGATTTTATGTTCTTTTTTATGAAAGGCTACGATGTTCGACCCATACACAGGGTGCGGCATTTCATCGAGATTGCTTTCATTGGTTTTTCATTGGGGATTCGACATGGTTCCACTTTATCGTGGGATTTTTATATAACCATTCGAATGTGCCCTTGGTTTATGTTTGGGAGTGATTTTCGGTGGCAGTGTCGTTGCCACTGTGCTTGTGTTGGTCGGCTAACACCTTTTACATCCGACATCGTTAATATCTTTGCCTTCTGACAATTAACATCCAATTGTCCATTTTAATTGTGTTGTGTTAGCAAAGCTGTTTCCTTGATCTCTCCGGGGTGTTTCTTGCACACGATCCACGACTCTCGCTGCCGCAATAAACGAGCTAGTTTAAAACCTAACACCAGGGCCCCACGCAAAATTAAAGTAGATGGTTTATCCTTCTGCGTGGACTTAATCTTTTCCGAGCTGACTTCTCATTAGAGCAGTAAGGAAAGATTTTGTTACATATTTTTCTCGTCTAATAGTTGCTGAGCGCCAGCGCTGTTAAATAGAGCACATTTTTGAAAATTTAAAAAGCTCGATTTTGCTCTGCCTTTTTTTTATAATGTTTGGTTACTCTCTCTACAAAAGTCTATTATAATATGATAAAATCTATTATTATATACTCTATTATAAAAAAGTCGGGTCATAATCGAGCGTTTTTGAAACTTTCAAAAATGTGCTGTATTTAACAGCGCTGGCGCTCAGCAACTATTCGACTTAGAAAGAAATATCTTAAATAAAAGTTTTAGTAAATTTTGTTCTCCATAAGATTTGTAGAAGTCATTTTGGTCCTAAAGTTAACTGGTAAGGAAATATTGCGAAGAAACATTTTGTTTTAATTTTTGTTGTAATTTTAGGAAAACCTCTGGGAAAACCGTAATTAAGAACAAAATCTATGCTTTTAAACCGTTTTAAACTATACTAACTTGCTGAAAAAAATATATTACTAAAATGTTACTACATTAATTTTACTTTAAATTCGTTTATATACTAATTAATTTCAAATTTTTATATTAGTAAATAAAAGGTATACCATGAAAAGTGCCGGCGCGCCCAACCAGTGGGCGCTAGTTGTGACCCGCGAAGGCATTTAAAATCACCCACGCATTGATTTTGATAAACTTGTTTTTTATATCCAACAAGAGAGAACAGACAATCGAAAATATTAAAAAATTAAAGTATAAAAAATACACAATGTCGAATTTATAAAAATATATCACCCCATTGATATGAATTTTTTGACCTCTAACTTTATTTTTTTGCTTCTTACTCCACAAAAGTAAAAGCTGTAAAACAAAAAGGAAACGTAAACCTTTTTAAAGGCCTGTATTTATTTGGTCAGTATTTCAAATAGTTTTTGGTCAGTATTTTAAATGGATGGTCAGTATTTTAAACAAATGGTCAGTATTTTAAATAAATGGTCAGTATTTTAAATAAATGGTCAGTATTTTAAATAAATGGTCAGTATTTTAAATAAATGGTCAGTATTTTAAATAAATGGTCAGTATTTTAAATAATATGGTCAGTATTTTAAATAAATGGTCAGTATTTTAAATAAATGGTCAGTATTTTAAATAAATGGTCAGTATTTTAAATAAATGGTCAGTATTTTAAACATATCAGTATATACAGGGTGGCCCAAAACAATCGGAATGGTTTGAATACTTAATAACTTTTTTATTTCAAGGTTAGTTTTTTATTTTTTTTCAGAATTTCGTAATGCAGACTTTTGGAATTTGAAATGGAACAGTACTCGTTCACCGGATTCTCCCGCATGGGCGCCCATGTAGCTAAATTCAGGCAAGTGCGAAGTTTAAAAAAATCATACACTCGTATACAATTTTATTGCACATAAATTATAACATTCCAGGGGGGTGCAGTGCGAAGTTTAAAAAAATTATTCACCCGTATGCAATTTTATTGCTTGGCTATACGCTTAAAATATGTCAAACCTCCTCCAGCAGCTACACAAATATACCTATAGGTGAAAAGCGTTCAAGGGGAAGGCCAAAATTAGCTACTAAAGCTCTTCTAGTGGATTAATTATAATTATATTTTATTCGCATTTTTTTTAATTGTGATAAATTAAATAAAATTTTTATAATAATTATTTGGATTTCTAATTTTATATTAAAAATGATCACTGACAAAAATAATTAACTAACCAATAAAGTATACTAACCAAAACTGCAACTTTATTATTTATACTGACCAAATTAACAAATTATACTGACCAAAATAACAAATTATACTGAACAAAATTCGATTTAATACTGACAATATTTATACTGACCAAAATATTATTATATACTGACCATTTATTCTAAAAAATACTGACCAAAAAATTAGTTGTCCTTTTTAAAGGATTTTAAAAGTGAGAACCAAAAAAAGGGTCAAATGTCAAGTTTTCCTTTAACAAATTTTCGGTGTTTCCAAATTATTGGTACCCTTTTTACAACACCTTCTACCCCCCTTTCCAAGTGACGCCACTCACTTAGGGATCCACAGGCTAGTATTTAAAAAGTAATTAAAAAAATTTGACCCACTTTTCAAAAAGGCACTGCTATAGAAAAAAGAAATGTCGTCAAGTATGCGCGTGTTTGTGAGCATGAGTGAAAAGTCGTCATGTGAATGCAGAACTAACCTAAGTCACAATTTCTTAATTTTTATTTTATTACAAAAAATTATAGTACGAGATGTGTTGTACAATGCAGAAAAATCGTAAGTCGAAAATCCTAATAACATTTTATAATAATTTTGGACTTAAAATTTTTCTTAATTGTAAAACAATTCTCAAACTATAATTTTCTGTAATAAAATGTAGATCAAGAAATTTGGACTTAGGTTAGTTCTGCATTCACACGACAAAGTGATTCAGGCACCCCTCTCTAGTGTTAATAGAAAGATAATTTTTCAGTGCATGTCGGAGGCTACTACTAAAAATAAAAAATTCACTGCGTTTCAATGAACAAATTTTTACATTTTATAAATCTCCCCGACTTTTCCACGTTTTCCTTAAGAGATATTCCTGTAAAATAATATAATGTGCTGTCCAGAATAATTCAGAAAAGACTGAAAAATTTAACAGAGAAAATAATAGCAGACTACCACAGGTCAATCCAGGGTTCCCACGAAATTTTTCAAAGCAAATTTCCTGACTTCCTAGTTCTCCCCGACTGAAATTTAAAATTTCCCCGACTTTTTCAGTGGATCAGAAAAAGCCGAAAAATTGGCTCAAGTTTGCAAAAAATCCGAGCAAGCTGAATTTTGGCAGAGATGTGCATTGGGGTGTTCTAATGAACCCCCCCCCCCCCAAAAGTCCCATAAAATCCAACGCCGGCGTCCCCCACAATCGGGGATTTTAGCTCCCCCAACGCGATTTTTTGCCGATAACTTGCTTATTTATTATGCTTGTATGAAAAATTATGATCAGACCATAATTGAAGAGCATAAAATTCTCTGTAAAATAGTTTTTTTTCATATTTTTCCATGGCACACTAATACTTAAATTATTGACCAAAAACACGACCCACCCTTAAAATGGCACAATATTGATTCGTTGCAGGGAGAGAAATGTTTTCGGGCACGCGAAATGCTTTTAATAATAAATTAATTGAAATTGTGGCCAAGGTTGGAAAATGACGAGAAAAATTGATTTTTTCAAAATTTGCCCAAGTTATAGTATCTTCCAAGTAACGAAACCGAAATTTTGGTTTGAGCTTACAAAAGGTTCGGCCAAGCTAAATTTGGTAAAGATGTATATTGAAGTGTTGTAATAAACCCCCAAAATGTCTCATGAAAATCCCAAACCGGGGTTCCCCCAAATGAGGATTTTAGCCCACTAGGTGCGGTTTTCGCCTATAGCTCACGTATTTTTACTTTTACCAAAAATTATCATTAAACAAAGTTTAATTTGCCTATTACAGTATGTATTGTAGTACTACCTACTGCAGCGACACAAGTTATAAAGAATTTTATGTTCTTCACCTTTGCTTAATGGTAATTTTTCGTAAAAGTAAAAATACGTGAGCTATAGGCGAAACACCGCACTTAGAGGGCTAACTCATTTGGGGGAACGCCGGCTTGGGATTTTTATAAGACATTTTGGGGGTTTATTAGAACACTTCAATATACATCTTTGTCAAATTTCAGTTTGCCCGGACCTTCTGTAAGCTCAAACCAAAATTTCGGTTTCGTTACTTGGAAGATACTATAACTGTACAAAAGCAAATTTTGAAAAAATCAATTTTTCTCTTCATTTTCCAACCTTGGCCACAATTTCAATTAATTTTTATTAAAGTCATTTCCCGTGCCCGAAAACATTTCTCTCCCTGCAACGAATCAATATTGTGCCATTTTAAGGGTGGGCCATGTTTTCGGTCAATAATTTAAGTGTTAGTGTGCCATGGAAAAATATGAAAAAAAACTATTTTATAGAGAATTTTATGCTGTTCAATTATGGTCTGATCATAATTTTTCATACAAGCATAAATAAGTGAGTTATCGGCAAAAAATCGCGTTGGGGAGCTAAAACCCCCGATTGTGGGGAACACCGGCGTGGGATTTTATGGTATGGGACTTTTGGGGGGTTCATTAGAACACTCCAATGTACATCTCTGCCAAAATTCAGCTTGCCCGGATTTTTTGCAAGCTTGAGCCTGGACTATAATAGTGATTTTCTTATCTTAAAAATTTCTTGACTTTTCCAGGTTCTCCCCGACCGAAATTTAAAATTTCCCCGACTTTTTCAGTGGATCAGAAAAAGCACTGACCAGGGTAGGTCAGTGTATAATAGCAACATAAAAAAATTTCAAAATTAATATTAAAATTTCGTCTCTACTCAAACTTCTCTTCTTGTTAAAAATTAAAATTCCCTGACTAAATTTGAGAAATTGAGATTTGCCAAGAAAATAATAAATTATAGAAAAAATTTATATAATTCTATATTATTATGGAAAACTGAAAATGCAAAATTTTCATCGACTATGTTTTTAAGCACTTTCCCTCAGTTGATTAACAACATGCTTATTGACGTGTTTAATTAAAAATCATAAAATACTACAGTAAAAAAAATTGGTAAGCTTTTCTTCAGCCCTGCCGGTTTGAGAAACATTGTAACATGCAATTTAACTTACCATTGGTTGAATATGCTAAATTGTTAGCTTCTATGACATCAATTATAGGCACAAGAACTGCCGTTTCGTCTTCTTCGATTCTAGCAAGAAGAGGTTCCATCCAACCAACGGTTGCTTCACAATGAGCATCCAAAAAGATTAACACATCCCCGGTAGATATTCTAGCACCTTGCAGCCTTGCTCTAATTAAGCCCATCCGGTGGTTAAGGTGCAAGAGCTTAATGTTCTGATACTTCAGCCGGGTATCCAGATAATATTGTAAAAGATCTTTTAAACTGTCTAAAAAATTGAAAACAAAAATAAAGATCAGCCCCATCTGGCAGAAGGAAGTAATAAATTATCTTACCATCTGTGCTTGCATCATCCACTAAAATAATCTCGTGTAACAAGTGTTTGGGTGTTTGTAAAATAACACTCCATACTGTTCGTAAAATCACACTAAACAGTTCATTGTAAAATATGATAACCACAGAAGCTGTCAATGTGGGATTGTAGACAAATTCTTTACACCTAAAAAGTGACACATAAAATTTGAGTTACGTAATAACAGCGACCCACTTTGTGTTCCTAGGATCTCGTAAGGTCCGGTTAAGTGGCATTCGATCACTGAGAACCGTATTTAGAGCCAACTTCTTCAAAGCCTTCTCCCCTTCTTCTCTCTCTTCGATATTTCCTAAATAAGCCGCTTCACCATTATTGCCCATATTGAGTACAATTTTTGATTCATACAAAATCAACTTCCTTTCGAACTGATTAACATGACTGTCAAACTGTCTTTCACTTATTATTGCCTCATGAACAGGTAATTGTAGCTTACGTATAAAGAGCACTAGAACTACGATTAATAATACAACGAAAACATACTTTATAGTTTGTCTTTTAAAACGAAGACATCTTAAGAACATTATTAATTACTAAAATATATCTTTGGACGGATATCAGCGATAAAATTTACTGTTAATTAAATTTAACATTATCTATTCCATTCACTTTTAAGTAACTGGTGCTTCGTTGTAATCAGTTGTGCATTTTAATTCTAATGGTAATTACGTAATAATTGAGCAAATTTAACACTGCCTTAATTTAAATACGGAAGTTTTTGAAATTTACAAAGAGGGAAGTTTTTTGGTTAGGTTGTTAAGTATTTACTAAATTACAGTTCACTGTACTATCGGCGAAGCTATGCTAATTATTGTTTCGCAGTGGTTACCAAATTTAAATTAGAATATAGCGGTATAAATAGATTGAAGTTTTTAATTTTATTGTCTTTTTGTAACTGGTACACATTAATTTTTATGTAGCAGTAATTGCAGTAATTTTTAAAATAATTATTCTCCCACAATGATTAATATTATATTATGCACTAAGCAGGGTTGGGCTGGCCGGTTTAAAAACGGCAATTTGGTAAAATTTATATCGACGACTGCTTGGTTGGATTCTGTCCTGATATTTTATTGTTTTAATATTATGTTTAAATAAAATGGTTTAATGAGCTATAAATTGGTAATTGTGTGAAATTACTTTTAGTACATAATAAAAATTATATTTACTGCACTTATAAGTATACCCATATTATATCTAGGCAGGGCCCCCGTAAGGGCTACAGGCGCCTGTGTGCAAAAAAGGATTTTGGCGCCCTTTAAGGCATTATGGATCATGTTTTTTTTATTTATTTTTTTGAAGGTAGGTAGGTGCTTGAAATAAAGCAAAAAACTGAACTTTAGAAGTCATATTTATTTGTAGACTACTTAAAATATCAAAATGAAACAAACAGAATAAAATCATAACAAAATAAATTAAAATAAATTCATGTTCACACCCATTTTAAAGCATTTACTTAACTAATGGGGTACAGACACGTTGTTTATAAATACTAGAAAATAACCCAAAACTAAAAATCACATTTTTTTTAGGAACAAATAACAGAAATATTGCCTAATGTCTACATATAATATATAAGTACTACTTTCTACTTATACTTAGATATTTTAAAAAATATGCAGATACTTCTGATAACAAATACCTAGGTAACTTTGCTATAAAATCAAAAATGATAGCTAGGTACAATAGAAAAATAAAAAATAGCTATTGTAGTAGCGATATAAATTTTCGAAAATTTATACCATCAAAAATTTCTTGTTCAATTGCTAATATTGCTAGCCCAGACAATCTTTCTTGAAGCATTGTCGATCTTAAATAATTTTTAATGATTTTTAACTTTGAAAAAGATCGCTCGCCAGAAGCTACAGATACAGGCAATGTCAGAAGAATTCTTAGTGAAATGCTTACGTTTGGTAGGGTGGAGATTAAATTGTTTTCAAATATATATTGTAAAATACATAAGGGGTCCAGTATCATCAGGTAATGAAAACAATTTAAACGCTTTAATTTCATTAAACAAATCATTGGAGTCTATATCCTTATTATCCTGATCTGTCAGTCGTTCTTCAAGAACAGAACAACGTTTTAAAAGATCGCTGTCACTTAATTTGAATAATATGTCGCTAAAAAATCCGAAAATATTATCATACTCATTTAATAAGTCAAATCGGTTTTTTAGAGAGCTTAAAGTTTGATCTATAATTTTTAAGAAAAAACTAATTTTAAAGGCGGTTTTTGGATCATGAGGGGTCTCATCTCGGTGTTCATAGTCAAACAGTTTTGGTTTGAATTTCCTCCTGACCGTTAGTAACGGTGGAAAGTCTTCTTCAATTTCGAGAGTGAACTAACCGGTTTAAAAACGCCTCTGGCGATGCATCGCTTTTATAGCGGTCCAGGCATTATTCATGTCTGAACAGGAAAAATCAAGAAACTACCGCCTGACATGTTCTCGCAACATTGGAATCGGCAGTAACTGGATGATATACTAATAAAATTTCGTGTGTATTTATGCCTAATCCTATTTAATTTCTCAACTTTTATTTTAAAATTAATTTTTGTTTTTTTTTGCAAATTTTTTTGCAAGGGTTTTGGCGCCCCTAAATGATGGCGCCCGTGTGCATTGCACACTTTGCACATATGGTAGCGGGGGCCCTGTATACGTATAAATAAAATAAATTAATTATCTATAATGTTGTATTTGGGGCATCTTTTCGGGCTTACAGTATATAACTAAATTTAAAAAAATTGGTTATGTGGACATTGCATAACTTTCCCCATTCAAATTTAGGATCATTAATTATTACATGCATATTTTTGAATTTGAACTCTAAATGAACTATTATGTTCGAGATGGAGCTAAACTTCAAGCTAAGCCTCAAGCTATGCTTTAAGCTAAGCATCAAACTATGCTTCAAGCTAAGCCTCAAACTAAGCCTCAAAAGCTAAGCCTCAAGCTAAGCTTTAAGCTAAGCCTTAAACTAAGCCTCAAGCTAAGCCTTAAGCTGAGCCATAAGCTAAGCCTGAAGCTTAAGGAGTGACGTACCGTTCCCAATGCGCTGGTGATCACCCTTACACCGACTGTTCATTAATTACGACCCGACAAACTAAAATGTACAAACTGTACTACTTTTTACTTTAAAAACAATACAAAATGGTGCACACCAAACACGATACTACCTCTTCCACTTGCACCATACACAAGATGATGGAAGCCAAACTCCGGGAACTCCACTTCATAAACTTAAACGTATCTATTTTATCATCAATAACCTTTACATCACAATACAACACATGAATGGTAATGATGGCATGTCGACTGGAGGCATATTCTTTGGGCAACTAGCAATTCGGAGATGTGATATTAATTAATATCACATACGTACATGAGAAATGTCGTTCATTAATGCATCATGTTGACGCAATAAATTATTAGCATTCTAACGCATACCTCTTATTTCATTCATAATCCCGCAATTTTTAGTCACATACATTAGATTTGGTCCAAGCTAAGGTAAGTCTTAAGCTAAGCCTTAAGCTAAGCTTCAAGCTAAGCTTCAAGCTAAGCTTCAAGCTAAGCTTCAAGCTAAGCTTCAAGCTAAGCTTCAAGCTATGCTTCAAGCTAAGCTTCAAGCCAAGCTTTAAGCTATGTGTAGTATGATGATGCAGGGTAATTATTATGTATCGTGTGAGACCGGCATTATTGTACCGCACGTGTATTAATTAGTAAGTAGAACAGTATAAGATTGCTAATAATGCTTAATATACAAATAGAACATAGTTGGTATGCAGACCACTATTTGTTAATATGTAACTATTGATTATTAAGCTTATTACAGCTTTTATATAAATAATAACCATAATTAATACGACAGTAAGAGAGTAGAGATGTAGTAGAGAGTAGAGAGCAGTAGAGATGTAGATAAGGATAGTGAATAGATAGATGTAGTTAAGTATTGTTCAGTGGCGTAGCTAGGCCGGTGCAAGCGGTGCACCGCACCGGGGCCCCCGGGGTTTGGGGCCCCCAGGACGAAAAAAACTCAAATACGAAACAAACTATTTTTGTCTAATTTGTTGTTAATTTTTGTGTTTTTGTTAATGATATTTTTAGATTTCTAAAAGAAGAACGCGTCAATAAACTGTTAATATCTCGTCGTACATAAGAATGAAAGATTTACACGAAAGCTGTGTTGTGCGGTGTGGCGTCGCTTCATTGTCTGCGCGGTGACGTGAGTCGCAATACCGACAGACAGTAGCTGAGTAGCTGTCTGCCTGAGTCTCAGCAGGGCCGGGCCGCGCAAGCGTATACCGACCTCCCCTACCTCTCCCTCCCCTCCCTCTCCCTCGCCACCTTCTACACATCATCCCGACCAACGACCATTGTTTTTAAGTCACCATAAGTCGATCTTAGACGCAGTGAGTGGTGTTATTTTGTTAAATGTTGAGAGTTGAGTTGAGTTCCGGTACATTGTTTGGTTAATTATTATTACTAACAGAACAAAAATAATGAAGAGAACTTATAAGAGTGGTTTCCAAAAAAGAGAAGAAAAGAAAAAAAAGAAACAAGAAGCTTTCCAGTGTGCCAGTTCGATGTCTACATGGTTAAAACCAAAAAGTCCTACATCCAAAGAGAGAGACAATGATGACACGGCTTTAGGTAGGTTCTTATAGATTCTAGGTTATTATTATTGTTATCGGTAGTAATTTTGGTTTTTTTTGTGTCTTAGTTATTCCATATTTGAATCAATGTGAATACTATGCATAATGTATAATATATACTATGCAGAAGCCAGATAGTAACATTAAGGCCTATGTGTTGCAAATGTCAACGAAATTCTTCTGTAGTTGTAGTCACGCAATTGTTTTTCACTACACATACATCCTACATATTCAGACAGACAGACATTTTGTAAAAACCATGCACTTTTTAGACCCAGAGGAGACATTAAAACGGATATTTCCACCAAAAACTAATTTCTTTAAAATGCTAACGTACCTAAGCAAAACTAAAACTTTTGAGCAACAATACAACATGTAAAAAACTGTCTTTTTTAACCTTAGTTGGGTGTCATGTTTTTCAATAGGCGTTTTTATACCTCTGTAAGCTAATTTCTTCTTTTAAGAAAAGCATTTAATTTCAGATAGTGGTGAAAAAGAAGATGCCCGAAAGGAACCACCAGCGGAAACTGTTATTAACGAGACAACTGAAATTAATGAGGACCAGGTATGGCTGTCTCAAATATCTATTACAGACAAATATCAATATCTATTATTTCTTAGCTTAACACACTGTTCTAAGTTAAATAAATGCCACGGCTTAGTACAAACTAAAAAACCATTATATATTATTTATTAATCAAAAGACAAAATTACAAGTAGTTAAAATAAGTTTGCAAGGTGTATTTCGTCCCTTATAACTAATAATTACTTATTTTTAATCAAGAAATATTATTATTTATGGCTTCTAATACGACGAATACGGTCAAAATGATTTTTAGATGTAACTGTGGGTTTTATATCTTTCCTTTTAACCTAACACCACTGGTTCTTAGTAACATGTTTATCTTGACAACGGTGTTTCTATTACAGAGTCAGCCTGGTGATGCTGAAATTGAAATTCCTGATTTCCCTGACGTGATAACCGACGAAATTATCAAGAAAGCCATTGTCGCTAGAGGACCTTGTCAACCGTTAGGCCCATTCCCCAAAGACCCAGCTCAAAACGGAAGATCTTTTTCTGTTCATTATTACAATTCTTTAGCTACATCAGGCCTTAAGCTGAACAGAACATGGCTTTGCTACTCCTTCAAATTAGATTGTGTTTATTGCCTACCATGTTGGCTATTTTCAGATCATAAAAGTACTTCAGGAAAAAGAATAGCATGGGAAACTGGATTACGTGATTGGCAGCATTTAACAGACCGCATCAAGACTCACGAGGACTCAGATCATCATAAAAACTCTTGTTTTGTGTTTGAAGCATGGCGGATTCATGGTACAGTCGATGAGGCTATGGAGAAAAACATGAAAAATGAACGGAACTATTGGAGAAAGGTTTTAAAGAGAGTTATTGACGTTTCACTCACGTTGGCTATTTGCAATCTCCCATTCTGTGGCAAGAGTGGAAACATCTGCGATCCAAATAAAGGCAACTTTCTTTCAGTTATTGAACTTCTCTCAGAGTACGACCCCATACTTAAAGAGCTGTTGCAAAAGCCTTCTGGTTCCATAAACTACTTGAGCCCTACTATTCAAAATAAGTTAATTTCATTACTGAGCAAACAGGTTTTTAATGACATTGTTTCTGAAATTCAAAGTGCACCATTTTTTTCAATAATAATGGATACAACTCAAGACATAAGCAAGTCAGATCAACTTAGCGAGGTTTTCAGATATGTAAAAATTATTAATGATGAAAATGGAAAGCCCATTGAAATCAAAATCTGTGAGTCATTTACTTCCTTCACAAAGGTTACAGATCAAACAGCTTCAGGACTTGAAGAGACAATCCTAAAATCTATTAATGATAAAGGGCTAGACATCTCAAAGTGTAGAGGACAAGGGTATGACGGTGCAAGCGTCATGAGCGGATTGTACACTGGCGTTCAACAAAGAATACTTCAACATGCACCTCATGCCTACTTCGTCCATTGTGCAGCACACAATTTAAATTTGGTGCTGAAAGATTCCGTGCAAGCCAACAGAGAAATATCACAGTTTTTTGAAACTGTTCAAAATGTTTACAATTTTTTTGGACTAAGCATTGTGCGTTGGGAAAAACTGAAGCATTGTTCAGGGTCTGAGGAGCCTGCGTCAAATGTTACTTTGAAAACACTCAACCCCACACGATGGGCAGGAAGATACGATGCAATTTATGCCTTAAAGGAGAGGTATTGTGATGTTCTTAAGGCTTTGACTCACATAACGTTGACAAGTAAAAAGGCCAACGAGAGGAATGAGGCAATTGGCCTTCAAAAAGCGTTGGAAACCTTTGAATTTGTATTGCTGTTGGTTATTCAGTGTCACGTTCTACAACATGTGAATATTGCTTCTAAATCACTGCAAGCTGAATCTTTAGATTTAATGCAGGCCTATGATCTATTGGGTAATACTGCCTTACACGTAACTGAACTTAGAGTGTCATTTGAGTCTTTGGTCGAGGAAGCAACCATTGTTTGCTCTAAGTGGGGCCTGCACCCTCAGTTTTCCAAAAAACGAGCTAGGAAAACACAAAAACATTTCGACGAACTATGTGAAGATCAGAGACTGACAGACCCTAAAGATTGGGTTAGGGTTTCGGTATTTTACCCAATGGTTGACACTTTATGCTCTCAACTTGACCAACGATTCAAAGGTATGAAGGCAGTGATGGACACTTATAGAGTGATTCAGCCAAGTTTTTTGTCATCGTCTTCTGATGCCGAGCTTGGCAAAGAGGCGGATAAGTTTGTAGAAACGTTTAACAAAGACATCTCCCCTCTATTTCGCTCACAGATCTTATCAGTGCGGAGTTCCTTCCAATCAAAAATTGATAAAATGACTGAAGTAAGGCAACTTGCCAATTTGCTGTTGGTTGAATATAGCACACTATCCAGCACCTATCCTGATGTTTGTACTGCAAGTGTAATGTATTTAACCTTACCAGTGACGGTTGCAAAAGCTGAAAGATCATTTTCCAAATTGAAGATCATAAAGAATTATTTAAGGAGCACCATGAGCCAAGAACGACTATCTGGCCTGGCTTTGTTGTCGATAGAACATGAAAAATCAAGACTAATAAATATAAACAAAGTAGTCGATGTTTTCAGTGAATTAAAAACAAGGAAGAGGCGTTTTTAACCACAAGTACAATCCCATTTTTGACTTCTGGAGTAAATACTATTGGTAAATTGTAACTGTGTAGAAATAAAATTCAGTGTTAAAAATGTACATGTATTTGTTTTTTTATTGCCCTTTCATACATAATTTTGACTTTGAGTAGCTTACATTAACTTGAGTAGTTATGGGGGAGAGTTAAATCATAAAATTTGTCGTTCTTCTCTTTAAATATTGATAGATGTTTAAGATGTACTTCTGTAGTTGCAAAGTTAAATGAAATGTGTAGCTAAAATTATATTTACAACTAAACATTTACTTCTTTAAATTTATTAATATTTTAGAAAACACTACAGTAAGTAGTTCTGAATGAAAGTAAAAAAAATAATAGTTTACTTACTTTGATGAACTAAAGGAGGAACATTAATGTGATGTTCAACTAAATGCCACTCTGAAGTGTGTAAATGTTTTGTTAAAAAATGGTGTTAAACAGTGATTTCAAGGACAAAATTTACAAAATTTTGACCCCGGACCTCGCGGTTGGGCATTTTGCTGGGGCCTCATTTTCTTGTCTTGCACAGGGGCCCCACAGGTCTAGCTACGCCACTGGTATTGTTAAGAAGAGTATTGTATGTACAAGATGTAACTAATAAACGATACACTGCAAGATAAAGTATTACTCCATTATCTCATGGCGACATTACACCTTCATCACATATGCAACAAGCTAAGCTTCAAGCTAAGCCTCTAAGCTAAGCCTCAAGCAAAGCATTAAACTAAGCCTCAACCTAAGCCTGAAGCTTAAGGGCTCTCTGGCTAGAATAAATGTGGACCATGGTCATAATACCATACCATACTAAAAAGTTCTGTACGAAGAGACTGACGCACTGTTCCCATTGCGCTGGTGATCACCCTTACACCGACTGTTCATTTAAATTACGATCCGATAAACTAAAATGTGCAAACTGAACTACTTTTTACTTTAAAAACAATACAAAATGGTGTACACCAAACACTATTCCACCTCTTCTACTTGTACCTTACACAAGATGATGGAAGCCAAACTCCGGGAATTCCACTTCATGAACTTAAACGTATCTATTTTATCATCAATCACCTTTACATCACAATACAACACATGAATGGTAATGATGGTATGTCGACTGGATGCATATTCTTTGGGCAACTAGCAATTCGGAGATGTTCATAAACGGATCATGTAGACGCATGAATATATTAGCATTCTAATGCATAGACCACACCCCGTTATTTATTTCATTATCTCTCAATTTTTAGTCATATACATTGTATTAGGCCAAGCTAAGGTAAGCCTCAAGTTAATCTTCAAGCTAAGCTTCAAGCTAAGCTTCAAGCTAAGCTTCAAGCTAAGCCTCAAGCTAAGCCTCAAGCTAAACCTCAAGTTAAGCTTTAAGCTAAGCATTAAACTAAGTTTAAAAAATATTATTCTGAGTTATTTTGTTTTGGGATGGTGGTATCCCGTCGCCCTCCTCGTTCCAGCCGCCCCTAATTGCCCTAAACATTCACTGCATTAGTATGAAATGTCAATTGAGAACCAATCGATTAATAAGAAACGAGTATAAGATCTGTTCTCTACATAATTTAGTGTACTTTATTTGTAATAACTTGATATTTTGCTGTAAAGTGCACCTAAACCGAGTTATTCACGGATATTCTTAAAAATGTCATTGTTCATTTGGGTTTTTCACTATGGCGGCGAGATCTGCTAAATACAGTGCGACTACTGGAATTTTCTTTGAAATTAAAACAGTTTTGCAGTAAATTAACATTTTGTGCCCTCTCATTGAAATACATAAGTTACGAGCCACCACTGGCTTCGGATTCAGTTTTTAATGGTCATTAATTTAGTATTATACTACTAAATACTTTCATACCTCTGTAACAGGAAACAAATTGTCTACTGGAACAAAGAATTTGGCGAAGAAATGAACGTCACATGTGGTATACCGCAAGGAAGCATTCTGGGTCCCTTTTTCTTTGTACTCTATATAAACGACCTTCCCCCTAACATGAAATGCAAAAGCCTTATATATGTAGATGACACTGCTCTCGTAATGGAGGAAAGTGAAATGTTGATTAGACAGAATGAGATAACGAGCTGGTTCTCAACTAACAAACTACTATTAAACCCTGACAAAACACAAATCATGAAGTTCACAACCAATAGGAAAACGGAAGTACAAAACAGAGGTACCACTAAATATCTAGGAGTAACTCTAGATACCTTATTAACGTGGAATGACCATATAGATAGCCTATTACACACTTTGAGCAAAGCTACTTATGCAATAAGACGAATAAGAGAAACCACCGGAGAACAAGCAGCAAGGACCATATATTTCTCTATGTTTCATTCTAGAATGATATACGGTCTTTTAGCATGGGGCAAGGCAACGCAAGCCAAAAAGGTTTTTATAATGCAAAAAACGGCGGTCCGAGCCATAAAAGGGGTACCCAGTAGAACACACTGCGATTCAATATTTCGCTCACTTCGCATTCTAACACTTCCGTCGGCATACATATACGCTAGTGTAGTGAAGGTGAGAAGTGATGCTGCAATACTGACAAAAACAGCAACACACGGATATGATACAAGGAAGCGACACGAAATTCGCTTGGAGAGGAAAAGATTAAAATGTTCGGAGACGGCAAACCTGAGTATCAAGCTATTCAATGCCATACCTCAAGACATCAAACACCTACCAGTAACCCAGTTCAAGAAGAAGATGAAGGAACTCTTAATCGAACGGGTTTTATACAACGAAGAGGACTTTCTCAAATAGCCTCATACTTTTGCAGTTGAGATGAAAACCAGCCTTAGCTGATCTCCACCTTTTACATCAGTGGATTTTTAATTTTTATGTTTATTTTGTATACATTTAAATCTCAAATTGTAATAAAGAATTTTATTATTATTATTATTATTATTATAATATGAAGATAGTTGACGAAAAATGACAAATAAGGCCACCATCATTGGAAAATTACCATCGAGGTCAAAATATTAAATCGTTTTCGAAAGGACTTTCGATTAAAATTGTAAATATGTGAAAAATTGATTTTTCATGCATACGAAGGTTTCGTCGCGAAAATGTCATTGAACAATTTTGATTTATATTAATTTGTCCCTTCTACGTATTCTTCTTCTTTTGGCTTTCCATTCCTAGGGGAATTTCGCCACATTTTCCAATGTTTCTAAATCCAATTTCTTGGGGGGGGGGATTAGTCCCCGTATACTTTTCTTTACTTCTTTAATTTAAAGCACTTGATGCCGTCTTGTCGGTATCAAAAGGTATGGTACCTAAACACCCAACTTTTGAACTTTGCCTATGGAATGTGAATGGCGTACGACAGTTGATTGGTCACAATTCATCATATAGACCAATTCCCGAGTTGATTCACGTGGAACATCACGAATTAAAGCCATTTAGGCCCGCTTTTACAATAGTCGGTTAAGGCTCAATTACTTTACACTGGTGTTTAATTTGAGGTTTGACGTCTTCTCATTGGACATCATGTTAGATTTATCACCAGTATAAAGTAACTGAGACTTAACCGACCATTGTAAAAGCGGGCCTTAATCGGTCTTCATCAAAGCCGGATGGTCTCCTTGAACGTGGGAAATCATTAATATCAAAATGCCCCTTTTTGAAACGAGAAAACCATTTTCGTACAGTACTTTCCACGATGGCATTCTCTCCGTAAACGGCACAAATGGTTCTAGCGGTCTCTGATGCTTTAACTCCTCGGTTAAACTCAAACAAAAGGATATGTCGAAAATGTTAATTTTTTTTTGTACTTGACACGCCATTTTCTTTAGCCAACAATTACCCCTAATTTTCTACAAATTCAAAAATTTAAGAAGTATTCAATAGAACAATACTGTGGCATTAAAATGACATTGTTATTTCTCAAACAAATTTGTTTCCTAAGCACTCTTACCTTGGAAACCAAAAACGCTACGAACTTATGCATCAACTTGATACATCGCCAATTTTTTTTATTTTGTTTAACATTTCCATAATTTTCAAACGATTTTTACAACTTTCATCTGGCCTCTAAGTTTATACTTGATGTACTTTCATACCTATTTTCATTACAATTTCTTTAGCCGTGTATCCTGCGCGATTGATGCTATTTTTCTACACAGAGTAACACATACATACGGACATACCAAAAAAAAAATGGAAATGTTATCAGGGCATCATAACGAATCGTTCAATACGAAAATTTCGATTTTTGAGTGGATTACAATACTTTCCCTACTACATAATACGTTTATACCTACGGGGAAAGTAAAAATACACTTTTTAAACTATACCCAAGAGATGGGTAAAAAAGAACTTAAACGATCAGTATTAGAAATTCAAATTCAATTGCTACATGCAACTTCTTTATTATCCAAATGATAGACAAATAAGAGAAAAGTTGCTAGGCAGATTTGTTGAATAGATTACGAGAGCATAAATAATACATTAGATTTTACAAGTAGATTGTATAATAACAATTGGTTTTGAATTTAAAACTTGACTAATTATTATTAGGCTTATTAAATTTTTATATTAGCTATAATCAATTATCCCACATTGTTAAATGTTTTATTGTTCATTACATTGTATTCTATTACTAAACTGAGAAGGAAAATTAAAGTTTTACATAATGGAATATTATAAATTGTAGAACCAGTAAATCAAAAACATTTTAACAAATTAAACTGTTCGGCTGTTTCTTATCTCTTTATAATTTAATGCGTTACTGTAATTTAAAAGACTGTAGTCCAGTAATTAAAGGGACATTTTGCAGAAATATTGCTATACCTTAATAGGAGAATCACAAACAGTAGCCATCTCTTGACAAATTTTAACGCAATATGTTTATGTTTAAATATAAACAGATTGAGAAATAGATGGCTGCAACTCGGAAGACTACTGACAATATATAAGATGAACGGCAAAGACATTGTGAAACATGTTCAAACGTAGAGAATTGCATAGAAGAGATACCTATTACGAAGTCCAGGAACAAGAGTAATTAGATTGAAAATGGATTGGAGATCAATGGGCGAGAGAGGAAGACGAAGACCTAGAGCAATATGGCTGAGGATGTGTATGGAGATCTGGGACATCATATCGTCTTCACCAACTTGTTGATGAATTTGAATTAAAAAAAAATTCTTATTGATTTTTAGTACTTTATGTATGGAACCAATTTAAATATTTGTTGCATCTGCATTAAACATGGACATATAGTAGTATTATGATTTGGGGATGTATGACGTCAGTCGAGGTGAGGAAAGAATTTATTTCTACCCGCCGAATGAATTCGGAAACTTATGTATAGTATAACCATGTTAGAGTCTCCGATGGCAAAACTATTATGTGGAGAAGAAAACGAGCATGTAGTTAATATTACAACAAGACGATGTTCCCTGTCACAGGGCTTGTAAAAGTATTGTATGATTTTGGGAAAAGCATATTAAGTTGTTAGAAGGGCCTCCACAGAGCTCACATCTCAATCTAATTGAGTATCATGGACCCATGTGAAGGAAAACATCCATGCTAGAAATTTCTGTTCTTAAAATAGTGGTCCTCCATGAATGGGAGAAGAAACCAACTTCTATTATTACCTTCAATAGCATAAGATATAAAATCAAATGAAGGACTAACAAAGTATTAGTTGTCATAACTTTTTGTAGAATAAACGTTTACATTTATAAATCTGGTATTATTAGATAATTTATTTCTATATACATTGCAAGGCATACCATAGTTAAATAAGTAGTGCCTAAAAAATCATGTTAATTTTAGAATACTACAAAGAAGCTATATCCTTGTAGGTTGTAAAATCTCTTGAAACTTAGTTAAGCATGATTATATGTACACTATGCTACTGAATACATATTTAACAGAAACGTTATTTGATAGGACTAATTAGTATTCTATAATCAAAGTTTCATAATATTACTTCATTTATACAAAAAGTTATTTCGAAGTGGCCACTACGTATTAGAACATGATTACCGTTGGTGGTTCTCCCTTACTTTCCTTATATAATTTTCAAACTAAATATTTTATTCAACTACCCAGGGCGTAAAATGTACAAAAGCGCAATTCGACTAATACTAAAAGAGGAGAAATTAAACAAAACTAATGTTATACGAGTATATAACGAAAAAAAAAATTCAAAGGGTGCTTTCATTTTAAATTATTTATGAACTTAAGAAGAAGTTTATTAGTAAGTTTTCATAAATAAAGAAATTTTACACTTTTAGTCTCTCTAAACTAATTACTAAACACCTTGTTGATATGACAAAGGGGTTGCTGCCGCCCTTGTGGGATGCTTTTATGACCATTTGGGTTTTCACTCAGTCTTGCCATTTCTATAAGGGTTGTCCTCTCAAAAATATAAACAATTATCGCAAAAATTACATTTATAGTTAAAACTTCTCCAATGGGTCCATAATTGTATTTGCAATTTTGATATTTTTAAAGCAAAACAAAGAACAAAGCAAAACAGCAAAATTATTAAAATAAAACATTATGTTCAATTATAATTTAAAAAAATATTTTAAAAAAATTGTAAAAATTGTAAAAATTATATATAACTATTGTAAATAATATTTAATAAACAGTATCATTTTAAACGACGTTTTGAGTTGTTACTCACTCAACGAATTAGCAAGAAAGAGTGTTATGGACTTAAGTCTATTCCATAAATCTTTGTGAGACTGCAAAGAATAACATCTCTTATCTTCTACTTTCGACAAAAACTGAAAACAATTTTTATTTTTTATGGTAAAAACTATACAGTGATTACTGCGGGTGTGCGGCCTATAGGCCGCCATGATTAAGATTATAGATAAACACATACAGATAAATAGTGATCAAATTTCTAGGCATTCTTATAGGAAAGTAAGTATACCGCAGAAAATTGACTCTTGGTGGATTCGAACCAATGTCTTGCGCATCAGTAGTTTATTGCTTTAACTACTAGGCCTATGACCGCCTCCTTGTTAACCTATTTTTAAATTTTGTAATGGACAGTCTCAAGTCTCAATCATATTTGTCCGAGGTTCTGATTAACAGTGATCATGGACAAGAAACCTGCTTTGTCACCATTTTTGACAAAATGGCCAAAAATAGCAGGGTAAAACTACCCTGCTACTGGTTTTTCAAGTTGTAGCCGTTAAATCTTCTATTTGAAGAGGGGCATCAATTTTTTGTAAAGGTTTTTGTTAAAAAGACATAGGGTTTGCAAGAAACAAAATTGAAACTTAAAATTTTTCAGAATTTCTGTACTTAATTTGGTTTAGAACTCGAAAGTCGTTGATTTTGTACAATAAAGGGTTAAAATCTACTTTGGAGATAATTTCACGCCCTTTAATTAATTACTGAACCTAAAATATAAACATTTTCAGTGCTATAGCCATTTTCAGGAAGAAATTAAAAAAATTACTTTAAAGGGTCTCCCATCAAACGCAAGGACACACCGTACTACACAGTTACCTACAGCAGCGCCGTAGTCGATTTTTGAAATTATATTAAATAAATTGAAATGAAATTAGTTACACAAATTTTGAGAATTCTGCAACAATGATCAATATTATTTTAAAATAGTAAAAAGTTTTACCTACGTACTTCTGGCATTTATGAAATTGAATTGGTCAAACTAATATTTGTGGAAGGTGTGTACATACCATTGTACATACGACTTCAAATTCATTCTGATCAATAAAGTAAATTGTATTAACAGTAAAAAATATTTGTAGTGATCAATTTGATAGTTTGATAGGAACAAAGAAATTGCATTACTTATAGAAGGTGCCTCCGACTTTTTGTGAGTCCCGATGTCTTCCGAAATTTTTTTAACTGACAACCTATATTTTTTATATTATTTAATAGTTTTTATTGATTATTCGACAATAATTATAAAATGGTTTGTTGCATAAGAAATTGTTCTAGAACAACGTACAAAAACATTTAATAGCTAGTCAAATAAAAACATTAAAAGTAGTAACTCATAAAGTAAACCACTAAACTAATAAAAATAAATTAATCATAATTAACTACAGTAAGTACCTACAATCGATCCATTTTAAAATTGTCTTTTAAATATTATTATTTAAAAGTCGGGAAATAAAACTAAATACAATTTTGTCACCGATACCGACCCACATTAATTTTTCAATTTTCTGCTTTTCGCTAAAATGCATTGTTAGGTTTTATAATTTGTAAAATAAATCATTTACTAACAATTATATCCAACACTTTATCAATTTTATCTTATATTTCCACGCAAATATAGAGGGTTTATTTTAAAAAACGTTTCCAACTAACTAATATATTATATGCTTTGTACGTTTTTATGGCCTGATTGGAAAAATGCTTCCATTGAACAGTTGTTAATGTACTTACGAAGTACAGTGCAATTTAATACCTTCTGAACAGCCACAATTTGAATATACCTTATAATATTACGTAGTTATGAAATTCGATCATAAACCACAGCATCGAGAAGTTACTAAATTGCGATGATATAACTCCTCTTTTCACATCAAAGTCTTTGAAATTTATTTTTTTTATTTTAAGATTTTATTGGTAGCGTTGTACCAATTAATTGCAGATTTTTAACGTTAAACTAATTTAGGACCCGACATTGTAAAAAATATGTTTTACCTGCTAAATTTATTTCAAGACGTATTGTATGTAAATTTATGATGCTTTTATTTATAGTTAAATTTATGGATAACATGAACGTGCAAAGTTTTTAAAATTAGAAATATGACTAGGTGTGAAAATAATGTATTATATGAATTAGTATTTGGAAAATGTCTAGACATTAAATTGCAAATTTGTTTCTAATAGCTCTGGGTTTAATAAAGCGATAACTTCAAAATAAATGTGGATGCGTTAGAACCAAAGATCACTTATTTTAATATTTTTTTTGGTGCATGATATATTGGCACTATTGGGGCTAAGTGATACTGTGTGAGCTGATATTTAGATTAACGAGCGGTTTTCGTAATCTTCATTTGCAGCGGTTACGTTAGATTTACGAGCCTAAGATTGTAGTAATAGTAGTAGTATACGAAGTTGTAAAGCCACGCTTCTACGTCCAGAAAGGTAATACTTTTGATAAATACGTTCAAATTTTTTTGTGAAGTAAAGAAGGTAATGTTGAATTATTAAGATGATATAATATATTATCATCTATTGCTAATGCAAAAGACCAGGTTTGACTGCGGGCAGTGTAAGAACTTTAGTCTGACCGTATCTCCTTGGAAAGCAATGGAAACCCATCGAAGTCATTTGCCATGAACACCCATCTTAAGTGCGAGAGGAGGTGTATTGGTCGATAATATCTACATTATCCCCCCCCTGTTGGTATTCTTCCTTGCTGCAGACAGCAGGTTAGTTGTATAGGGTGTTTTTTTAACTGCATGAGATCTTTCAGTAGGGATAACTTTTGAATGAAGTTTGTCAAAGAGACAGCTCTTTGTCATTTGTGTTCAGAAAGGTTTTCCATTTAATAATGAATAAATTAACACTTAAACAATGCTACGAAATTGTGGAAATTTATTCCGTTCCGTTCCGTTCGCGAAACTTATAGAGCTTTTCTCCTATTTTATGGTCGACATAATCGACCTTCTGAGCAGGCTATTGGTGCGGTAATGGATAAATTTTGTACTACTTCCTAATTGCATGATGTAACACCACCAACAAGACAGTCAACGAGATTATTGGTTTTAATCACCAACCACCGAGCGTGAGAGATATTCGTCTTGATGTCTTCTTTTCCATGGACTTCTCAATTTTTACCGGTTGACCATTGGCGACAATTTTGTGGGGAAGTTCCAGATTGCTTCCATAAGGAAGGATATAGGCTGCACCATATTTTTTTCGTCTAGACATGCATAGGGGAATTCGCTGGAGCCTTATTAATATTCGGCAAATCGAGGTATTTTCGTATGTTTTGAGTTTTATAATTACATTAATTAAGTTCTCTTATTTTTCTATGTCGAGTGCGACGTTATTAAAATTCAAATTATTACCTTGAGGAAATTTACTCTTAGTGTATAATCTTATCACTGCACTTGGAAGAAGTAATAGTGCAATTATTTGGTCTTTTGCCCCCCGGAGCTAGCCAAAGGGGCAAACCATGATGTGTTGTAAATAAACTTTTATAACGTTACAATTATATCGTTACACTGGCGAAAATTTTTAAACGTTACAATGGGTGAAAAGTATCGTCTGCTTCAACTAATAATGAAGGGTAAAATCGAGGGTAGTCGATGATTGGGAAGAAATCAGATGTCCTGGTTGAAGAACATGCGCGAATGGACTGATATCCAAACCCTAATAGCACGCTTCGTCCTCAGTACGTACAAGTTTCGTTCATTTTAAGTACATTCGTCCACGTACGAATTTCAAACGTACGTATAACGTATTTTAAAGTACGTACCTGTACGTACGTGTATGTGCGTACCTATTTCGTACGTTTTTCGCCCATCTTACGTACATTCGTTTCCGTACCTTACGTGCACGTACGTAGGATGCACTTTGAAGTACGAACGTGGTATGTACAATTATGTACGTACCTATTTCATACGTTTTTCGCCATCTTATGTACATTCGTTTCCGTACCTCACGTGCACGTACGTAGGATGCACTTTGAAGAACGAACGTCGTATGTACAATTATGTACGTACCTATTTCATACGTTTTTCGCCATCTTATGTACATTTGTTTCCGTACCTTACGTGCACGTACGTAGGATGCACTTTGAAGTACGAACGTCGTATGTACAAATATGTACGTACCTATTTCATACGCTTTTCGCCATCTTATGTACATTCGTTTCCGTACCTTACGTGCACGTACGTAGGATGCACTTTGAAGTACGAACGTGGTATGTACAATTATGTACGTACCTATTTCATACGTTTTTCGCCATCTTATGTACATTCGTTTCCGTACCTTACGTGCACGTACGTAGGATGCACTTTGAAGTACGAACGTGGTATGTACAATTATGTACGTACCTATTTCATACGTTTTTCGCCATCTTATGTACATTCGTTTCCGTACCTCACATGCACGTACGTAGGATGCACTTTGAAGAACGAACGTCGTATGTACAATTATGTACGTACCTATTTCATACGTTTTTCGCCATCTTATGTACATTTGTTTCCGTACCTTACGTGCACGTACGTAGGATGCACTTTGAAGTACGAACGTCGTATGTACAATTATGTACGTACCTATTTCATACGCTTTTCGCCATCTTATGTACATTCGTTTCCGTACCTTACGTGCACGTACGTAGGATGCACTTTGAAGTACGAACGTCGTATGTACAATTATGTACCTGACGTGGACCATGTACACTTGAAAAGTTTTGTAAGTAACCCTGTATGTTTAAAATGTTACAAAAATTGAAAGATCCAATTTGATCCAATCAAATCATTCGAATTTGAGCCACCCTGTATGAACTTCCAAGTCCATGAAACGATTTAATTGGTGAAAAAAATTAAATTATACAGGGAGTTTATAAAACTGTTCATGTTATGTTGGTAATAAGTTTCTTGTAACCCTTTGTAATGACCTAACCTAACCTTTTTGTGTATTTATCATAGAGTGTATTTATTATAATATTATCTAACAGTTAAGTTATATAATATTTTATATAAGGTAAGTTATATATTATTTTCTTCAAAATTATAACATTTTTTTTTTAGGTTTTTAATTCTACGATGCCAAAATACAGATTGTCCCGTAAACTTTACCATCG
The DNA here is from genome assembly GCA_932274525.1 of Podabrus alpinus. Classification (NCBI taxonomy): domain Eukaryota; kingdom Metazoa; phylum Arthropoda; class Insecta; order Coleoptera; family Cantharidae; genus Podabrus; species Podabrus alpinus. The sequence continues at coordinate 86,221,410 of OW026454.1, read as the reverse complement.
AGCACAAACGGCGTCTAACTTGGCGATTAGAAATATTAATCACACAAGTGGGGTTACACGTTACACGTGTTGTTAACAAGTAAGTAATCAATTTTATTTTGATATATAAATTAAATGTTAACTTTTATTTTAGATGCTGGTATGAAAACCTTTCCGAACGTGACTGAGAAAGATGTCCAGGTGGGAATAAGCAAATGGATCCGCAGATGCACCGAAAGGGGCAAGAAGGAACCGAATTAGAACAAGGTGTAATCTTGGATTTTATTATAATATTTTTTGTATTTGTTTAAATAAATAAATTAAAAATAAATAAATTATAAATAAATTTTTTTGCGAATTATATTGTACGAACGAAGACGTACCTCGTACGAAAAACAGGACGTGCCTCGTACGCATACGAACGTACCTCGTACAAATAGAACGTACCACGTACGAACGAGGACGTACCTCGTACGAAACAGGACGTGCCTCGTACGCATAAGAACGTACCTCGTACAAATAGAACGTACCACGTACGAACGAGGACGTGCCTCGTACGCATAAGAACGTACCTCGTACAAATAGAACGTACCACGTACGAAACAGGACGTGCCTCGTACGCATAAGAACGTACCTCGTACAAATAGAACGTACCACGTACGAACGAGGACGTACCTCGTACAAATAGAACGTACCACGTACGAACAAGGACGTACCTCGTACAAATAGAACGTACCTCGTACGAACCCAGTACGATGATTATGCACACTTCTGTACGATTATATTCGTACAAATTTGTACGTACCTCGTATAAACAATGTACAAACGTGGTACATCCTTGTTCGTACGAGGTACGTACAAATTTTAACGAATATAAACGTACAGAAGTGTGCATAATCAACGTACTGGGTACGTACGAGGTACGTTAAACTTCCGCACCCGTACGTACACGGTATGTACGTGTATTGGTCCCAGATATGTCCAAAATTCGTTATTGTGCTATTAGGGAAGTGTAGAACCAATTTTTAGGATGGCAGAAGACAGGTCTGCCTACGCCGAAGTGACTGCCAACGTCGGAAAGATCTGATATGGCACATGAAAGAATGAGAATTATTAAGGTGGCCGTTTAGCAAAAGTTAAAAAAACTTTAGAACTTTATTCTAGCCAGAGAGCCCTTAAGCTTCATGCTTAGCTTGAGGCTTAGCTTGAGGCTTATCTAGAGGCTTAGCTTGAGGCTTAGCTTGAGGCTTAGATTAAAGCTTAGCTTGATGCCCAGCTTGAGGCTTAGCTTGGGGCTTAGCTTGAAGCTTGCCTTGGGGCAAATTTGAATAGTATATGCGTCCCCTTCCAAAGGATTTTAAGATTTTGAAAATTTGTCGAGGTTTAGCGCCCTCATTGCGATGGCGCTGCTAGAAAGTACCTAGTTACGAAGCTTATGCATAGCTACTTTCTGGGAAAGAACAACTTTAATTACGACATTTTTCATAAGATATGCTACCTTCAATGTAAATTCTATAATATTAATTTAAATGTCCTGCATGCTCAAGTCTGTCAAGGTAACAAATATTTCACAATCCGTCTTCCTTCTTTGTTATCCTTTAATATGTTCTTTTTACATATTTTGGTTTAATTCTAGTTATTATTGCAATACCACAATTTAAGCTGATTGCCTTGGAGAGTTAAAATAAATTTAAATGTTATTATAAAATCGAAAGGAAAATTCTTCACTTTACCTATAAAACACCTAGAAAAATATCTGAATTTTATTGTACCTTACTTTGTTGAACCATCGCCACCTTGTAAAAACAGTAGGTAAGTTTTTGTACAACTTAATTAAATTTTTATGAAGATGTTGGTTTTCGGTGTGATTAAAAATAGAAGATGAAGATATTTTTGTTATTACTTTTAAGTATTATAGCGGTTATTTATTGTAACGCTGAGGGTGATTCTACCACTGCCATGCCAAGTGACGTAAGTTATGTAGTAAATTTTAAACAAAGTAGAAAATAATTAAATATTTTATTATCAGACCGCCAGTGAAGATCCAAATAAAATTGAACAATCTACCGTTTTGGTATGTAAAAAATATTATTGTTATTGTAGTTAAGAGAATATTAATGTTTTTACAGACCGACAATAAAAATGAAGAGAACCAAGAACTGAAAGATATATTGGAGAACATTTTTGGAAAAGTGGAATTAGAAAATAATTCCGAAACTATTCCTCTATAAAGTTTAAAATTATATTTACCAAAGATTGATGTTATGATTATTGGGGAACTTAGGAAAACCAAAAATTCAGAAAGTTTTGAACTGGAAAATTAGAAACGATCTGTAGTAACTAAATTTTTTTGTGTTTTTAATATTTACGCTCAGATATTCAAGCAAAAATGTGGTTCACCTCAGGGAACCAATATTCAGAATTTTTCTGCATTTTCTAGTTGCCTATGTTCCCTTGCTAGTTATAATAATTATTATAAGCCAAATTGGTTTAGATACAAATTAAACCTACTGTGCAGCTAATAAAGCAGTCTATAAATATAAAACAAAGTTTTAATTAAAATTTCTATATAACAAATTTGTAACCTTGTGCTCCATTTTGTTTAATAATTAATGAAATATGTATGAGATTGCATTTTAATTGACTCTTATGAAAATTATTTAATTTTATTACATTTGGTATTAAAACACCACATTTAGACTTTCCCACTTTAAAATTTATGTAATTTCCGAATGGATCGGATTAACGAATTTCATTTAACTTGGGAGCGTATTTATTAACATTAATCGACAAAATAATGTTACATATTATACGCCAGTAGGTAAATTCTATTTTAAAATTAGCTTCAAACTAATTTCTGCAAATAACGTAAAGCTGGCATGCTAATATTGATAATATTCTCAAGTATACCTACTGAGCTAGTTTAGGAAACAGCGATCATGGTGGGACAAAGCAGCTGTCAAATGTGGTAACGACAACCAATAAAGGTATGAAAATTAAGTCGATATGTGGAATCGCTCAGTGAGCTCTCGAGCGTTTACGAATTTTGAAATATAGCGCTCGTAGGTACAATTAACATAAATTATACTGTAACCGATTCCCATATTATTCCATAAATATGAAATTTTGCAAGACATTGTAATACAAAAATATACCTATTCAAATATTTATTTTAGATCAAATTCATGAGATTTAGAGCTCTATCTGCCCAAGGATAATAAGGGTTTGATTTAATGATACGGGCATAGAATTTTGTTGCAATAAAGAACATTTATAAAGAATAAGAATAAAGAATCAATAAAGAAAAGAATATTTATTTTTAAATTAATTTGAGGTTTTTAAATTTTCTTCTAGTGCACTTAAATCTATTCATTAAGTCAGCAAGTTGACATCTCATCAATCTACGGACTTCACCATTAAATCGTTTAAGCAGCTGTTTTGCAACCACATTGCATTGGGGTGATTACTAAGTCATTCACTGCAACATTCGCAGATATTTTTGATTTTTTCGCTGATAATAGATACGGAAATGACACTATTTGGAAGTGGAAGTAACGTGAAAGACCATCGACAATGCATACATACATGGATCGATTCCCACTTGCTGACAATGGTTTAAGTATGATTTGATATAATAGTGCTTGTTTATTCATCTTTATTGGGGGGGGGGGGGGAATATTTTCTCATTGAGTCGATAACTAACGATTTTTTTGTATTTGCACCTTGTATTTTTGGCCATGTTATAAGTTCCTGTTCCAAGTTCCGATTGGGAATTTATTAACAGTTTTCCGGAAATTTGAGTATATTGATTTCCCACTAATTGTATTGTGTCTTTAGAGGCTGCGATACAAATTAAATTTTGAGTTAATGGATTCGAAACATTACTCTTTACGACTTTATTTTGTATTAAATTGAAATTGCTAACAGCCACGTTGACATCACATTTAGTATAAAGTATTAGTCATAATGTTGCAAACAAATTTTTTATTCTCAATATATTATATGCTGAGTTTAATTTACCATCGTTCTATACTACCCTCACTTCCACACCTTAGCAGCTAGCCGGGAAGTTCTTCCTGCGTTAAAATTCAGATATTGCCATATTATTATTTTATCAATTTTTGTAGTAACATGTAAATATGTAGTAACAAATAAGACCCGGTACACTTCCCTGTGACACTCCTGAATTTATTGGGTCAAGGTAAGCTTATTCTTATCAATTAGCTGTGTACGTAATTGTCTTGGTTGCGCGGCCGAGAACAGATAAGGGGCCGTTCATGTATTACGTAAGACGTTTAGGGGGAGGGGGGGTAGCTGACATCTTATTTTTTCTTTCTAGGGGGTAGGGGGGGTCAAGACAATTTCTTACGTAATATTTTATTTTTTTAATTAAATTTCAAAATTTAAAAATTATTTAATCTAATTTATTAATGTTAATGTGAAACACAATACTGTTTTTATCTGTTATATCTGTTTATAATTAATATCTGGCTTCTCATTGGGTAATAATTTATCTTACGTAAGATTAGTGTGGGGGGGGGGTTATACATTTTCTTATTTTTTCTTACTAGGGGGGGAGTCTAAAAGTAGGGAAAAACGTCTTACGTAATACATGAACGGCCCCTAACATCAACGCAGAGGTTTTAAAGACGATGGGAGAGAATGGCATCGAGATAATCCATGACATATGCCAAAAGGTTTAGACAACCGGAGAGTGGGCAAAGTCCATGTTCGTCCCAATACATAAAAATGTCGTTATAGAGAAGTGCGAGAACTACCCAATAATTATTCCATTAATATTCTACGTAGGAAAGGTCCTTCTAAATATTATCACTAAATTCTAAAAGCGTATCTCTTTAGGAAAATATCACAACAAGCTGTTTTTGTTGCAGGACGGGGCACTCTAGAACAATCATAAACCTAAGACAAATCATCTAGAAATTCCGAGAATTCAATAAACCCAAATATATATAAGAGATTCACAGACTATCGGAAGGTATTCGATAGAATTAGATGAATCAAACTATTACTAATACAACCAGAGATGAGAGTTCTTAGAATCCAATCACGATTATAAAACGATTCTAGGACCATAAGATGGCGCTAGTAAGAATACATATCAATATCTGTTGAGGCCCAGTACTATATATGAAGGACGGGGGGGGGGGTTGACAAGGCTGCATACTGTAGTCACTTTTCTTTGACATATAATATTGATAATACATTATAAGAAGGAAAATGGAGGGGAGTCCCGTAATAGAAGGGACCGCATCTCAGGTATAACCAATCTGAGATACGATGACGACACGGTTTTATTGACCAGATTGGCTGTTGAGCTTAGGAGCTAATGAGCAGGATGAAAGAAAAGAGTAAGCATTGTGGACTGCAAATGAACTGAGGCAAAATGAAAATCGTGATAGTGGATCGAGCCGGTAACTTATCAGGTCATCAACCAGTACGTCTATCTGGAAGCACTGATAACAAATGAAGGTGAAAACCCATAGGCAATAAGGAGAAGATGCGAAATGTCCAAAAGAGCTGCGAAAGGCCCCCAAAAGACATGGAGAGACAGCAATGTTACCCTAAACACAAAAAGGTTAAGTCTTGGTTTTCGCGGTGTTGCAATACGGAGCGGAGTGCTGGACACTGAAGGCTAAATTGTGAAAATTGGAGGGAATTTGTAAGAATTGGCAGGATATTATAATTGCAAAGGTAAGTGACAAAAACCAGTCAAATGTTATCAAGTCCGGCTAGACAATCGATAAAAATAAAAATGAAATAAGGCGTTTTAGAAGTGAAGACATTTTAAGGATAAAAGAAATTTTAAATAACAACCCAATCAAGATTTTAGTTCCTTTTTCAATGCGTTGAAAGTATATTATAGATATACTAGTATATCTATCTTGCGAAGCTGCTTCCATTAGGTCGTATATTTTTTATTGCAGTTGGTTTCCCCCATTCCTTATTTTCCTTCTTCTTTGTGTGCCATATCCGGTCTCCCGGACGTTGGCGACCTCTCTCCTATGCATGTGTTATGCGTTTGAAGTATTAGCACACACATAGGGGACCTACTGCTTAACGCGGGTTCCGAACCGCGGGAAGTGTATACACTTCATCTCCAGAGAGGCTGTACCAGGCAGATTACACCTCGGTGGTTTGCCATTGCCTTCCTAGGGGAGACGGTCAGAATAAAGTTGTCCTTGCGTGTAACTAATCACTATCAATCGCTTTTCCATTATTCATTTTATCCCGTCGCGTTTTCATTTCTTAACATGTGGGTTCCTCTATCTATTACTCATCTTCCTACTTGGTATCAATTGTTAGCAATTTTTGAAGGTAATTCTTCCATATTTCTTTTTTGTTCTGTTCATCATTCTCTGGATCACCTTGCTCATCCTTTATTGCTCTGGGTATTATTTTGTTAGTTCCATTTTGCTTATTTTCTTAGTTTTTTTCAGTTAATTATGTTCTTTTTTCTTAGTCAATTTCATAGTTTCTTACAAAAGTTCCTTGTGCTGTTTCTCTAACTTTCATTCGTCAATTCGTCCATCATATCGCTCATCCAAGCATTTTTCTTCGTTTTTTCTTTTAACGAACCTTTTAAAATTTCTCTAAAATTTCAGCTTCTTCTTCTATTACCACCATGGTTCTTGCCTACAACTCACTTAATTTCATTTTGACGAAAAATTCCCAACAAATCAAAATTAAAGGACTCAAATTTCTTTACAAATTTTATATTTTAAAATTTTCAAACTTTATGTTTATTGAATTAAAAATAAATCCGAGAAAGGCAGAATGTAATTTATTGTAAAAAAATTGTAAATTCAATCAAGGGATTTGAATAATTATGCAGAATAACATTTTCTTAAATTTCATCTGCATCATCTACAGCAAGCATGTCAAACTCAGATGCAAACATGGGCCAAAATAAAAAGGTTTAAGTTTAGGTTGGCCGCAAAAAGGTAATTCAATATTCATAGAAACAGGTTTATTTCGAAAAGTACAGAAATATCAAGGACAGTTTAATATTTTCTTCCTGACACTTGACATCTCTTGGCTGATACTATCTTTCCTATTTCGGGGGAAATATTGTTCGCAGTGATTAGTTTTAAAACTGACCCAAGGTGAGCGTCGTTAATTCTGGATCTTACAGGAGACTTATTTCCTTTCATAAGTATAAATAACTGCTCGCATCGATAAGTACTTCCAAACATAGAAATGATTTCACATGCAAATTTTCGTGTATTTTCAAGCCTGGCTGGTAAATATCTATAAAATTCAGGCACGCCAACTTCAATAAATTTTGCCTTCAAATTTGAATCGCACTGAATCTCGATCACCTCCATTTGCATATGATTAGGTACTGATTCTATATTTATTGAGAAAATCGAAGAAAACAGAAAATTTGTCTTCCAAAGAATTAAAATCTGCAAATCTTGTTTCAAATTCAGTTCTAAGACTTGAAATTTTTTCTGCGTATTTTTGATAGGATGCAATTTCACCTAAACTTGATTTGTTGATGTTGCATGTAGGAAAGTGCGTTAAATCTTCATTTTTCAACTGCTTTACCCAAAGAACTAACTTACATTTGAATGCTTTAACTTTGTCACACATGTTGGTAATGATCTGATCTTTTCCTTGCAGCGTTAAATTTAAATGGTATAAGTGTTTTGTTATATCAACCATGAAAGATAAATCCTGTAACCATGTCGGATCAGAAAACAAGCTTGTGTCTTGATTTTTAGTTGCTAAAAACTGACAGATTTCTTCTTTTAAATCCCAGAATTGTTTAAGAATTTTGGAGCAGGATATCCAACGTACCTCAGTATAATAAGACAGACCGGAATATTCGCATTCTAATTCACTTAAGAAAGCGGAGAATTGTCGCTGATTTAAGCCCCGAGATCTTATAAAATTTATAACTTTTTTTATATATGACAACACATTTTCCATGTTTATGACCTTTGTGCATAGTACTTCTTGGTGTATAATACAATGCGTATGATGAATATTGGATCCGTCATAAATTTCACCTAATTTTTTTTGTAGTAATGCCACAAAGCCTTTGTTTTTTCCCGTCATTGAAGGTGCGCCATCCGTAGCTACAGACGTTAATTTTGACAGGGGTAGATTGTATTTCTGCAGAACTTCATAAACACAATCAAATATATCCTGTCCTGTAGTAGTACCACGCATGGGTACTAGTTCTAATAATTCCTCAAAAATGTTGAAATCCTTGACGCAAGCACGAAGAAACACAGCTAATTGAGCTACACCCCCAATATCCACACTCTCGTCACAGGCAATGGAAAATCCTTCGAAAGTAGATGATTTTGCTTTGATCTGGTCACTTAAATTGGCGGCCAAATCAGTAACTCTTTCTGCAACTGTATTCCGAGATAAAGAGATTGCTTGAAAAGGCTTAACATTTCCGGGACAAACAATTTCTGCAGCTTTAATTAGACATTCCTTGATGAAATCACCTTCAGTAAAAGGTTTCGAGTGTTTAGCAATCAACTCCGACAAGACGTAACTTGCATGCACCGCCGCTTCATTTTCTTATAACACTTTAGTAAACATTATTTGTTGTTTTTTCAGTCCCAACTTGAGCTCTTTCAACTTTTCTTGTCTCATTAATCCTTCGTAATTATCATATTTGGATTTATGTTGTTCATAGTGACGTTTAATATTATACAACTTTGGGACATTAATAGTATTATTACATATCAAGCAGATTATTTTATCTCTTTCTTCACAGCAAAAATATTCCAATTACCACCTTTCTTGAAAACTTCGATGTTCGTCAGCGATTTTTTTAATGCAGTAAATATATGTTACTAAACAATTCAGTACAAAACTAATGTCGTTAGTGCCGTGTATAGTCAGTAGTAACTGAGCAAAATATGCGTTCAAGATTTGTGCGCTTGTGAAAGGTACTGTACTCTCTCTACCTCGTGTAGGGTAGGCTGCTGAAATATTAGCTGCTAATAATAATGCATCTCGCTTCCGCCGCATGTCTCCCTTCTTCTCGTTCTGTGCATTGTCGATGCAACTTTAAACTTGTCGGCGTGTACGTTTTGTTGGCCGGGCCGCAGAAATGTATGTTGTGGGCCGCATGCGGGCCGCGGGCCGCGAGTTTGACACCCTTGATCTACAGTGACTTTTAAAATATAGGTACTTAGTAGAGAATATTCTGCTATTCAATTTTGGTGGGGAGATAATTTTTCGTAAATATTAAAGCGAGTTGTAGAGGTGTAAAATCCGCCTTGGAGGAATTTAAATCTCCAATTGGGGATAAGCTGAGAAACCACATATACGTAATCTTATTATAAAATCCTTATACGTGGCAAGATATTATCCTTCGCGTGTTTAGGAGTCCATGTTAAACTGTAGGTCCCCTATGTGTAATAGGAACATAGAAGTCCTAAATTACGAGAAAGAAGAATACATAGTTTCAATCTAAGCAGGATGATTTTTTGTTGTCGATACCTTCCGTAATATCAGGGTCAATAGCGTCTGTACGAGTTTTCAGTTCGATGGTCAATAAGTTGGACGAGTTTCCTCCCTTTCAGAGCAGTTACTGTAGATCCTCGTGGCGGTTCTCAAGAACGAATGTAGCGCTAGGATAATAATTAACAATATTATATATTAAGCGATTCTCGTATTATATTTTATCAGACAAAGTAATTTAAAAATATGTACAAAAAAAATAATTCTTCATGTATCTTGTAACAAATCTTACAGAAACGTTAGAAATGGAACGTCAAGAATTTAATACAACTTATATAAATGGCACGTCAAATTTGAATTTAATGGTACGTTATGCTTCAAACAAAGTTAAATATTTGTTAAATAAAGTTGAACTAAATTTATATTTCTCAAGTATTTCTGTAAGCACTCGAATCGGATCTATTGATAATAAATATTAAACATTATTGTTTCCAATTTTTCATGTGATATTTTTTTAATGTTCGCTAAGCTTTATTCTAATAAAACTAGAGCTTTTTTGATAAACAGCAGACAAAGATAGCAGTAACGGGTTGTATCTAAAATAATAGAAGAGTTTAAATTTATAAATATAGACCAACTGAGTTGAGTTCACCCCGGTAGGGCCAACTTTTTGGCAGATCAATAAAGAGGTGTCACATATTTACAAGGTCGGTCAAGGATTCTATCTATTCCTGTGTTCTATTTGATTTCATATTATAAATTTATAGGAGCTTTTTGGTTTATACATAATTTATAAAATGAAAAGTGACTGAACTCTCTAAAATTAGTTATCGAAAAAACAAGTCGCTTTATTTCTACAACTATGTACAATAAAATTAATTTAAATATTGTTACACATTCCTCGTCGACATTTTTCATTACCTTTTTATAATCTCACGAACGTAATATTAAATAATAAATAAATTTTGAATTACAATTGCCAAGTCTTTATTTTTACAGACTATTTATTTAAAATTATTGTATTATTTTTATTATTTTTTTGCACAAAAATAAAAATTTAAAAATATAACTTTATTATAATTTTTGGGTAGGTACTTGGCTCTGTTAATATATAAAATTATTTTTTATCAAATAATAATTTGCCAAAAATTTAAAAAAATATCTAGTACCTACATAAATTTCAGTTTTTGAATCAAAATGTTGTGATATTATGTTTTGTCTATCCGAGTTGTATTCGGTTCCACGCCGTTCATTGCATATTTGCTCATATTGATTTTTAATACAATTTCCTGGATTGTTCGTACTTATAATATTAAACCATTTTTGTTCATAAATACTCATTATAGTTAACTGAAGTGGACGTCGAAATTGCTGATATCCCACTAAATTTCTGTTATCATTATTTGATCTTGTTATTAACTTCTTACTGCAGGACCCATTAGAAGTTAACAGAAAAGCTGAAAGTCCTAACCTGACTTCTACTTAAAATTTGTTTAAAAGTAACTTTTCAATATATTATAATACGACAGTCCAAATAGTTATTGTAATTCAAAAGAGCCTGTCAGGAACTTATATTTTCTGTGAATGGAATAATAATTTTTGTAACATTGCTACCACAAAAACATCGAACAATAATAAATTCAAAATATTTTGTAGTAAATATAAAATACCTCAGTGGGGTTCCTATTTTATTACTTTGTTCCAAATCCTTTGAAATTTGAAGCAATGGACATTTCATTTATTCCTTATGATTTGTGATTTCTTAGGCGTCTTTCCGGAGATCTGCAATAGGGCCAAAATTAATTTCCTTAAATCCTGAAAAATACTTTTTAATTTGAAATCCCACAGCAAGGACTTCATTGGGGCCAGAAATTTGTTCTATACAGAGATTTATAGAAAATTTAGTCTATTTCTACTCATGTTTTTACATAAATAATAATCTAGGTACATCGAAAACAAACAGGTGTTAGACAAAATTCGTAAATAATTTTTTAGCCCACCTAAAATATTGGACCTAGTGCGCCCATGCTGTTAAGATGCTTTTAAGGACAAAGGAATTTTTACCACTTTGTTCGGATTTTTGATGATTTTTTGACGACTTTTGCGTTGTATGCTATCGCAGAGCAGTGAGGAATATTTATTACTATTGTAAATTTAATGGCTTTTATCATGTAATGATATTTTTTAATGTTGTATTTAGATGGCTTAAGAATGGAATAAATAACTTTTATAAAAATTAAACTAACATTCAGTCAATTTATATAAAATGCAAATGTTACCTTCGGGAAAACCTTCCATTTCGCTTTCTTTAGAATATGTATAGTATTTCCCTAAATGAGTTGTTTTCAATGCGTTGAACCTATTTGATGATTTTCTTGCTCTCTTATTTCCTTATTCGTCTATCTAACCCATCGTCGCTGAGGTTCATACTCAAATATTTATATTTTGCTATTTATTATAGTTTCTATTTATCGATTTTTAAGTTCTATTTTGTTAACAAAGAAAGTAAAAAGTTTACATTGAAACTGGTTCACTTTGATCTGGAGCTTTTATTGTAGCAAAGTATTTGCTCATTAAAGTTTGATTGACAAATTAATCCAAATTTTAACACAGATTAATCAGAAATATTTTAATTCAACTTTCTTATTAAGGGTTATGAGTGGCAGCTAAACGAATTGGATAACCACTCGAAAGGCTCTTCCAAAAAAGATTTTCAAGATCTTCTTCTTGTTCTGGTGTCTTTCCAGTTGAATATTGTTGTGTGTTGTTGGTTGTTGTGTTGAACCATTGTCACCTGATTGCGCGCATCGAGCGCATCTTTAAATTTTGTTAATATTATATGTTAAACTTATAATCAAAAATTTCGAATCGTTCCGATAAAAGTTACAAGTCAAATATTCGTTGAAAAGACATTTTTAGGTCGGAGCATAGAATCAAAAGATTGAAACATAAATCAACGGACAAATTTATGTTTTACAAATGCATAGTAATTATAATAATTTTATAGGAAAGAAAGTATCCTAAAATATTTTTATACACGTATAATAAACCATGCGGTGGATAAAACAGTCCTAGAATGGCTGACGTAGCGTATGTCGTCTATTTGCTCATCAGCAAGAAAGCCATCGTCCCATCGCAGTTCAAACCGAACGTCAATTCGCGCATATACTTTACTATAACTTTATATAAGACTGATGGACACTTTTATTGAGATCCATAAACTCGTGCCTGCTGTCAATACAAAAACAGGACACCTGTGGTATTCAAACCGTGTGAATGAATGCCTTTTGTTTTGTTATCTTCAACATGTGCCGACAGGCAAACAACTGTTCTATCATTTAACATGGGAGGTATACGAATTTCATAATCTTGAAAGCGAATAAAAACCATACAAAAACTTATTTTGCTCGAGTCCAGACAGGAACAAAAAAATTGTTATTCAAGGCACGTGTACTAGAATATCCCCGACACTTTCGATTTAAATAGAGACAAAAGTGTGTCTTCACACTTCGTTGAACGTCCAATCAGGATGCATGTCCCTACTTTCCAACTAATGAGGCCCAATTAAAAGGGCCTAAATCAATCATTAAGTGGGAATAATTCTCCCCGCGACGAAATTTTGGAATGGGAAAACATATAAAAGGCCCTGCAGAACGCATTTTGGAGAGAGATTCTGAGTGATGTAACAGAGTCCCATACCGTTCTTCTTGTACAGTCGCGCTGGTTGTAACGCTACAAAGCGGAAGTGAACAATAAGATCTCGCATTTAATTCGAGATTTTTAAATCAATAACAATTCAGTTGTGATAAATGTTGTGTCTTCATTACACAGGTATTTGTTTAAACAATTTCGGAGATTTTTAAACCATTTCAAGAATACTCAAATAAATTATTAGACTTTATCAACTTATTACGTCCGTTTATATCGTGTCAAGATTATTTAAATACAGTATCGGACTTTAATCAAGTTATTACGTCAATTAAGAACATTTCAAGATTATTTAAATACAGTATCGGACTTTAATCAAGTTATTACGTCAATTAAGAACATTTCAAGATTATTTAAATACAGTATCGGACTTTAATCAAGTTATTACGTCAATTAAGAACATGTCAAGATTATTTAAATACAGTATCGGACTTTAATCAAGTTATTACGTAAATTATCGAACATTTACCACGAATTGTTTATAACTTTCAAATAATATCGAGTGTATTTCAATTAAATTATCGAACTTTATTTACGCACTATTTGCAGCTTTAACATAATTCGAGCGTACTCACCGAACTTCGTCCGTGAAACTGCACCCGCAACTACGTTGCGTTTTTTTTTTATCGGTCTATCATAAAACAGATGTTGCATTGCGAACACATTTTTGCATTCCAGTAGTTCTTTTTATCGGCAACCACATTTACGTTATCATCTTTATGCAGTGCCGACTCTAAATAATTGTAGCTTCGCGGATAATTATTTTAGTGATATATTTCGAACGGAATCCCCTGTTTATCGCGAAACGGAGTGCATAAACCACCCTGTCATTTCACCACCACCACCTTTCGATTTGAAGAGGTTTTGGATGCTGGTTATCGCACCGACTTCCTGGTATGGTCTAAGACATTGTATTCAGCTCCATTCCGCATTCCGAGGACGATTCTCACTCTTGGAAGACCAGCCAGCGACCTTATCTAAAGGTCGAACACCAACAACCAGACTAAGTAAGAAACCTTTATATATTTTTAAGATTTGTGATGTTAAGTGGTCACCCTAGCCACAGATTAGGTTTATGAATTTTCAATTCAAAACCCTTGAAGCCGATCGCAACCTTTTGTACATCTTTTGTTGTTAACCAATGTTAGTGTCTATTATTAACGTAATTTTTACTACGCCCTTCGGGCGTTCATATTTTAACCAGCAATTTAACGTAATATTTTAGGTTTAGTATTGCAGCTAAAGTTTCTTTTCCCCGTTGTTGGGAATTTTGGTAATCAATCGTATTGATTAATTTTCATTATCAACTTTGTGAGTCATAGTTTTAGATGTTATCGAGTTGCACTTAAGTAACCATTTTTGTGGAGTGCTGTATTCAATACGCACCCCTTTTACGTATGAACTTTCTTGGTCATACTTTGCAAATTGACAGCTTTCGTTTTTGTAACAGTAATCGTTTTACGAATATTAATTTTGCAACGGGAACCACACTGAAAGGTTCCGTCAATTGTATATATTTATTTTTATATTACGATACATGTAAATTTGATAGTATCTTGTATAAATTTTGTCAACTCCCCCCTACCGATATTATTTTATTCATTACATTTTTGTTATTTCCCAACTGTGTGTTTTATTATTATTGTGTTAGTGTGTATTTAGCTATTTTCACCAACGGAAAGTTCGCCTCCTGTAAAGGTAAGGTCATTGAACGAGGCTTTTCCGGAGTGAGAATTCGCAGTAAGATCAGCAAGTTGTCGCGTACCAGCTTAGAAGGTGTGATAACCAGTCCCCTTCAAAAAGATTCAGGTCTTCGTACGCGTGGCGCCCATTTAAACTCCCTCGTGTATATTAGCCCCACCGATTTTGACTTACCTCCCCCCCCCCCCCCGTGTAAATTATTCACACCGATTTTGACCATTTTTAGAATCGCGATCGAGGATTGCCCGGTCGTCGATTGGAAACACACGCTTCGCGACGTGCCGTCACCCGACCCTTTTTATTCCTTTCACCACCCACCCCTTCGCGACTTTGAGCTAGTCACCTTTTTTATATACCTGTTGGAAAGGTGTCGTGGATGCAAAACGTGTTGTTACACCATGTCCTTAGGTTCTTCAGCCACCATATTCTTTTTCTTCCTGGTTCCCGTCTTCCGTTCATACGGAAGAATTTCCTGTAGAATTAAGTGCAGCAACATACACCGATGACCATTTTTCATAATATTCTCCAGATATTCCAGTTTACGCGTTTTTATCTTTATAGTTAATGCACGGTTAATACGGTTTGTCCAAAGGATCGAGCCTTGAAGTGGAAATCAAATCTACCTTTTAATGTATTATTTTGCTTGGATATGTATGTATGTATGCATCGGTTTTTTAACGTTTTACGTCTTCCGATTTCCCTGTCTGTGCTAGTTGCGTGTTGAACCTGTGTGACGAGCACAGAGGACCTACAGCTTAACGTGGATTCCGAACCACGGGGATAGCCGATTTTTACATCGTCTACTCCAACCAGGGAAGTTTTTGAGCCATATATAACGTTACCTGTGGCCAGCAGATAGACATTTGGTGAGCGAAAAATCTTTCTATAGATAGAACCTCACAGGATTTGAACCTATGACTGTCGGCGTGAGAAATATTAAAAATACAAAAAAATTCTAGTTACTATAGAGCGTTTTTAAATTTCCAGTGTAAATCTTTCTCCCTGAACTCTTATCGCGGATGTTTGGTTCCACTACAAGTTGCTGATGATTCTTAAGTCCTATTTTACTTATAATCTCGACTAGCTTGTCGAGTCGCACATTGTCGAATGCCGTCTAATAATTAATAAAGCAGACAAATCTTCCCAGAATTTCTCTTGTATCAATAGCATTGCGAAATCCAAACTGTGTGCGGCCAACACGTTCGTCACATGTTTTAAAAATTCAGCACTTTATTCTAAGCCATCCCTCGCTTACTGCCCAAATTTCATGTCTTATCTGCCTCTGTTTCTCTTTATCACTTTTCTTTTTTTCTGTATAAGTTGTATTACCTTTTTTATCATCCAGTCCTCCTTTATCGTATCTTTATTTATTAAATGCTTGTCCCTAATTTAATTGAGTATCTCCGATAGTTTTTCTAATATTTTTCTCATCTACCAATCTAGCTGCAGTCTATTTTTTTAATCCTGACATTTCCCATCGTGTTTTTGGCGTTCTTCTCCCACTTTCTAGAATTTTATTCTAAATTTTTCAACTATAGGCCAGTGGTCAGATGATATTTCATGGTTAGTTTTAACTAACAGGCAGCTGTTGAGAAATTGAATGTACCATGCACCTTAACGAATGCACCAACCGAACGAAGGGATTGATGGCAACATTAGCTCCTTTGATTCTCATCAGATTCAGTCTCAAGTTAAAGACTGTAAAAGGTAATTATCCATCCCACTCTCACCTACGCAACTCCGACGTGGGCTTGGTTATGAAGTAATATTAATGTAGTCCTTTTTTTAGGCCACTGTCTGTATTTTATACTCTATGTAGATGGCGCTACCGCATCATGGCTTTGTACTTAAGCTTTGGTTATACTGTAAGAGAAGACAGATTCTGATAGGTTCCTTCAACCATAAAGCCTTTGCACATTTATGTACTTCTTTTTTCTACCAGGTAACTGTTAGTGTAAGTTACGAGCTAGCTGTCAGCAACGTCTTGTTTGCATGTCAACACCGAACTACAAAGCTACATACAATGCTTATGTAACTAAACTAGTTTATTCATAATAGTATACTACATGCTACTTTTAGCAACAAGTACACTCATGGGCATTCGATTTTTTACATAATTATTTATTCTGATTGCGTCATAATTACTAGAATATAAATGCCAACAAGCTTCGAGTTTACTGATATGGATTATATAATTATATTGATTATATGATTATACAAGTTTCAAATTTTGCAAGTTTGAAACTTCAAAAGTGGTTTAAAACTTTGATCAGGTATAAGTTATGAAACTTACATAACAATCAGTGGATACTAATTATAGACTTCTAATAATAGCCAGAAATATGTAACGATGTTATATGTATAAGTCATCAAAAATGAATACAAATCCATGTGGTTCTTTACAATATCCGGTACACATTGATTTAAATTTATCAAAGAGCAATAACACCCTCAATTCAGCATCAAACGTAGGAGGGGTAGAACTCAGAGAAGATGAATTAGTAATGTAAGTTAAGTTGTATGGTTAATGTACCGTTTCAAGTTTAACATTTTAAGAGTGTGGTAAGATGATATTAATATAAAGTGCACATACTATTATGTAATTATAGAAAATTTAGACTAAGTCGATTGGGGATAAAAATTTATGTACTCCCATACAGAGATAATCTTAAAGATTATTGAAATAATAAATTTATATTTTATAGGGCACCTCAACGTGAGAAATGAACAAAACCTCCCCCCCCCTCTCCCATGATAGCCATATCATTTACACCAATACATCTCCAAGACTCCACTAGACATCAGCCATGTTATCATATGGGGGTCGTAATACCAATAACATTAATAAATTGTATTGTGCAGAATGTAGAAATTTGATGTACTTTATTTACAGAGAAATGTTTAAACTCAATGTAACGGATATTGTCGCAGCGAAAATTAAGGTTAAGTAAATACGGGGGACAGGACGGTTTGAATCCTGCGCCAGTAATTTCTTTTTTTCAGCACAATTTCGTCTGCATTTTATTCACAAGTTATTTCCATTCATCTGATGCTTTCCCCGACTTAATATTTAAATATAATTAAATAAAAATTATTTTTGAAGCAATGCCAATAATTTTAAAATTATGAAACTAATCGAATGAATGCGTATTTACTTAAAATATAATTTATGGTTATTTAGCTGCAAATGTAGATTTAACTTTAATTATTACCACACCTGTTTATTAAAATAATAAATTAATATTGGCCTTAGGTTTATAGATTCAAAACTAATGAGTCATCATATTTTGTGCCAAAATATATCAAAACCGTCAAAGCATCTTAAAATTCTATTAGGTTTTTATGGAATGATCTATTAGAAAAGCTCCTATACGTTTTCCTCCAAAATATGATTAATTGTTCTATTAAATTACATTAGCAGTATCTCACATGGAACGCTTAATTTATGAAATTGCTTGCTTATGATACCTACCAAAAATGTTCTGTTGATTTACACGCTTTATTTAATATTTTAACAGTTAGGTTATGTTCAGATTTATTAATTTCTTGTTGCAGAATTTATTTTAATGGGTCCTTTTTATTTCGACAAGTTTAACCCATTTTCAATCTTTGCTCTAATTATTATAGAATCAATTTGGCACGAGAATGAAAATCAGCGAAATTAAATAAACTATCAGAAATGATAAACTAATTTAAAACTCATTACAATGTTTACTAGTTATAAACTTGAGTATTTGCGATAATTTTCTCTATTCTATTTTTAATGTCACACTGCACACTTTGTGCCAAGTAATATTAATATTTTTATGAAAGTGCGTGTTTTATATAAATTAATTAATTTAAAAATTTAACCCTCAGATTGCTATTATTCTAAGTGCCTTCTATTTTTACTCACGTAATTACGAGAAGGAAGAATCTTAATTAAGACAGTAATTAGCTACCGTACTTAATTTAAAAAATGCTCCGGATATATTTTAAGTTCAACTTGAAAATGCATAAAATCCACTTCGCCGAACTTTCAGCATAAACTTCGTTCAGTTAAAACAATAAAAGTGAATTCATTTTCTTGAAAATCCTCGAAGTGCACGACCTGTTGGCAGTGCACTTTCATTAAAACTTTCTAAAAGAAAAAAACTGATACGAAATTATTTTGCAAAACTTAAAAATTCACCTTTTTAAAATTTCATGCGCACGTAAAGTTTGTAGACCTTTAAAAGTTGGATTAAAACGCCAACAGTTTAGATATAAAACATGTCAGAGAAAATCTTTAAATTTATTTACACCTTTGTTTATCCATTTCAAAAAAATTTGTTTCCACTCCTACATTAAAAGCTTCCATATTTTAAAGATTAATTTTCTGAAAGAAGTGCATTTTTAATGAAAATAAAAAGTGCTGACATTTTTTATTTATCGTTTGCTTTTCTTAGTTAATTTTATAAACATCGTTTTATTAGTGGTAATAATTTTTATTACATCAATTTGGAATGTGAAAGCACGCAAAGAAAAGACGAAAACTATACCATTTGCCGAAGAAATTTGAATTTAGAGAAAGGACCCAAAAGACATTCGCGTTATCCTTAATAATGTTATTTCAGGATTATGAATTTGTTGCTCCATATACAACTCGACAACCCAGTTCATTTTCTGTCTGGTTGAAAATTTATGGTGCAATTTATTTTGCACGGAAATATTTAAACAGTAAGAGAAATAATCTGAAAAGTATGTGGTAAACTTCCGGTTAGAAAAATGTTATCATTCAATCGCGAAATTTAAAATAGACGCTTTTTATAACCAAAAAATAAGCATGCGATTTGAAAGATTTAGAAAATTCTTATACGATATACGTAGAAGCATTTCATGTAAACAAAGCTATTTTTAGATATTTCTAATAATAACCAAAAACAAAATTATTCTTTAAAAAATTTTCGGTGTACGAAAGTCATGCTCATTTAACCATCTACTTGATGACGTTAATTTTATTCTTCTCGAAAAATTTGCCAAGTGATTAATTATATTGAAGATAAAAAAAGTGGAGATTTACATTTCCACATTTTTTGGATTTTATAAATTTGTCTCTGTTGAGAAAAGTTATTGTTAATTTGACGTGTTATTTGCAGTACTTCTTTGTAAACGTGATAAGCTGAAAATTTTGAAAATTTTGAAAATTCTGAAAATTTTGGATATTTAACAAAATTTCAGGAAAATAAAAATTTTAAGTGGAGTCCAAATATTTAATTAATGGACCGTTAAGTCAATAACTTTGAAATTAATCCTATAATTTCTCAATTACTTCCAACAAGTTTACTGTCAAAATAGAGTTAGTATTTTGCTATTGCATTTGTCACTCTTTCATTGATTGGATTTTGCTCACACTAATTTATTAATACGCTTCATCCTTCAGAAGCTATTGGCTTAAATCCAAAGAGAAAACTAATATATGGAGTGATCTCTTACTTGTTGTATAATTATTTCTTAATGTGTTAAGTACCACATTGGCTTTATTTAAAAATTTAACTAGTTGGCTGTGCATCAAATAGATAATCCAATAAAAGTCTCGAGTTCGACACCAGAAAATACAAGTTCAAACATTCAGGACGACAAACTTATTCTTTTTTCGGAATTTTATTAATCTTATAATTTTTTAAAAATTTTTAATAATTTTTAAAAAAACACGATACTTAAGTATCCCATAAGTGACCATATCATCATCTTACGCTGTTTTGGTAAAACTACATTGGATGTAACGATAAATCATTTGTTGATACCTATACTCACATAGTACGTCGATTCATTTAAGTTGCATGTCGCATTTTCTAGCTACTCAAAATTCAGTTACTATTTCTTTTTTGCACCTGGTACAGCAAATTTTGCATATTTTTTGATTTATATTAATATTTTAGTATGATTAATTTTGTTTATCTTTTTTTGTATGATGATTTACTGCATTAACATTTTTTAAAATCAAGACTAGACAAATTTTATAACCACATAAAATAATTTCTATACCCTATCGAAGCACTGGTACCAATATTTTAGTATGGTAAAACTGTAAGTTATCTATGTCGAACCATAAAACATATTTTTGTGTAATAAATAAATTATTTGTTTTCTTTCAATCATGTGGAATTCGAACCCAAGACTATTTAGTGATAGTTGATTACGTTTTCCACTATGCCAATCTCCTGTGCTATAACAATTTATTGAAATAAGAAAAATAATTAGCAGGAAAACTTTACAATATGGAGAGCTGCAGGAAATTTTCAAGTTACAGCGCCAATTGTATCGTAAAATGTCTTCCTACGCAATTAAATGCTCTTTTGCATCATGAGTTAACATAAAATAAAATTATGCACACGCATTTATCTATAAGTAACGCCTTAGGTGATTTTTGAAGAGAAAATATTCGAGTAAAATCAAAAACTTCAATTCAAATCTCAATTGTAAATTCCAAACGAATACCAAGATGGAATTTTAATAACGAATATTGGGTTGGCTTTGCTGAAGCTGGAGTCAGCAATATGTGTTGGTTTTTCCCTGAAGTGAAGTGCAAAGTCTTCTTCTCCTTCGGTTTCGCTCTGGTCTTTGAGGGGTAGGAATCCTTCTGTTTGGCCCGTCAGATTGTCCTGTTAGGCGCTGTTGTGGTGGTGTGAGAGACTGTCTGGGATTGGGGGAGGGTGACGGTAGCGGCTCTGCTACTTCATTAGCAGCCGAAGTTTCCTCTTCCCTCCATATTCTCATCTTTTCGCTGAATGAAGGCATGTTAGTCATGATGGCTCGCCGCAGGACCTTTTCCGACTCTGGGCAGCGGGTCTTTTCTTGAGAAGGTTTACTGCCGTCAGGGTTTTTTCAATAGTGGCGACATCGGCTATATGGAGGCTGTTCTCCACGCCATGATTTTCCACGTTGTATAGCAGCTCTTCTATCTTGCTTAGGGACTTTTCCTGGTCTCCAATAGATAAGTGGGTGGTCACTTTATTCCTTGTGACCTCCGTCCGTGTGGCCTCCAATCTTGTTATTACAATCCTTTTCAGTGCCTATCTGTTCCTCACCAGGAAATCTGGAACGGCATGGGCTGTCATCGGCATCTGGTATGGCCCCTCCGTAAGCTTTTCCATCGCCTCGGTTTTTTTGCTTCTTTTACGAGGTTTCCGATGACGGTGCTCATCTGAAAAGTGGTCTTTGTGTCTATCGCCGAGGGGGGTTCGGTTTGGGATTAGTGGTCCGTCTGGTTTTTCCTTCAGTATGCTTCTGGA
Source organism: Podabrus alpinus (assembly GCA_932274525.1). Lineage (NCBI taxonomy): Eukaryota > Metazoa > Arthropoda > Insecta > Coleoptera > Cantharidae > Podabrus > Podabrus alpinus. Next base: position 86,199,319 of record OW026454.1, on the reverse strand, counting down.
GGAATCTAGGTATAGCGTCGTTGCATTTTTGACATCCCCGAAAGTGTTTTACGTGCGCTTATATCACCGCCCGAGCGCCTTTATTGGTATCTGCTAGTTACCCTTGAAGGGTCTATGCTTACTTGCCTGTTTGTCTTCACTTCCGGCTCTAAGTTCGCTCTTGGTCATCTGAACATGGTAAAGTATGCGGAGTGGATGACCTATTTCCGGAATTATTATAAAATCTATCGAGCAATGCGAAAAATTGGTTTACATAGTAAGTACTATACTAATTGCTTTCATCCCAGCCAAACGCTTGGTAAAGCAAAAGATGGTGCTGACAGCTACATCTCTTTTGAGAGAATATAAGAAAATGGAATTAGACCGTACTTTACTAATCCATTTAGATATTTGTATTATAGGGCAAAATCGGATTATTTCTAGAAATTCGTGTTGGATTGCAATTAATAGTTTTAGAAATTGTGTTAACGATATTTCCAAGCACTCAATAATGGAATAATGGGGTTTTACCTGGGAAAAAAGATATAACAATATAACCAACAAGGATCTCATATTAGATGTTGGCTATATGTGACATCCAGATTTTGACCATCTTCGCAGATGTTGGGCAAGAATAAACTGTATAAGAACGAATCATGCATGAACAAATTCCATGCTGCATAAATGAAACCCGATAATATGCTAAAATTGCGATTGCAATGATTCAATACAAACGCTCAGTTACATAATTAATTAACAATTATTCAGTTCGATGCTTTGCCGGTGGCTTGGAGAAGCTGCACTCTGTAACATCCAATGCAGTGGTCTGGCTGGATGATTTGAACTGATAATGTGGCGATTTCATATTTTGTTGTAAAAGTTTTCATCTTTATGTGCTATTAAAATGTTAATAATTTATTTTCTAAAACGTAAAATATGATAGTCGTAGAAATTTTCCGACTCGCCTTGAAAATATTTGTATACATTCAATACAAATTGTTGAGCTTTATATTTTAAAATATATTTTTCATATACTTTAAATGTATAAATATTAAAAGCTATTATGGCTATACAAAGAACAGGATTCTTGTTTAGATCTCCAGAAGGTTTCAATTTGTTAAAATAAAGTTACCATTATCTACACCAAACTTCTGGGATGCCTCCAAGTTCCCACTTGGGAAACTTGTCTATTTCCGCTTTTAATTAATACTAATGATATTATTCTCGAAATACCTTGATGGTCTTAACTTCGGTTGTATTGAAAGGAGTTCAAAAGTTATTTGGAGTGGATTATTTTATTAATTATTTGTTCCTTGCTTCGGATTCCACGTTAAAAGAATCCGATTTATTCTGAAATATAGAATGGTTAATCTGTAATTTACGATTTAATAATTTAATGCGTTTCTTTGTACTTGGCTCGAGTGCGGGTACTCATAAAGCACGTACCTATGTGTGTATACGATTTAATATTTCTGGAAAGATTGTTAACGATAAATAAATCTAATTGTCCAGAACTTTTAAATTAAATTTTCTGTCGTGTTCCGCCTGATGATACAAGGTTATTCGCCTTGTTTACGGTTAATTTTCCTGCCACTAATTATTACAATAAATTTACTTATTAATAGAATATAGAGATTGGTTAACTAGCAACTTGACTGATATTTGGTTGGTGTAATTGTAATTTACATAATTTAGCAAGTTGTGCTATAATTTGAGTGTCTGGTAAATAATAGTCAAAATTTTGTGATAGTTGTGAATGGAACTAGGAAAATAAAATAATGTCTGATAATTTTGACTTCGTTCAGATATTCACTCCAGCGGCAACTGACAATATCGCGCCGGTGTCATGTCGTTTGTCAAGGAGCAGCAGGAAAGTGGTTAACAAAAAATCAAATAAACTGGATGGAATTCGTCTATGTATATATAATATGCAATTGTAACATTTTTTGTAATACATAACTGCCAGTATTTTATACGATCAATACAAATTTAAAAAAGCATTTCGTAGTATATACTTGGCATTAGGGAATCTGTTAATTACTATATCACACACACGGATTACTTAAGAATCTACTTTAGTGTAGGGAATCAATTAAGATTTTTGCGCCACCCCTTCTTTCTGAATATTGCATTCATAACAGTAAAAATAATCTTTTAATTTTTTTTAACCTTTCAGTTTTTGAGATATTCGAAAAAATTTACTGACGCGCAAAATAGATGTACGAGATTTTAATTTTTGAGGCAACTAATTATTACCATGTTATTTTTTTTTCTATTTCTATTAAACTTCATTGTATCGATTTCAGTTTTATTAAACCAGTATAGTTTTTGATCTTGAAAATTATATCTGATACTGACTTTGAATAAATTCATGAAATTTTGACTTTGAGTATTTTAGAATCTCTAAAACAAACCAATGACTTTTCAATAATAGATTACTGCTGCTTCAAATGTTTTTGCAATATCATGTTTGTGCACTTCGTATATTACTCGAAAGAATTGATTTTATTTCTGCCAGTTTATTTATTTATTTATGAACAACCAGGCGATATTATAAACATTCCCAGATTCAGCGTATAAATGTTTATCTACGGATTTCTGTATGGGGGTTCCTCTTGGTTGTAGAACCTAGTGGTTGTATACCTTAAGTTGTAGAAGATTGGAGATTGTTATGTCTGAGGTTTCCGATTACCCATATGAAAGCTCTCGTATAACCTAATTAATAGCTAAATATCGCTGTGGTATTTCGATACTGTAACAAGTAGATACTTTTGAGATATTCCACTTTTAAAGTTTAGAATAGCGATATATACAATGCAATGTTATACAAAAATGCGAATAAATATAACATAAATTCATTTTATTTTGTTATGTCGTTTATAGCACTGATAAAAGTAGATATAAAAGGAATCAAAAACAACAATAATTAGAAAAATTCATTTTTTTGACTTGTTACAGTATCGAACTACCACAGCGATATGTTATTCGATAATTGCAATGTGACAAAATTTTGCATTTGTCACGAAACTTCTGACGCATCCTATATGTACTACAAAAGTTTTCGACGGAATGTCGTACGAGTGACAGGTAAAGCGCACGCAAGTCAGTTCTATTCTGGGATTATAGCAAAAAGGTTGAGTTTTATGACGACCATTTTTTCCGTCTTTAAAACTTTATTTTCGCGGCCTTAATTATTTCGTTACCAGTAAGGTTCGTACAATGGGCTCATCTTGAAGCTGCCATTGTTTACGGATTTCACACGGTATTTCTGTACCTGTGTCACTCGTGCGACTTTCCGTCGAAAACTTTGTGGTATGTGTGCGCCATTTTTTACTTCGGTATGAGAATATTTAATAACTTTGAAAAAAAAACAAAAAACTTAAAATTGAGTTGTTATCATTTAATTTGGACCTTTACAATTTATTTGGATCAATTTCCGAATACAACATCAATTAAGTGACCGCCCCTATTGGTCACGGCAAAATGAGCTCTTTTTGCGGCATTTTCCATCACTTTTTCAAGCATTTCGGTCGGTATAGCAAGCATTTCGGCACGGATGTTGGCTTTGAGGTCGTCCAGGGTCTGAGGCTTATTGGCGTACACTTTGCTCTTCAAATATCCCCACAAAAAGAAGTCTGGAGGCGTTAAATCTGGAGATCTCGGTGGCCAGTCAATATCGCCATTTTTCGACATCAAACATCCCTTGATGTTGAAGAAATAAGGCCCAATGATGGTTTTGGCGCTAACGCCAACCCAAACAGTCATTTTTTGGTCATGCAATGGTTGTTCATGGATCACGTGTGGATTTTCGGCACCCCAAATGCGACAATTTTGCTTATTAACGCCGCGCCGCCAGACAGTATGAAATGAGCCTCATCGGTCATCAAAATTTGCTTCCAAAAATCAGGGTCAGTGTCAGCCATTCGAGCAACTGTTTGGCCGTATTCCAAGCGACGTGAATGGTCAGTGGGCAATATTCTTTGTGTTAATTGCACCTTATACGGAAACAATTGCAAATCGTCCTTCAAAATGCGTCGCAAAGTTATTCAATGTTTACATACCGAAGTAAAAGATGACGCACCCCGTACATAGGATGCGTCAGAAGTTTCGTGACAAATGCAAAATTTGTTTATTGATTTGAGATTTAAAATTCGTTAAATCCTTTTGAAGAAAACGTTATTTTAATTGCTATTGAATTGCAAAATCGGTTATTAAATCCTTCTATGTATTTGTGTATCGGTTATTCTACTTACATTAGCTGTCGGTGCTCATAAAGGTAAGCCCAGGTTCGAAGTATTTAAACACAATTTGATTAATCGAAATTAAATTAAATTGATTCAATATCAAGCTTTTCCATACAATTCGGAATATTGCTAGTTTGCTTTCCTGCAAAGTCTTCACGATCCATTTTTCAAGATGGATCAATTCTCTTTTTTCTCTTTTACTTTACCATGAAGTGCGCGATTCGAATCCACAATTTCCGAGGCGTAACTTCACCAATTAGATATAAATTGATTATAGATATATCAAATACTAAAAAAAGGCACCAATTTTTATTTTGATCCGAACAATTACCGGGACAAATGGTTAATTATTCTACATGGTGATTGTTCATAAAAAATTTGTGGAAACTGTTTTCGGGGTCTTCCTTATTTCTGCCGGCAATGTCTTCATACCAAACCGTTTTCCAGCCGACAAAAAAGCAACCATTGATCCATTCGTGGTAGAATAATTACTTTCTGCAAATCGACAGAAAAGCATCTATCTTAAGAAAATCTCGGATTAGTTCTGCGCCTGAACTATAATTTTCCCGAGATTACCGATGAGATTCCCGAGATTATTATGTTTAACATGAATATTACAAATATCGCAGTCATCCACTAAGTTTTCCAAATCGTGTGTACAATGGGTCGTCAATGCAAAAATTTCAATACCAATGCGAAGTAAAAATGTCGTAACTGATGAGTATTACAAAGTAAGAAAGTACTTACGGCGTTTTTACTGGAAAAATGGTCTGTGATGTGTTTCATGAAATTTTTAATCTATTTTAGGTTTGATATTTTGATCGATATTTATTTCGAAAGATTGTATTTGGCTTTGTTATGAAATATTTGATTATGTGTTGACTTGCTATAAATATTTTTGACGGCGAATAAATGAATAAATACAAAAAGGACAACGTAGAAACTAGTAACACACATTTTAAATTTAAATTAGAAATGTGGGTTGGGGTGACCACCTCTAATTATTTTAAATATTGCAGTTTGAAAACAAAATTGCTAAAAACAAAAATAAATGAACGACAAACACCAATTTATCAATTGGTACACTTTGAATGACGGAGTTTGTGCCATATTTTCCTGTACACTTCTGAATTAGCATAACGAATCTTTGAATATTTCAGTACCGTCTGCTGAGTTTAATGGTCTGGAAAGTCACAATAAGTTTTCACAAACTTATTTACTCCGTTGCAGGTGCTTGATGGGATCAATGAAAATGAAACAAACAGTTTACGCATTCTTGGCAATATCAACTTTTAATTTTTTATCCAGTATGGCCATAGGTGGCTTAAAAAGTCGGGAAACAATTGGTAAGTATAGTTAAAAGTGATAAAGTTCATTCTTGTTTACTTATTTACCCTCTAAAATCCTGAATGCACAGAACGACCCTTTGCATATTTCAGCATTGTCTGCTAAGCGCATAATGGTCAAAAAGTCGCGGCAAGGTTTACCAAAACTTATTTATTCATTTTCTCATATTCCAAACTTTTTTTTATTTCTAAAAATATGGTACATTTTTAAACCCTGGAAGGACGACGAGATGGGGGAAAACATAAAAGAATTTAATTTTAATAAAATGTTTTTGTACTTTCGTTTGATCAAAAGTAATTTTGTAACTGGTTCAAGTTAAACTGATTCATCCAAAGTTGTAACAATTTTAATGAAATATAAAATATTTTTTTAATAAGCACCTGTTTGAGTATGTATTTTATGCCTTTTGTATTTTTAACTTAGTTGTCCTAGTTTATATCCCATCGCCTACGTAGGTATCACGCGGGTGTAAACCATGAGTGTATAAAAATATAATATAACCGTATATCTGTAATATGCAGTCACTGCCTATTGGGCCTTCGACATTCTATCCACAAACTTCCCCAAGTATACATACAGGACTATAAGGAACACAGTACGATTGCATTACAAACAAGAAACAGTGATTAATTAATTCTTTTTAACAATTATTATAAATCAAGTGTACTGAAGACTGTTAAATTTTTGTGCTTCATTCAAGTGTAAGTATCAAATTATTATTGTTATTATTACACGCAATTGCTAATTTTTTTTTAATTAAATTTTTTACATCTACTTACTCTTTACATTTTTTAAGATAAAGCTCAATTCCTTCTATCTCCTGGAGATATAACAATTTCATTTATTTTAAATTCATTTCATTCAGAACGAATAATAAACTTTGTAGGTAAATTAATATGGGCTTTTTTTGTTAAATTTTCTAAAAAGACAAATTAGGTTTTCCAATTTATCAAACCGTAAAAGCTTTTTAGATAAAATTTGAGAACAAAATAAAAATTTTAAATTTAGAAACCAAAATTCAGTATACGAAGTAATTATTGTACTTTAGTATTTATGTAACGCTTGATTAATTTTCCACACAAGTGGTGTGAAAAATTTTTATTAATTACCTCTAACCATAGATGCAGCCAAGTCATGTCTGTTATTTTTAGTTGTGTAAGACAAACTGCAGTGAAGAAGTGTCACATCTAACAAATACTGTTTGTCAACTACAAATTACAACAAAGCTTTTGCTAACGAGCTTGTTATAAAACAATTTGTTATAACAATAACGTGAAACAATACCGGTGTAATTAGATGAAATTTTAATGTTTGCCTTTAACGTAGAAAAAAATAATTTACACTTTTAATAATCGGGGCATTTTTTATTCAAGTTATAATGGTTAAACAATCCTGGAACTTTTTAACAATCATCTTAAAAAATTGATTTTTAATAAAGCGAACGAGAAAGTCTTTTTCGCTTCCCGATCGGGCCTACGCAAAACAAAACGTAAATGTCTTACAAATTTGAAACACGTAATTCGGATTTAAAATTAAGGTTTGGCGGGTTTAAACGCTACTTATAGGGATTACATTTTTAATCTTCTTTTACCAGGAGATCAACGCATCTAAGCTTTTGTGATGTAACGCACACCACCAATTTAAACTTTGTTCGCTTAAGCTTCATCCTGAACTATGGTTAAAAATAACTGTTGGGAAAATATTTGAATATAAAAAAGTTTATTGAACACAACATATTAATGTGACTCATGATAATAGTATTCGTCTAATAATAAAATTTCAATTTCAAACAAACGAAAATATTTATGACTTTTTTTCAGAAAAAAGGAAAATAAACACGAGGGAATTTTTAACTGAAAAATTAATATTAGATTTCGGTGTTTTGCAGTTTTTTACTAGTCTGCTTTATTGTTAGTTTTTTTTTTAATATGGAGTGGCTATATTATGCTCAGTTAATTGACGTCTTGTTAGTGTAACGTCCGATTACACCACAATAGTTAAGAATAACTTTAGTTAAGAAATACTCAAGTTGTGAACATCAGAAATACGAATCGAATTCCACATTTACTATAAATTTTACGCTGTTGTCATATATGTGTCATATATATTATGTAGGTACTTAAAATTTTAATTATTGCTTACTAAATAATTACTTAAATAAAATATGGTTCACATGGGTATCAGTATACCACTTGGAGTTGGAAATGTGCATCGTTCGCATCTTCGGTACTAAAGAGCTTGCCCTGCATGTATTAAGGAGTTTCAAAGAATTCAGGATCATATAGGGTGATTCAATAGGGGTTGTCATTTTGATTTGTTAAAAAACGCATTAATAATTGGAAAATTTCTATTTTAACATGAATCAAAGCTGCAAAAAGCCAAATTTGAATTATTTTAGAAGGCTATAATGTAAACGGACCACTTTTAGGTCAAACAAAAAAATACGGGTTCGCTTATGTGGAATTTTCTTCTTCTTCACTCCCATACTTTTCCATCTTTCTCTATCCCTGCCACTTGCTGCCAAAGTTTACCCGCCGTTTGTTTAATGTCAAGGTTCCGTTTTAAGCACATCGTCATGTCGCTTTTTAGGATCTATCTAAATTTCCCAGTCTGCTTCTTTTTGTAATTTTGGCCGTTTGATTTTGTTTTCCCAACTTTATCAGGTGACCTAGGTAAACATATTCGTCTACCGTTTGTAGTTCTTGCTGACCCAATTTAAATGTTTTGTTACTATTGGACATAACTTTGATTTTATTGATGTTCACCTCAAGTACCATTCTTTTGGTTGCCGTATCGAGCTCATTTAGCATTTGCTTTAGTTCCTCGTCACTTGTGGATATAATAACTATGTTATCCACAAATCGGGGGTGGTTCAAGAATCTTCCGTCGATATTCACCCCCTTCTCGTCCCACTCTAACCTTTTAAAAGCTCTTTCTCTAGAGAACGTTTCGATTTACAGGAATCATTTTTAATATTATTTCGTCATTTATCTTGACATGTTTTGTGGCCTTCTCATGGATGTTTCTTATCAGAGTAATATACCTTGAGTCTACTCGAGCGTCATCCAATGCTTTGAACACTGCCCACCGCTCCACCGTGTCAAAAGCTTTTCTGAAGTGAACAAATCCGAGGTGGAGTGTCACATTATATTCCTCACACTTTTCAATCAGAGTTTTGACAACTTGAAGGTGATCACTATAACCGAATCCTTTTCTAAATCCGATGTTTGCATTATCGCCTTTTTTATGTAACAGAATCACTTCCGCGTTTCTCTAGTTTCCCTGTATTTCTCCTTGCTCTATGCATCGATCAAAAAGCAGTTTGATGGTCTTCATCAGTGTAATTCTTCCTAATTGAAGCATTTCAGCCGTTATTCGATCTTCTCCGGGTGACCGTCCTTTCTTTAATTTGTTTAAGTGCTGCTTGAATTTCATTTATTGTTACGTCGGGAATTTCTTTTGAATTCACGTTCATGATAATTTTTCGTTGTTTATCGCTATTTGGCTCCATAATTCTTGAAGTCTCCGTAGAAATCTACAATTGCTGTTAGTAGTTGTGTTTTCTCTGTGACTACTTGGCCATCTCTGGTTCTGATGCAATGCATAACTTAAAAGTATACAAAATTTAAGCAAAATCGAAGAGGTACATACATGAATATAATTGTCAAAAATTGTTTGAGTTGATATGGAATGACCCCATCACGTCTTCGGATAAATGAGACTCAATGTACTTTCCCTTTAAGTAGTCCCAAAGAAAAATCTAATGACGTCAAATCCCAAGTTATAAGCGGCCAATTTATATCAGCACTTCGAGAGACAAAATAATCTTTCAATTTTTAATTCCTCCAGCCCAGATAGCGCACCAAACAGTGATTCTGTTCTGATGCAAGGATTATTCCAAGATGGCTTTTGTGGGTTGTCAGCTCCCCAAACGTATTCACGCAGCTGTTAAATGAGCTTCACCACTTAAGATGATTTTATTTCAAAAATCAACATCAACAGCTTGCTATAAAAAAACGCCCAATTGCTGCGAATGAAGTCGAATTGCGGTTCTCGGCTTTTCTCTGACATTTTCCTTCACTGTAGCGATATTTATTACTGAACGACTAACATGACGACAAACAAGTGTTCTTAAATTACTGACTGTGCCAGTTTCTTCAAATCTCTTTGTTAAATTTACAATTCCGCTACGAGAAGGTGCACTTCTTCTAGCCAAAACTTTCACTCAAAATTCTCACCATATTGGTAATGTATTGTTACAATAACTATACGTTCGTTGATCGTGTAACATTCCATGATTAAATCACGTATGTTAAATATGAGCACTGTCAAAAGAATAGCAGAGATATTCAATTCCTTCAAAACATCGGCCCAGTAACTTACATACACCAGGATATTTTTACCTGGGATTTTTTTTGTTCAATTTGCTCTTTTGAACAAAAACTTTTTATGCCAAATGTGTTTGGATTGTGCACCAAATGGCGTCAGTAAAGTTGGCTTATAGCTTGCATTCTTTAAGTTTTGATGTACAACTAATGCGTTATCACATAACTCGTTGACAACTTCCCGACATAAAAATTAGACTAGACATTTTAATCAAAACTTTGAATTAAAAGACAAATTTTTTTGAAAATCAACGTAGAATATTAGCAAATTTTGGTAAACATTTTTGTAAATAAATAATTTCAAAAAGACTAAAATTGTCAATTTAAAAAGGGGAGGGTAAACTGTAATAAAAATTTGATAGAAAGATAGCTTACGGTGTTAACGTTTCGGTATAAATATATCATCATCAAGTTAACTTAATCAAAGGATAAAAAATGAAAATTGATATTAAAATCTTTCGTTCGGTTTAGATTTGATTAATTTTTAGATTTTAGCGAAATAATAAATATGTGGGTATGCATTTGTAGGAATACTTAAAATTAAATTATTTTATCAATCATATTAGTTTTTTAGGGAAAAAATAAAGAAATATATTGAGTGATAACAATGTTCTTCTATGAAATTAAAAATTACAATAATTAAAATCAAATTGTCAATTCACGAAGCGGTTATATTACTAACCTACTAGGAAATATCTAACTTAGGTAATTTTATTAGTTCGCAATTTTTTAATTGTACAAAAATCATCAAGGATTATAATACAGGGTGTCTAAAATATATTAACAATTTTTTTTGTATGGATTTAAAACCATGTGCTTACCCATATTCTTATAGGGTTTAATTTATGTTTTTTCTACTTTGTTTTTCATTTTCAATTTGTTTTATATTGTATAAATTACCTGTTATTCATGTTTTATGCGAAAATCTGCTTTAAAAGGTCTTTAGGTTAACCGTCCGACGTCTGGCACCTACGTATTAGGCGTTTATAATTTTCATATACATGATAACACCACGATGATATTCTATATTGCCCAATCGCAGAGCCGTAATAGCTAAATTACTTACTTTTACTTTAGAAAAAACTACTTTTTTTTTTATTCAAATAATATTTTTAAGTACTTACCAAAACCAGATCATAAGGCTTCTGCTATACTTTGTATAGAAGCCTAAAAAATGACATTAATAATAATTATTATTATTAATCACTGAGGTTGGGTTATACCCCTATGAATAGTGTGGCCTTTAGGCCGCACAACTAAGGTAATCACGTATTAGTTGACCAAGGGTGCCAGCTAGTCATTATTAATATAACTTTTGAATATAACCTAAATTTATCTGTAGGGATTGGATTTATCGACATTTTAGCATTTTTGATATTGCATAGTTTTTCATCTTCTTTTGATTTCCAGGCGTTAAACATGATTTTGTATAGAAATGGTATCATTCTGTTTAAAATCATCTGAAACATCAAGAAACCAAAACATTGTGTCAAATTAGCAATTAGAAAATATGTACCTTATAAATGCCTATAAATCCGATCCGATAATCTGTCCCTGGTTATCTCTAATGCCCAGGCCACACAACAAAGGTAATCAATTACGTACTAGTTGATTAATTATTTTATTTTTAAATTTAATAATATTTTATCTTAAGTGCATGTGTCCGTAACCCACTTGAGATTCGTAAATTATTTTGACAACCCGTAATGTAAGAGTGCTGCCTTTAGACTGCAGATCCACTGCAATCACGCACTAGTTTTAATTTTTTAAAGTAAGAATAATTTCCAATTTTGTTTTATTAATTTAAAATTAAATATAATAGCCTTAGTGCATGTGTCCGTAACCTATTTGTGATTATGAAATTACTATACAATCTAAAAAGTTACAGTGCGACCTTTAGGCCGCACAACCATGGCAATCACGCATTCAACATAATATTTTATTTAATAATTTTGATGTTTGTTTGATATATTTTTTAAACTTTTTTTCAAAAATTACCTGAGTGGATCGCCCTGCCCTAGGTATGGTACTGCCCAATCGTGCCAATATAAATAGATTATTTGATAAACAGATCATTGAACATGCAATATGAATAGCAAGATATTGTTAAGTGTTACTCAATGGAGTTTTTTGGAATTATCAATTGAAAAAAACCATGAAGTGATTGTATAAACATAAACATAATAATAAACATTGTTTATTTGGTCAGGGGCTGCACAAAATATCGTAACAATGCTTTAAACATGTATAAGTCCAGTTACTTGTAGATAAGTATTTAGCGAGACCATGGCGTGATAGACGTAAATACACAAGCCAAATCAACTGAGTTATATGTGGGCAATGGGTTTTATGTTGGATGGAACTTCTGTACTTGTAAATAATTCTAGGACCGCTACATCAACCTCCTCTCGATGTTAACCATGTTGTTAGGAGTCACAGCGGTCGCATGGTAGCTGTTCTGACTTGGTTAGCTCTTGTTGTTTGGAAATGAGAGGTTAAGAGTGAAATTGGAGTTTTAGAAGAAACGTGATCGATATTCCATCGAAGTTACCAATTTAGCGAGATGATGTGCTAAAAAAATATGCCTAATACAATTTATTGTTCCCTAATACAATCACAGAAACTAAAGTTATCATAAATACGCAATCTGTTAACACGATCACATTATTATGGTTATATGGATTGCTTTGTAATTTCATTGTAATATTCTTGATGTATTGCTGTGAAGATATGTATGCATATAACACGAACGTATTCAATAATAACGTTTTAATCTGTGAGTGGTGTAATATAATATATACGAGATATTATATACATCTTATAATATTTACTTTATAGAACCATCTTATTAAATAAATATCACTTCTGTGAATATATTTTTATATTCGTAATGCACTTTTCATTTATTGATTCATTCTTTATTTGCCAACCTAAAAAACGATCCAGTGCGGTCATCAGGCCGCACAACCATGGCAATCACGTACTGGAAGGTCATGGCGGCCGTTAATAATATTAAAATTTCGCAATTATTAAATTTACCTAGTAATACATAGATTCTAGTTGATAAAAGTCCTTAAAAGAGGTTATGGAAAAAAATTGTATTTAAATGAGAATAAGCACTAAATCTCATAGGAAACTCCTAAAGTTAATTTTCTCAAAAAACGTTATTTTTCATTTTTACGCGAGTTTTTTGTTTGTCTCTTGGATTTCATCAAATTTCAACTTGCATGGTTTGGATTGAATTTTTAATGTCTTAAACTTCCACACCTTTCGCAGCAATTCGACGAAATGGGGCCCTTTCCATTATATAATTCTAGATCAGGTTGTAATCGATCATGGGTGATGTATTAGCCTGGATATTATTTATCTGATTGATGGCAGGATTAATACCCGGTTTCTGAAGTTCGAGTTATATTAAGGTAACTGCAGATTTTGAGTTTCTATAACGAAAAATAATCTCTGGTCAAAGTTAACCTACGTTTTTATTGGTTGTTAACTTTTTGGAATATGCGTATTGTGGATAACTATAACTTTAACCTTAGATTAGTTATGTAGAGTATAACCAGAGATCTTCAGAAACCGGGAATAAGTACTAACTGAGTACGAATTTTAATAATGTGGAGTTTTCAAACAGCCTTATGTTGAAATTTTCGTAGCACATTCTATTGAATTTCATTGCACTGTTCCAGGATAGTGAGGCATATCATTATAAACTGTTATAAAGAAAATACATTTTATATTCCATTCCTATTATAATATAATTAAAACTTTTAATTTAAATAGTTAATTAATTCCTATTATACAAGCAAGTTACTTATGCCTAAGAAATCGTTAGATTGAAACGTTATCTGACCTCCCTATCTCTGATGAGAAGATAGCTCTGATCAAATGCGCTCACGCAGAAAACTAAATTTCTACTTATTTTGCGTGAAGCCCTGATGTTCGTTTAAACCAGCTCGTTGTAACGGCAAGCCAGAGCCGTGGATTCTCTCAAATGAATGCCCCGAAGAAGATCAAAAAGCAGCTTTGCTAGCAATACAAAAATAGAGTAGCAACCAGATGGTCGTTGCTAGAAGGTGATAATATTTACGATGTCCGATAGTAACTGCATTAGCCGACCAGGATGTACAGGATTAAAGACATTACCACCAAGAACGTCTTCCTGAATTAATTAAGAGAACGTCCGAGTGGTCGTAAAAATCCCAACAAATGATGGAACCACTACGAACTTCCAGATAACCAACCAATCGTAAGCCCCAGATTAAACCTTCCACCACTGTACTTTGTCGTGCATCGCTACCTCCTATCTATATAATTCATTTGAAATAAAGAAACACAAAAAATATATATCAAGCATAAAATTTCAAATATGAGATTCGAAACTATGCTGACCACTTAGGAATCTCTTTGCCTTTGCCTTAAGCCAGCACTGCACGATGTTACCTTAGTTAATTATACGGTGTTTAAATTTTATTGTGATGGATTCTAAAATCCGTCACAAGATATAATTTAGAAAATCGGCGCTACTAGGTTTCAAAATTGTGAATCGTGTGCATTAAAGCTATAATAACATAACCCAAAACTTAAAATAACTAACAATTCCTTAAAAATGAACATCCCTATCATGTTTTGACCAACTAATATGCTATGAAAAATATGCTGCTGGACTAGAAAACATTGTAAAAAATTAGTTTAACAAATTGATCGCGGCCAAACGTCCTCTACCCGCAATAGCTGTATCAACTAGGTAAAACAAATTTGAACTGGATAGCTTCAATCGTAATTCAAATAATTTAACGCTGGAATTATATTTTGTCATATTAGAAAACTTCAGCAGAGGCGGTCCGCATAAACTGTTAACGAGGGCCACGGATTGTGCAGCACTGCAGTTAAAGAACTACGTGAGTAACATAGGTCATTCAATGCATCACCAACGTCGTAAAATTAAATTTACGTACATACATATAATTCTCTCTCTCAAATGTAGCTGCGCCTATCACATAGGGTTAGCACTAATTGTAAAATTGTAATGCGATCCCTGCTCATAGAGCACATGAAATTTTAATGGCGCAGTCTATACACCGTTCAGGTTAATTTCAAAATTTTAAATTTATGTTTGAAATTGGAAACTATGGTAGGTTTAAGATTACTCATGATTGATGAATCAGGTTTTCTTTTAGATGAAAAGAACAAAAATTTACGATTGGGTTCATCAACAATAAAAAGTAAACGAGAAAACTTTGTTGAAATTTTTGCCACTTGATCATTATTTATAACGACACGGAGTCTTAAATAAAACGTGAAATTTACGGACCACATTCGTATATTTTTAATTTTTAAGAATATTAACATTCCGTTGTGTCTAAATTTACTTTTTCCACACATACATTCTTTAGTGTCCAAATTTATGATTTTGAGTTTTACTTAAACTTTATAATTAGCAATAAAAAGAACAGTTTCGCTAATTTACTATATCGTTAGAGAATCTCATTAATAAATGAAACGTGAATGAAAAGTTATCGTTGGCAAGCATATAATGTGGGTGTTTTACATTTTAAAATACTTTCGAGACAAATTGTAAAATCCTGCAGATTACCTTGATTTAATTTGATGATACAGTCTAGAGGAAATTGAAAGGATAAAGTTTAATCTTACGCAATTTAACCTTCCAGTGCTCATCAGCTTACATTTTCTGAAATAGACGCAAGATTTTGTAATGATTAATTGTTTTGTTTTATTACAGGCACTAATTCAAAATGTCAGCGACAGCGAAATCCTGTACTGGATTAAAATCTTCTGAGGAGCTAAAGAAAAAAGTTGGCTCCTTTCCAAAACCCAAAACGGAAGAATTGACCATTGAAAATTGTAACGCAAACACTCTCAATAGTGGTTTATTTCAAGGTTATGTTGCACTGGTTTCGTTATACATCAGCGGAAACCAAATAGAATCCATCAAGAATGGAACTTTCGATGGACTAGCGAACTTGAAGTACCTTTATCTTAACAATAACAACATCCAATCCGTGGACGACAGCATTTTTAAAGGTCTCTCAAAATTGAGCGAATTGGACATGTCGTGCAACAAAATAACTAAACTACCAAACGGATTATTCGGTGGATTTACGATGACATCGAACAGCGCCACTTTGAATTTATCAAATAACCAAATCGAAGACATCGAAGAGAACGCTTTAAAATCGTTAACCGTTCTGAATGGAACGTTTGATTTAAGTAACAATCGAATTGGAAAATTACAATCTCAAGTATTCTCTAACCTTTTAATCGAAAATCTTGATTTATCAAATAATGCGATTACGTCAATAGAACAATCTGTATTCGAGCGAAGCAACTTCAAATTTTTACACTTGGAAAGAAACTCAATAACAGAAATCCATCCGGAAGCTTTCAATAAGCTCGAAATTCAATCGGAGCTTTATTTATCTAGCAATAAAATAAATTTATATTCTGGAATGTTTAAACATTTAAAAACTTTAAGAGAGTTACACTTTATCGATAACGGTATAACTTCCATTCCTAAAAATACATTCTCAAGTTTACAAGACCTGGACACCTTGTTATTAAACAAGAACAAAGTAGTGTTAGATAAGGATTCGTTCGATGGGTTAGAAAATTTGGATTATTTACATTTGGAAGATTGTTCCATAAGCGAGCTTAAGCCGGGAATTTTCAAACCGTTAACTAATTTACGAAAATTGAACTTAAGCTATAATCAACTCTCTACACTGACACCAAATGCGTTTTGGCAAGCTGACAACGAAAGCGACATGACTTATTTGTTTATATTGTCTTTGCATCACAACCAAATCTCAATCATCGAGCCTGGTGCGTTTGACGGAGTCGATAGAATAGAAGACATGCAACTTTTTGGAAACAGCATAAATAAATTAGACAAGGAATCGTTTCGAGGATTGAGCTTTGTCGGTTTGATGAATTTGCAGAACAACGAAATCGAATCAGCGGAAGCGTTAAAATGCTTACCACCCTGTGGACAAGTTCAGTTGGGTGGTAATAAAATTGAAAGTTCCGGTTTTAAACCCTTTAACGAAGTGGATATCGAACATTTACAAATGATCAGCTTTAATTATACATGTCATCGGTACGTCAATGAGAAATGGAAACTTGATGAATCATACAGGGAGATGTCTGTTGCCGAACCGTAACCAATTTATTTGACAAATAAAAATTATTGATTTATGTTAAATCAAACTTTCTCTCAAAGAGATTAAGACACGTAGACTTAATTTACAAAACATGCAGTTTGACTAAATGTAATTATTTCATGTAGTTATTTTTGATGTTTGAAGCGGGTTTGGTAAACAAGTCGTTTTGATATTTTTAAATTTTTCCCAATTTATGTTAATCGCTGTAAAACTTTCTGATTATGAAATCCACAAAATAGTTTAAGTTGTCAAGATGACAAACTTTAAGTACACAAAATCCAATGGAGAAAAGTAGGTACTTGGCACGAAATTGTGATATTGGAGTTTGAGTTTTAGTCCAGACGTACTTAAAATTGATATTCTAGTTTTCTTTTGGTATAATTTTAATTAATTAGTTTAAAAATGTTATTGTATTTGTAATTAATGTTAAAAAACTTTTCATGTTAAAAATTTAATATTTTTACTAGTAATAGGTCAAAAATTACATTAATCAAAAGTGTCATCGTTGTGTTTACTTTGTGGTTTTATTAGCCATCTTACAGGGTTACTAATGACTATCCAAACTCTAAAGAGTTATAATGATTATGAAAATTGCCAATTCGTTTGTATAAATAACTAAAAGCATCCCCCGATTAAAGTTTAAATATTTACGTTGTTTAAATTTAGTGACTGTGAAATAATTTTGTATTTGATTTTCATTTGTGATTTGCAAGCTAATATTATTATTGTGCTATTGCAACGATATACATGGGATCTTCAGTAAATAAATGTTCTTTTCTTGTAATTTCTTTGTTGGACGTCGCGTGTATTTTTATAGGATTTGCTTATTATTATTATAAATTTTTGTTTATTTAATACAAAATAAATGAATAATAAACTTTTTTTCATTTCACGACGCAACAATCATAGTTTATTTTAAAACTAATAGTGGAAACTCTTAAAGAAAATATTTATATAAAGAGGAATGTGTTAGTTTTGATCGATAAATATTTTTCTGTTTTGATATATCAGTGAACTCAAGCCTTCATATTAAATTCATCTTGTATATTTAGATATTTTAGAATTCATAAATTATTTTAAGTTTGTGTATATTACGTGTGCCAAATGAAATGAAATTTGCATTCCTGAATTTCATTTTATGATTTGTATTTAAAAGCAAATTGAATTCGTCATTATTGCTTTGACATAAAATCTATCAAAGTGTAAATTTTAAAAGTTGTAAAAACATTTTAAAAATTTTCTACTTTTAAGTGTTTGTTATAGAAAAAACTTTATTAGCAAAGAAAATGTAGTTAAAATTGCAATTTTGAAGTAAGTGCCAGTTGGATGAATTTCAAATTACATTTGCTTTACTTACTCTAAAATGTGAGATCGTTAAACGATGGTGCATGAGATATTTCCGGTATTATTTGAAACTTAATTGATGTTTGCAAGAAACTAATGATTTTATAGTTGGTTTTTTTTAGACTTTTTATTGCACCTAAATGCGTTGGTACGTATATTTCAATCAAAGACGTAGTTTCATCAAGTACCTATTTGTTTATGTTTAAAATATTCTTTTTATGCTTTTTCATTCAGTTTTCCATTTTCATCCAAACTTTACAGCTTACGCAAGAATTCAAATTTTATGCTTTGCTTTGTAATACAAATATGGATTTTTAAAGCTGTTCGCACAAATTTTCAAATAAATCTATCTCGCAAAATTATATTATTTCTGTACAGGATGCCATAGTCGACATTGATTTATTGTTCTATTTTTGAATTTAACCTAAATTAATTAATACCTAATTTAGATGAAAAGGGAACTAATTTATGCGACAAAATACAAAATAATTCAATTTAAAAAATGCAGATATTTCAATATTATTTGGTTGTGGAAATGGAAATTTTTGGCTGTAGGAACAGAAAACGGATAATATGTAAAAGGAATGAGGTAATAATTAAACTGTAAGTGATCCTTCGGGATTAATAACGGAAAATGAATCTACCACTTGTATAGAAATTGACACATATGAAGGAAAATATTAGAAAAGGATTTATTTATCGTTTCATGTAAACAAGCAGATTTCGTTATTTAATTTTAGAAATATTAAATTATGAATATAATTTTATTATAATAAACCAATACTTTTCAATTTGGATAACCTCATCTATTAACTGGAAATTAGCAAAATTATAGATAAAATTACGCTGCAATAAAGGTAACAAATAATTATAAGGCTAATAATTTATTATTTATTACGACACTGTTTCTAAGGGATTACCCACTTCTCTATCAAGTATCTTTAACAAAATTAGTAAGATTTTCCGAACGAGTTTAAGTCAAACAACCTTTTTTGCAAAGGAAGGGGAAAAATCTTCCAAAGACTTTACACAGCTCGTACTGGATGGATATGCCAGATTTCTACTGGATAAAAACCCCCTCCCTGTTGATACCTGGTTCCGCAGAGCATTGCCGCAGGTGTCGCGCTATTCAGGTTCTTTTTGATCTCGTTCTTATTCCCATTCCTCTTGCCTCTCTCGCTTGGACTTGTCTTTCTTCGGTTTCCTTTACTCCTATTATTTCCGCGATCATATGGTCGATAACTTCACACTTCTACTCGCTTTCCAGCAAAGTGCTCACCAATGTGGCAGGTGTCAGAGTGCTACCTAGTTGCATCTGTGCTGCTCATCGCTGTTCCGCCCACCTCTTGCAATGAAAGACTGTGTGTTCGGCGTCGTCGATCTTGCCGCAATAGACGCAGGCGTCGTGGTATAATTTCTTCTACTTGTACATGCGGGCGGCAAAGAAGCCCCGACCGACAAGGCTTGCGTGAAGTGGTATGTGATCTCAACATGGCTCCTTTCATAGCACGGCGGATTTTCTGTAATAAGCCTGTGCGTCCATATTCCCTTCTTGAACGGCTCCCAAGACTCTTGCTGGATGTTAAGCCTGGCTTTTCTTAAGTCTCCTGCGCTGACGCCAACCGAATGGAATTTGGCTTTCCTTTCTGTAGCCATCTGGCGTATTGACAACCCTAACGCTATTACAATTACCGCGTCCATAGAGATAGTTCTATAAGCGCTGGCAGTGCAAATGCCCTCTTATCGCTGTAGTTCACCAGCTTCTTTTTGTAGCTCTTTTTCTTCATTTTCCCAAGAGCTGTCTCTTAGCTGCACGTGGCCCATTTGTATTGGGGAGGATTCGCGCAAGCGCCAACGTTAGCGCTGATATCTCGACCGCTATCTTCGTCAAGTGCAGCCCATAGTTCCTGTGTTTATCTAGGTCTATTCCTAGGACTCTGATGCTGTTGCTTGGCGTGATAGTCTTGCCCATTGGTTTGATAAGTCAAATAGCCTAATATTATAACAAAGACAAAATTATTAAAACTGCCTTTAATTACTGGCATACTAAATTGGAAGTGTATTGTTGAGCTATTGGATGGCCGACTACTTCGAGAAAAACTTACCCATCCACATTTGGGCAACAGAGTAAGATACGGTCTAACTCTTCCCTCGATCAAAAATTTCGACTTCAAATACTCGGAAATCGATATCTACTTAGTAGCATAAAAAGAGAAATTATTTTCAAAGATACTACTGTTCTTCTCTTTTGAACTTTGCTCATTAAAATTTTGCTCATTAAAACCCCTTCATTTGACTGCTTGGGAGTGCTTTCAAAAAGTAGTCAGTCGAAATAGCTCTTTCTTGAGTAAATTTGAGAAACATAAAAAATCTTCGGTTTAGATAGCGATGGGACGTTCAAAATGTTCAAAGTTACCCCTACTTTGAAATTTTAAATAACACCCCCTACCTTTTCATATATCATTTTAATTGTGGAAATTTTTTTTTCAGTTTTCAAATGTCTCCGGAGGAAAACATCAAACGCGCGTCAAATCAGGGGATTTTTCCGGACATTTTATCGGACCTCTTCGGGTCTAGGTCGTTTCACGCCGCCCTTTCATCGCTGCCAGTTCATCGCCGCCGTTTCTACGCCGAGACGGTGCTACGCCAGCCGGTCTTTTTTTCGGGCGAATTTTTCTTCGATTTTTGGGGTGTGCATTCGATAGGGAGGTTTATCCATCGTCAAAACCTACCCTTCCGGGGCGCCGTTGCGCTCCGCTCCGCTCTGCACCCCTCCAGGGCGGTTTTGACTCTGGTTACTATGCTAAACATACTAGAAGGCGCCTCCCATTAAAAAAACCGGGATAAATGAAACCGGGAGCTTAGAGACCCTTGAAATAGCATTAAAAAGTATAGTTGCGGTATGGGGCAGTAAACTATTACGTTTCACCCGTTACGTTACGTTTGGTTAATGTAACCAAAAGTGTTACGATTGATTTTAGCAATTATATAATTTTTTGACAAATAAAATTAGTTTTTTGAATTATTACTTATCTTTATGTACTTAAAATTAACATTATCAATATAACCAATATAAACAATACCAATATAAACATTAAAAAAATTTTCTGGCGTAGAAACGGCTGGCGCAGAAACGCCCAGTGTAGAACCGTCCCGGCGTTGAAACGGCGGCGATGAACTGGCGGCGAAGAACCGACGGCGTTGAAACGTCATATTCCCGACCTCTTCTACCAATCCATTTGCCAGGAAAAATTTTTATCCGATAGTTAATGCGTAATGTGGGGGTCCACCGATTTGCTGGTATAGATTTTCGAATTTTTCCCCATTTCATTTAAGAGGGGCTCAAAGATTTAATCTTCTTTTGCGTTTGGCTGCATTATT
The DNA here is from genome assembly GCA_932274525.1 of Podabrus alpinus. Classification (NCBI taxonomy): domain Eukaryota; kingdom Metazoa; phylum Arthropoda; class Insecta; order Coleoptera; family Cantharidae; genus Podabrus; species Podabrus alpinus. The sequence continues at coordinate 86,177,458 of OW026454.1, read as the reverse complement.
TCTGAATAGGTTTCCTAAAACCCTAATTCTTGATCACATAACCTTAATTATTATTATTGAGGTAAAATTTTAGGTAATTTAATTGAATAAATTTATCGGCAATTAAATTTAACTAATTTGCTTGTTTAAAAAATTCTATAAATTTGTCGAAATATCAGCGATAAAGATATCTAATTCCCATTAAGACAGATAAAATAAAATCTTTTAAGTTATAATTAGATAATTTAGATGTCATTGCTAATAATGTCCATAATGTTCATCTAGCAGCATATCTCTTTCTTCATTAACTTGATATTCTAAAGGCTGGACGATAAATAATGAGACAATTTCATTTCCTAATAAATTGTGATACATTTGTAATTTCCAATTGCGTTTCTTGAGAAATTCATTAAAAAAACTCGATTTTTGAATTTGAACTTGTAAAGAAAGAAACTTGTTGTTTCTAGTACATTATGTATGGAACCAAGTGAAATATTTGTAGACTTAGCAACGTTTCGCATGGATGTGGTAGGATTCGTAGCAAAATGAGTTTGTACTTCTATCTGCAAAACTTCATAAAAATTCTGTATTGCTTATTAATTATGTATGTTGCAGATGGAACCGGTTTCATCAAATTTTGCTACTGACTTTATCACATACTGGTGGCCAACATTTTTTTCATGGTGGCTCTCACTGAAAATTCGAGCGTTCTATGAGCACAAAGATTTTCAGCCTCATAAATAAATTAATATATTTTTCCTTTTTCTTGTAAAATGTATTGCGATGGTCCAAAATGGGTCAATTGGATTGGATGTAGAAAGAACACATTCATTGATAAAATTTAAGTTAAAAGACCACTTAAGTGGGTTGTTTGATCTTTGCCTGAGTCTTACAAGTACCGATAATTAGGAAGAGCTGTTTGTTTAATTACTCAAAAGAAAACTCAAATGAGGTCTTGCCATCAAATGGAGCTTTATAAAATATGTGAGAAACAAATTATAAATGGTTAATCATTGTTAATGAAAATTTTTGAATGAACAAATTAAGTGAGAAAAATTTGTATGTTAATCAAAACGAGTGATAACGAAATGAATTAAAAAGAGAAGTGAAAAGTGTACGAATACGCCGACTCATAAAATAATTTTGGTGGGATTAAGAAATGAGAATTATGGAGAAGACAGACTTCCCGTCCATTGAGAAGTACGGACGTGGATTGATTATGGAATTGATTTGTTAAGTTACATGGTTTAATTATTTTTGGATTTGGAGAGCGTCCGTCAAGCGAAAAGTCGTATTTTTAATTATTGGGAAGACGAATTATTTTATTATTGGTTTGATTGGCTTGCTGAATATCCGCCATAGTACTAGGTGAATTATTGATTATTGGACGTATTTTTTGAAATTGAGATTAGTTTGGAGCCCATCAATGATAACGACGATTTTGTTTTCTTTTGAATGGAAGATTTTGGATTGGAAATAATTAATGGTTGATGATTGCTGTATGATTGAAATGGTAGTTTGAGGATCCCAAGTTGAACCACATTACGTAGGCGATATAAAAACAAGAATCTATTTTCTTCAACTACAATAAAACCCGGGTAAGACGATAATTTGTGCGTGATAATTAACGATCGTTAAACAATATTTTTGAAAATTTTATTAGTGCGATAAATGGGGGATTTAATTATATGGGGTTATATGGGATTTAATAAAATGGGGTAAATTTAATTTGTTTAATTTTTAAGATTTATAATTTGCTTCGTAATTAATTTCTTATGTAATAAATGAACATTATTTTTGTATGGTATGATTTCATTTGAGTGCATTTTTCAAATCGATACAGCAAAGGTATAAGGAGGGATCAGGTACAAGTTAAAAAGTTGTTCTTTAAATAATTCGAGTTACAAATAAGTAGTCACATGAATGAGTGTTCTTTCAACAACAACGAATCCAATTTACGCCATGATAAAGAGTTAATTATTAATTTTGCTAGCCGGAGCAGTTTCAAAAATGTACCGTTTGTTTGCCCCGCTATAAAAATTAATTTACAGTACCTTATAACGGCAGTATATCATTTTTTGATATCATGGAATATTTTTTATCCTAGGTGCTAGTACAGTACTCGTATGTAACAGCACAAGAGCAAAGAAAATACTCAAGATGAGTCGAGTATCAGGTTAATTATATTTTTAACCTGTACAAGACGAAATCTGAAGTATTTTCTTTGCACGCGTTGCTGTTTATATGATAATACCCCGAAGAAAAAATTGACCATATCGCACCACAATCATTGCAAAAATCGGTAAGTACCGAAAAAAATGAAAGCATAATCGCACTAAATTTGTAACATAAAATTCTTTAGAAGTAGATTGCTTCAAGTCAACTCGGGTGGGAACTAATGCGTTGATGCTAGTAGGTATATAACCGGTTTCCTACATCGGGTGCGAGTGTGTTCGCCACGTATGAATTCTTATACGCCCCACTACAAATATCCGATATTCACCATGATATTCCCGTAGGGTTTCAATATAACTGGATTGTATTTTCGGGTATTATTCGACGGTGCATAAGTTGTATCCATATAATGTGTGACATCCGTTTGAATTTGTCTTATTTTCGCAGTTCTAAAATAATATTTTGGTAAAAACTTATTTACAATTATTCAATTTTCTTCTTTGTAATACAATGATACAATTTCCTGTCTTAAAAACTACACAAAAATATTCAATACTTAAAAATAGTAGACCTATTAAATTTTAATGTATTCTGGGACCATAAAAAAATAGCTACATTGTACCGAAACTAGGACTTATGTTAATTATTATGGAGCGGCTCTAATAATCTTTGAAGTTGATTTGGATCACGGTGAATTTTTCAAGTATGCTTCATTCATATTTTCTTTTCTTATTTTGTAACAATTTTTGTACTATTTAGTAACACCATTCAATTTGATATTTTTATGATTTTGATTTTCTCGCAACGCGGAAGTCCCGCATAATGCGTTTCACTTGTCTCGAATATGACATAAAAAGCAAGCGGTAGGAAGTTAGTTGAGAGTTCACGCACAAATCCCGACAGGGAAGGTCGAAGTCATTCATGGCTTCCGCAAGGAAAGCCCAGTGTATCAGACCAGTTAAGATGTGAAGTTAAGTCTTCCATTCGACGAATTGTCGAAACAACTGGATCAGAACATCTTTGATTCCGTGTTGAAGAATATCTGTGGAGTTTTTGTGTTTGTGGGTCTCCAAATATTTCGCTCTCGCTTGAGTGAATATTTGCTTTTGGGTACGCGTTATTTCCCGCTGGAAATAACCCAGCTAGTTGGTGTTTAGTTCATGCATTTTAACATCCAGTTGTGATTATGGGAGGGTACAAAGCTATTCACGCTTCTAAGGAAGGATTCCAGGCCATCTTCTCCGTATGTCAACTCAATGCCGCAGTTAGGAGTATCACAAAAGTTGGAGTCACCCAATTGACAAAGCATATTTGAGCAACTCGTTACATCCATGTGTAAGGTTAGTGTAAAACAAATTGTAAAATGTAACTGCACCAAGAATGATCGTTATCGATTATTCCTTTTTTTTTGTATTTTAAGGTGTTATGTTTTTTTTTGATATGTTCATTTGTAAATTTTATGTCATTAGTTTTCGGGTCCTGTGAGACCAAATTTAAATAACGTAAGGATTAATTTTACACAATGGTGAGAGCTCGATCATTTCTTTTTAAATAACGTTAAATTCAAATTGAACAAGTAAGCACCATTTTAGTAGTAAGAATTTCCAGTTTTGTACCGTATCAACGACACCAAATTGAAGGTGTATTTTTGTGTATTGTTATTTTTGATTATTATATGTTACCTAGCTATTTGTGTTTCTTTTTATTGTGTTTCTTGTCAAGGATTTAGCGAAATGTTCAAAATATGCTGAAGAATTACCGATTAAGTCAAGTAAACCTGCGTTAATGTAACACGCATTTTTAAGGGCATTGAGGACGAACTTCCACGTCCCCAAATTAAGTAATTTGCCAGTGATATGGAAGTTGGCGCCTTTTTCACGTTTATGACGTTTTGTCGGTTTACTTTTAGCGGTCCTTAGCTAAGCTTCGAACAACCCCAGGCTGAGTTAAAGTTGGGCAACTTTATTTTAACGGGGAGGCCGTTGAAACAAACCGACTGTTTCTCGATTTTGTTGTATTTTCAAACTAATAGCTCCGGAATGGTCTTAGTGCCGTTCTGGCCTGTAACAAATGTACAATGTAAAATAGCGCACGCTGATTGGTCGGAACGACCATAATATGACCCCGAGTGGAATTATCATATTTATGACTGCTAACGTAATTTTCGTAAAAATAAAGCAATTTTCTATAAAAAAATATTTTTTCTATTGCATCTTTTAACCAATTTACCACTAACCCATACACAGATTTACTAAATCCAATTCTTTTTAACTTGGATGAAAGACGATTCGCAAAGTAGGGGGAACTATTTGAAATTCCAAAGTAGTGGTATCTGTTTTTGTTTTTCTAAAATTTACTAAAGAACTAAGTTATTTCGACTGGACACCTTTTAAATGAACACCGGGTGTATTGATTACATACTTTTAAAATAATTGCATTAAAATTATCAATAGTACATTAAACAATATTGTTTATGGTGGGGTTTGAACCCTGAATTTTCAGCAAGATTACTCACACAATCAATCAACACAATGTATTTACCATTTAACATACCACGAATTATTTTGAAAGAATGAATTATTACTAATGGCTTATACCACGCTATGTTTATGAAATATTGATTTAAATTTATTAAAATATTGTCTAAATATATAATTCAATTAAAAAAGCCTTGCGTTCTTTTCATGATTATAGAATATAATTATTATATTATCGTGTTCCAAAAAGAAACCCAGCAGTGATAATTTTATTTGTGTTTGAAGCGTTGCTCTCCAATCAATTTTAAATTATTATACCTCAAATTTTGTGCCAATTTAATAGCCACAAATAAAATACCTCTGTTGTTTGTTGTTTGTTATGTTTTGAAATACTCTTAAACTTTTCATTTAAATAAAATCCAAATTGTTGAATATAATAAACAAAATATTATAACCAACTCACTTGGTTGGTCACTTAACCAACAAGTACAACTCTACGTGAACAACGCTGTAATTGAAAAAGTTGACTCTTACAAGTACCTGGGTACCAGGCTGGAACAGACAGGAGACCAGGCAACTGAGATAAGGACAAGAATAGAGATAGCAAGATCGGCGTTCGTGAAAATGAGGGGATTCCTCTGCAACCGGGATATCAGACTGGAACTGCGAACCAGAATACTTCGCTGCTACGTGTTTTCCACTCTACTATACGGAGTTGAAGCATGGACCCTCAAACAACTTCAAATAAAAAGATTAGAAGCCTTCGAGATGTGGTGCTACCGCAGAATGTGGCGTATACCCTGGACAGATAGAGTTACTAATGTCGAGGTGTTGAGAATGAACAAGGATTGTGAAATTATAACATCTATTAAGAGGAGAAAGCTTGAATACCTGAGACATGTTATGAGAGGTCCAAAATATGCCATCTTGCGACTCATCATGCAAGGGAAGATAAAGGGAAAGACAAGCGTTGGTAGGCGTCGAGTGTCTTGGCTGAGGAACCTGCGCGAATGGTTTGGCTGCAGTAGCACGGAATTGTTCAGAGCAGCTGTTAGTAAAGTGAAGATAGTCATGATGATGTCCAACCTCCGATAGGAGAAGGAGTGCAAGAAGAAGATAGAATTTTGTATACCTCTTTATAATTTCTTTATGCTTCCCCATCTTCTCACCTTAAAACATTGTTTAATTCTTCAAACAGCAAATTAATCCCCTGTCATTTCAAATTCCAATTTGATTATCCTACACTGCAGTGTATCCTTAATTTGATTCTTGTTTTATTTTCTTTTTCAAACTTTTCAAAAATTTTAATTACTTAATTTTTTTCAAAGTATTTTCGTAGATCCAGAATACGTCAATTCAATTAATTCTTCTAACCGAACTATTATTCGCACCAATTCACTTTCCAATCAACACAATTACCCTTCTACAATTTTCGAGGTCACTTTTAAACCTCCTAAAATTCAATCTTTCCACTTCTATTGTCCATGGACAACTTTCCAAGCGACCCTGCTCCTCCTTCTTGCTTTTCTGCACTGGACGTATTCAAATCCGAAAATTTGAGCATTCGTCTATAATTAATCAAAATTCTCTTTATAGGTAATACCAACTTTGTAACGTGGAAATCCCGCTCGCAGAGTCTTGAAATTTTTGCGAAAATATTGTTAGAATCAAACTACATTATTTCCCGTCTTTTTGAATTTTTAAAATCTAACTTTTAAAAATTGTCACATATTTCTTGGTCAATTCAAATTAGAATCAAGGAAATAACGAAATCCCGTCTTAGTAAATTTTTAACATCAAAATATTTTTAGAAACGTATATTCGCAGGTCGAATAATATCTGTAAGAGATCTAGTGTAAATTAACAGACGAAATTATATTTTTCAAACGTGTAATAATTTAAATTTATTACAATGGTTTTTAATCACGTCCATCCCAAATCATACGATTGGAATGATATTTCGAGACTAACGTAGCACAAATTAAGAATCTGGGCAGTCATCAGTTTTGCCTTCATTCCAGTACTGTTTTGAATTTACGTCCTCTCGCATAGGTACATAGTTAACAAATTAGTTGGACATGTAGAAACTTTAAATTGGAATAGCGTTGTTCGCTGCAATTTTATTTCAAAGTTGCACATGTGCCTGTCAAAACCACGTTGATTTATGGATTTTATTTTCTTATCTGTACACGTGTACATGTGGCGAACCCGAGCCGAGATATTTTAACGTTACGTTTATGAGGATTTCGCAATCATGCTTTGCCTTCACAGATGGCAAAAAAACTTTAAAGTATACCTTTTTGTTCCACAAAAAATTATAAAGTAAACATTCAAAATGCAATAACACCAGCTGCGTTTTGCGAGTTCAGACAAGATTTCGTAGGAAGAAAGACAAAAGTGACTCGTTTCACTTGAATTTTCTGACCAATCAGGTATCGAGGTCGAATTTAAAGACCAATTATAGACTTTTCTGGAAGAAATATGGAAGGGTTTTTATCCCCACGACCATCGAAAATCACATAAAAGGCACTGCAGAGCCCAATTTTAGCTAAGATTCCTTAGGGATCTTCAGGTCCGAATCTATGTCGGCCTGAACAGTGATCATGTAGTATCCAAAAACTCTGCCGGAAGTACTTCCGAGCAATGAGATAAACGCCAGTGCAGGCGGAATTTTAGTGTAGTTGAATACAAGTCAATTATATAAATTTTACCAACGTAAAATTTTAAATCATTTAACAGTCATTTTGTGTAATATAATATGTGCAACAGTGCAAATAGGTAACAGATTTTTTATCGATTATACGAACCTTCATCAATATGGAACGGCATCATATCATTTAATTATCATTCGGTCATTTAGTTATGTTTTAATTCTTTCTGGACATGTTAATTAAATAGTATTAAATTTATTGAATTAAAATCAGTTTTCGAGTTGAACATTTAACGCATTTAGTATTAAACTTATTGAATTAAAATCAGTTTTCGAATCAAACATTTAACGCTTTTAGTATTAAACTTATTGAATTAAAATCAGTTTTCGAATCAAACATTTAACGCTTTTAGTATTAAACTTATTGAATTAAAATCAGTTTTCGAGTTAAACATTTAACGTTTTTGGAATTAAACTTAGTGAATTAAAATCAATTTCGGTTTGAACTATTAACGCATACATTAATGCAAGTTTTTATGTAAATCATTTCGGCATAATAAACCAGCGGTCGATATGTACGCGCCGCTCGATATGGATCATTTTATCGAACCTTCTTTAAGTGTACCACGTAATCCAGATGTTTACGTGCATCACATGTGGACATTCTTTCGAGATAACTTTTTATTAATTAAGAAGGAACAGTACCGTACTCCAATATTTTATTTCGTGTAAATTAAATCAGTGAAATTTAAAGTCGAGGTTATTATTTAACAAACTCGTTCGTGTCATTCTAACGCAACTAATCCGGCTGCGCGAAACTGACCACGGTCAGATCCGGATCAAGTTAATTTTATCGGAATTGGAAACTCTTATGTTTTGTCATCATCTTTAACCGAATTACCTTCAACTTTTCAACGTATTTTATGGTCATCTCGAATATGGAAGAACATTATTCCCGTATCTCATATTGGCAAATCTCATGGAAATTCCGTTTGGAATACATCAGTATCTTATATATAAGCATTACTTTCGTATTTTTAAGTATTATTGTATTCTTGGTCAGTTTTGACCATTACATTTTACCACCTTTCAGGTGTACCTTGAAAGACGATCGCAACCTCTTTGTATGTCCTTTTTATATGTTAATATTCTATATTGTTTATTAAAATACCGTCATATTCTTCGAATTATGTTTTACGTAATATTTAAGGTTAATAAATTAAACCAATCATATTTCAAATTGAATTTTATGTCATGTTTGATAGTAACTGAATTAAATCAACGTCAAGTCAATATTTTTAGTGATAACGTTTCATCCTTTATTCAAGTCAAGTTTTTCACATTTAAGTTTTTGTAACACCATGTAGCTGTAAATATGATTAGACATATGTTATAAATTACCAAGTGCCCCCTGTATATTTCGACATTATATCTTTATTATTTATGTTTGTGTTTTTATTATTGTTTATGTGTTTGTTTATTTAGCGATGATGTAAGGTAAGGTTTTATAACAGCAAGATGTACCTGTAATCCAAAGAGAGGCCACCAGTATGAGATGTTCGCGTTTAGCTTTGTCAACAGCTGTCGTGTATTCAGCTGGAAAGGGGCGATTTGCACCCCTTTCGAATGAACCTTGGTTCAGAATTCACGTGGCGCCCTTTTGACTCCGTGTGTAAATATACTCCCCCCCCCGATTTTGATATAACATCATAACTCGCGATCGAGGATTGCCCGGTCGTCGAGTGGAAACACACGCTTTGCGACGTGTCGTCACACGACCCTTTCATTCCTTTCACCAACCCACCCCTTCGCGACTTCGAGCTAGTCAACCTTTTATTACCTGTTGGGAAGGTGTCGTGGATGCAGAACGTGGTGTAACAGGATAATAATTTGGCGCGGCCAACGTGGGTCTATCGAGAAACCCCCGGCTATCGATAAAGCCCTTTTGGCATGTTATGGTATCGAATTTTTTTTTGTTTGAAAATCAAGTAAATTCCAAATTAATTTTTGTAAGTTAAAAAAATAATTTGGCGCGGCCAACGTGGGGCTATCGAGAAACCCCCGGCTGTCGAGAACGCCTTTTTGGCATTTCGTGTTGAATTTTTTGAAGTCCGTCAATTCCGAAATTTTTTTGTGAAATTGAGTAGTTTTCAAGTTTAAATAGCACCACAACCGCGTGTAACTATCGAGAAAGCCCTTCTGGCATATCGTTGTATTTTTCTTTGAAGTCCGTAGAGTCATTTTTGAATTTTTGAAATTTTAAAGTTTAGTGAAGCGCATGAATGGACTAACGAGATTCCGTGACGTCATCATGGTTCTTTAGCGAAGTGCATGAATGGACTAACGAGATTCCGTGACGTCAAGTCCTTGCGTGTTAAGTTTAAATTTTGTCGAGATTTTTGTTGTAGGTAATAATCATTCATTGTCCTTTTAGTAACGAAATTTTGTTTTTAGAGTAACATGTAAATTATCGGCCGTGTTTTGTCGAATTAGATTTTTAAATTAGTTTAAACAATTTTAGTTTTAGAATGATATGTAAAATTGTACCGGACAAGTTCGGAAAAGACGAGTTAGGGAATTCAACGCCCAATTGTTTATTGGAAACTTTTAAACAACCCCCTCCCGACGAGGTGTTGGTTGACCCAATTATGACTTCCGTTTTGAAACCACATTTTAGACAATTTCGAGTTCAATTTTAGTATTCTTTTTGTTGTAAGAAAGTACGAGTGAATTTTTCTTTTTTCAAGTACATCTCGTTACGATTAAAGTAAATCATTATCAGTATTAAGTGAGTCACTATTGTTGCTAAATTTTTTTTGTTGATAAATATTTGTTGTATTAGATTTTAAAAGGAAATGTTATTTTGACATTTACCTTGAGTTTATTTTCGTCACGCATTTATAGGTTGGATCGATGAGGTCAGGTTTGGTGCGGACCACCACTGACTGTGGACCGAGACAACCCAAGTTTTTTCTCGCTTAGGTAATGCCGTTTTTGCGGGTTTTAGCTATCGTCCCGTGTATGACATTTAAACTACGTACACTATCGCTTACGTATGGCGTTATGTTGCCACCCTTAAGTTTTGTTGAAAACTTTTTGTGTTCAATCAATTAAAGATTGACTTTTACCGTTTCGTTTTTTTTTCTTTTGCAAACTGTCCGGACGACAGCGAGCACCTACCTTTTCTATGAACCCCTATACAGGAAACCACCCCTGTTCTCATCAAATAAATCTCGAAGTTTTTGTGATAGCCTAAGGAATCTCTCCGTCAAGGTAAGACGTTAAAATACATCCCGTGTTTACCGCAACCCTTGTCCTTGTGTATAACGATACCTACCCTAACGAACAACCCTTCAGGAATACATCAACCCTCCCTCATTCCGAAAATTTTTTATTTACGCATTCGTATTCCGTCCTTAGCAATTGACATTAAAAGGCTTTAATATGCGTCTTCCACGCACTTTTACGAACTACCCCTACGTACCGTTTTTTATCGAATCATTTTTTTAAATTTCGTCTGTAGCGATTAAGAATAGAAAGTTGTAGTTGTGTCCAGCACACATGTTTACGATGGATTCCGTTTATGTTACGTACGCATGTTACGCGCTCGTTTTATACGTTTTTATGCCAGTGACGTCGTACAGTCATTACGCATCTTTAGTTTACTTTTGTCTCGAATAAGACACAAGCGTTTCGCACGCATCTTACGCTTACTACGGGTCACGCATTAACGCACTTCATGTAGGTTACGCATTTAGTTTTTTTAAATTAAAGTAAATTTTTTTTGAATTTGATATCGACCATTAACGTAAAGTTTTTTTGAATTGAGGTGAATGTTTTCTTGAATTTAGTTGAAAGTTTTTAAAGTTTTTTGAATTTAGTATGGACATTTAACGTAAAGTTTTTAAAGTTTTTTGAAGTTGTTTGAAGTTTAACGTAAAGTTTTTTGAAGTTGTTTGAAGTTTAACGTAAAGTTTTTTGAAGTTATTTGAAGTTTAACGTAAAGTTTTTTGAAGTTATTTGAAGTTTAACGTAAAGTTTTTTGAAGTTATTTGAAGTTTAACGTAAAGTTTTTTGAAGTTATTTGAAGTTTAACGTAAAGTTTTTTGAAGTTATTTGAAGTTTAACGTAAAGTTTTTTGAAGTTGTTTGAAGTTTAACGTAAAGTTTTTTGAAGTTATTTGAAGTTTAACGTAAAGTTTTTTTAAGTTATTTGAAGTTTAACGTAAAGTTTTTTGGAGTTATTTGAAGTTTAACGTAAAGTTTTTTGAAGTTATTTGAAGTTTAACGTAAAGTTTTTTGAAGTTATTTGAAGTTTAACGTAAAGTTTTTTGAAGTTACTTGAAGTTTAACGTAAAGTTTTTTTTTGAAGTTTTTCGGTCGAAGTTTATCGTGAAGTTTTTCGAGTTAATGCTGAAGTGTTAGGGAAAGTTAAGTATCATTTCGGGTTGAAGTCAGTGTGTCCCTGTCGCGTCACACACACTGATTATGTCGCACCGTCTATCGCACGACGCAAAATTGCCAACCACCAACCACTGTCTATCGCACGACGTTAAATTGCCAACCCCCTTTCGTTGGTATCGAGTACCGGTTAGAGTAGATGTGTTTTCGTTTCTTTATTTTTTTGTTTAAAGTTAAGATCATTATTGAGAATGCCATTGCTATGGTCATTATATCGTACCGTGTTGTATTGTTTGGACCCGTGTCCAATGTGAGACAAATCATTGTCGCAACACATCCTTTAGGGAAAGTTTTTTTGTAACGCCCCCTCTAGGAAATTTTTATCGAGATCTATTTTTGGTAGTGAGATTGTATTAGTTAATAGTTGATTAGAGTAACCCGCTTCTCATCGAGTTATCGAATTATCAGGCTGGACATAGTTCCACTGCCAGATAAATTTTTTTTGGACGTTGATCCACAGTTGGATAACGATCCGAACCCCGAGGTTATTGAGTAATTTCGTGGACTTAGTCCATTCCCCGGTGAATTATCGTCCCATCTTTTTCGTTTGGCGGACTACAATCTGCCCCAAAGGAACCTTCTTAGTAAGGGAATTTTGTACAGAAGTGTGGGTTAACAACTCGAAGCAACACTCTGGGAAACTTACCTTGTTAGGGAATAATAGATTAATTGCAATCAACCTACACGGTTATAACATCTGCCGATCCACGAAAGGAAAACCAATCGCAAGTTTTTTTTCTCTGTTTCACCAACGATAATTGATAAAACAGACAGTCCCCATCTACTGAAGTGCATCAAACGGCTTTGTAAATTTGATCCAGCCAAGCACACGTCTTTTTTTACTCTGCTTTTTCAACGACAATTGAAAAAGGCAGACAGTCCCCATCGACTGAACATTTCATGAACGGCATTGTAAATATGAGTACGCCGATGAAGTGCTACCTTAACTCAGGTCTACCCCGATCTGGAGTCCGGTGTCTTCATAGACATTTGTGGGTTCCACGGTCAGCGAATGATCCCGTGATTTCGCGAACCGCCCTCTCATGTAGGAGTCACTACGACACAAGGATTGGCTAAGCCTAGGGTTAGGGGGATTTTTTTTTTCTCGCTCTTGTAGTATTTAAGTTCGGTTTAGGTTTCGGTTAAGTAGCGTTAAGTTCAGTTTAGGTTTCGGTTACGTTTCGGTTAAGTTTCGGTTAAGTTAGCTTTAAGTTTCGATTTAGTTAATGTTAAGTTTGGATATCGTTAAACTCGTTTTAAGGTGTTAGAGTTAAGGAAGATTGTTATTACGTCCCAGTCGTACGACATAAAACTGCGTGTCAAATATTTAAACGGGTTATTGTTTCGTTTCCCTTGTTTATCTCGCTTGTCATTTTTTTTTTGTAATCTCGAACTTTGTTTTGAATCTTAAGTCAACCATTTCCGAAATTTTTTTTATGTGAAGTTAGAGGGTATGCTTAGCGATCCAAGGGATTAGCTACCCCGCCGATCGGTTAGTAAGCCAAGTATCGACTAGTGTTGCGTTAGACTAGCTACCTAAGGGCACTATTAGTCATGCGGTAATTTCGTAGTTACGTTTCGGCCTTTTGAAGAGAAAGTATTTCTCACAATTCTTCAGTTGAATATGTTAAAGCCACTTCATTCAGTTTCAGCATACTTTCAGGTGCAACCCGGACGGTTGTCACCGTTTTGAACTTTAATCAGTTTTCGAATTTTTTTTAAATTTTGTTTTTCGTCTTGTTTAACAACAAGTCTCTTCCCGTTTAAGATAATCAGTCCCCATCTACTGAAGTTGTAAATAGAACCGGCATTGTAAATATGATCCAGCCGATGAAGTATTGCCGACAACTCAGGTCCAAATCTATCTGGAGTCCGGTGTCTCCATATACACTTGTGGGTCCCACGGTCAGCGAATGATCCCGTGATTTCGCGAACCGCCCTCTCCTGTAGAAGTCACTACGACTCACAGACTGACCAAGCCCAGGGTTCGGTGAACCTTCTTTTAGTTTTTGTTTTCGTCTTAGGTATCCCTAGATACGCTTTGACATTTAGTTAAGACTTGAATAATGAGATATTACATTTTCGATGTTAAATCCAAGTAGGATAGATTTTTTTTTTGCCAGGAGTCAACCTTCGACTTGTTTTAAGCTTGCTCGCGCCTCAGTTGAAGAGTAGTTAGGTATAACCACTCTTGACGTAAGGGGAGTGTAACGTGGAAATCCCGCTCGCAGAGTCTTGAAATTTTTGCGAAAATATTGTTAGAATCAAACTACATTATTTCCCGTCTTTTTGAATTTTTAAAATCTAACTTTTAAAAATTGTCACATATTTCTTGGTCAATTCAAATTAGAATCAAGGAAATAACGAAATCCCGTCTTAGTAAATTTTTAACATCAAAATATTTTTAGAAACGTATATTCGCAGGTCGAATAATATCTGTAAGAGATCTAGTGTAAATTAACAGACGAAATTATATTTTTCAAACGTGTAATAATTTAAATTTATTACAATGGTTTTTAATCACGTCCATCCCAAATCATACGATTGGAATGATATTTCGAGACTAACGTAGCACAAATTAAGAATCTGGGCAGTCATCAGTTTTGCCTTCATTCCAGTACTGTTTTGAATTTACGTCCTCTCGCATAGGTACATAGTTAACAAATTAGTTGGACATGTAGAAACTTTAAATTGGAATAGCGTTGTTCGCTGCAATTTTATTTCAAAGTTGCACATGTGCCTGTCAAAACCACGTTGATTTATGGATTTTATTTTCTTATCTGTACACGTGTACATGTGGCGAACCCGAGCCGAGATATTTTAACGTTACGTTTATGAGGATTTCGCAATCATGCTTTGCCTTCACAGATGGCAAAAAAACTTTAAAGTATACCTTTTTGTTCCACAAAAAATTATAAAGTAAACATTCAAAATGCAATAACACCAGCTGCGTTTTGCGAGTTCAGACAAGATTTCGTAGGAAGAAAGACAAAAGTGACTCGTTTCACTTGAATTTTCTGACCAATCAGGTATCGAGGTCGAATTTAAAGACCAATTATAGACTTTTCTGGAAGAAATATGGAAGGGTTTTTATCCCCACGACCATCGAAAATCACATAAAAGGCACTGCAGAGCCCAATTTTAGCTAAGATTCCTTAGGGATCTTCAGGTCCGAATCTATGTCGGCCTGAACAGTGATCATGTAGTATCCAAAAACTCTGCCGGAAGTACTTCCGAGCAATGAGATAAACGCCAGTGCAGGCGGAATTTTAGTGTAGTTGAATACAAGTCAATTATATAAATTTTACCAACGTAAAATTTTAAATCATTTAACAGTCATTTTGTGTAATATAATATGTGCAACAGTGCAAATAGGTAACAGATTTTTTATCGATTATACGAACCTTCATCAATATGGAACGGCATCATATCATTTAATTATCATTCGGTCATTTAGTTATGTTTTAATTCTTTCTGGACATGTTAATTAAATAGTATTAAATTTATTGAATTAAAATCAGTTTTCGAGTTGAACATTTAACGCATTTAGTATTAAACTTATTGAATTAAAATCAGTTTTCGAATCAAACATTTAACGCTTTTAGTATTAAACTTATTGAATTAAAATCAGTTTTCGAATCAAACATTTAACGCTTTTAGTATTAAACTTATTGAATTAAAATCAGTTTTCGAGTTAAACATTTAACGTTTTTGGAATTAAACTTAGTGAATTAAAATCAATTTCGGTTTGAACTATTAACGCATACATTAATGCAAGTTTTTATGTAAATCATTTCGGCATAATAAACCAGCGGTCGATATGTACGCGCCGCTCGATATGGATCATTTTATCGAACCTTCTTTAAGTGTACCACGTAATCCAGATGTTTACGTGCATCACATGTGGACATTCTTTCGAGATAACTTTTTATTAATTAAGAAGGAACAGTACCGTACTCCAATATTTTATTTCGTGTAAATTAAATCAGTGAAATTTAAAGTCGAGGTTATTATTTAACAAACTCGTTCGTGTCATTCTAACGCAACTAATCCGGCTGCGCGAAACTGACCACGGTCAGATCCGGATCAAGTTAATTTTATCGGAATTGGAAACTCTTATGTTTTGTCATCATCTTTAACCGAATTACCTTCAACTTTTCAACGTATTTTATGGTCATCTCGAATATGGAAGAACATTATTCCCGTATCTCATATTGGCAAATCTCATGGAAATTCCGTTTGGAATACATCAGTATCTTATATGTAAGCATTACTTTCGTATTTTTAAGTATTATTGTATTCTTGGTCAGTTTTGACCATTACATTTTACCACCTTTCAGGTGTACCTTGAAAGACGATCGCAACCTCTTTGTATGTCCTTTTTATATGTTAATATTCTATATTGTTTATTAAAATACCGTCATATTCTTCGAATTATGTTTTACGTAATATTTAAGGTTAATAAATTAAACCAATCATATTTCAAA
Source organism: Podabrus alpinus (assembly GCA_932274525.1). Classification (NCBI taxonomy): domain Eukaryota; kingdom Metazoa; phylum Arthropoda; class Insecta; order Coleoptera; family Cantharidae; genus Podabrus; species Podabrus alpinus. The sequence goes on along the minus strand of OW026454.1, from coordinate 86,161,230 downwards.
TTGAATTTTATGTCATGTTTGATAGTAACTGAATTAAATCAACGTCAAGTCAATATTTTTAGTGATAACGTTTCATCCTTTATTCAAGTCAAGTTTTTCACATTTAAGTTTTTGTAACACCATGTAGCTGTAAATATGATTAGACATATGTTATAAATTACCAAGTGCCCCCTGTATATTTCGACATTATATCTTTATTATTTATGTTTGTGTTTTTATTATTGTTTATGTGTTTGTTTATTTAGCGATGATGTAAGGTAAGGTTTTATAACAGCAAGATGTACCTGTAATCCAAAGAGAGGCCACCAGTATGAGATGTTCGCGTTTAGCTTTGTCAACAGCTGTCGTGTATTCAGCTGGAAAGGGGCGATTTGCACCCCTTTCGAATGAACCTTGGTTCAGAATTCACGTGGCGCCCTTTTGACTCCGTGTGTAAATATACTCCCCCCCCCCGATTTTGATATAACATCATAACTCGCGATCGAGGATTGCCCGGTCGTCGAGTGGAAACACACGCTTTGCGACGTGTCGTCACACGACCCTTTCATTCCTTTCACCAACCCACCCCTTCGCGACTTCGAGCTAGTCAACCTTTTATTACCTGTTGGGAAGGTGTCGTGGATGCAGAACGTGGTGTAACAACTTTTGCTTTTAATAATTGCGCACTAATTTAAAATTTCACTTGTTTTTAAATTCAACAACATTTTGCCACAACGGGTACAATTCCACCCTTGTATAAATCGGCTTACTATTCTGGTTTTTATCTCAATAATTTACAATGCTTTTAATCTTCGTAATCAAAATGAAAACGTTACGAATCTGTAGGTCTTGTTATTCCCCCTTATGGTTACTCTATCACTAACTCAGCCACTCGAAACAAAATTTCTTCTGCTGCACACTAAAGAACACACTTATTTTAGCAAATTGTAATAATAAAAAATGTGAATGGGGCTCAAACTTTTAAAAAAATCGAATTTGAACTTAGCAAATTTAACGAGATTCAGTGGTAACATTAACGAGATTCCCGCGCGTCGCTCATTCTATTGACAGTCCGTGCAGTTTGAATGACCCTAACACTTAGAGTATTTCGCACCGGCAGATGCAGCTCGTCTCTCGTACATGTAACATCGATTATTTTTTGTTTTTACGCGATTTTTTGGGGGTGAAACGTAATAGTTTACTGCCCCATACCGCAACTATACTTTTTAATGCTATATCAAGGGTCTCTAAGCTCCCGGTTTCATTTATCCCGGTTTTTTTTTTATGGGAGGCGCCTTCTCGTATGTTAAGCCTAGTAACCAGAGTAAAAACCGCCCTGGAGGGGTGCAGAGCGGAGCGGAGCGGCGCCCCGAAAGGGTAGGTTTTGACGATGGATTACCCTCCTTATCGAATGCACACCCCAAAATTCGAAGGAAAAAAATTAAATTTTTTCACTTTTTCGGCAATACACGGGTTATTTTCCATTTTTTTGATTATATTTATTACTAATATCCACTAATCACACCCCCATGTATCCGAATTTCAAAGAAAAATTCAAATCGGAGCGAAAAAATTTTACGCATTTTCAAGGGACCGTCTTTCAATTGTATAGCGTCTGACCGGGGTCTGCCGCATACTCGATGCTAATTTCCCGTACTTTTCAAAAGTCGATATTAGGGTTGTTTTTAACCCATTTACACTTTTTTTTGTTTTAATAGACAAATAGAAGCATGTTCTTTAGTGTGTAGCACTCGAAAATTTTTTTCGAGTGGCTGAGTTAGTGAAATAGTCCCCTTCTATGCCATTATTTGAATGAAATTAATGTATTGAAAACACAGCATAGAAAATATGGTACTGAGCAGTCTCTGTTTCATGAGATACCCTCTTTGTTATCAATGGTGTTCTAGGACTGAAAGATATAAGAATGCAGCCCTCTAAACATTTTCATGTGACCCCTAGATATCGTTATTTTAAATAAATAAAATAATTACATTTAGATAATAAACTCAATTAAACGTTTTGAACCAGAATGACCTCACGAATACCTATTTTATTTGCTATGACCTTTAACCTACTAATAATAGTTTCAATAGTTACGTTGACCACAAAAGTTGAAAAGGCCTGAGGTAGAGTTTACAGCAAAATTCTGTTTGTTTATTAACAAACAGAATCAAAATCTACAGAATCAAACACAAGGAAATGTGAGAAGGCGGTTTACATTTGAAAATTTTTGTCCTCGTAAAGTTTGGAAATGCTATTTCCATTTAGGTGTATTACTAATATTATTTTGATATCATGGTTTTTCCTAATTAAGTTAGTTTTTATTAATTCTAAAAATATTATTTACTAACGATATTTTGTTGTGATTGTTGATAAGTTTTACAAAGTTGAAAAGGGTACAGATTGTAACCTAGAACTAAATAGTTTTTTGTTTCAAATACTATTCTTATCTAAAGAATTTAAAATAGTATTTAAAAGTGCCCATAAAGATGACATACTACTTAACGTGAATTCAAAACCACGGCAGAGATAATTTGGATAGTAGTCTCAGGTTGAAGTCATGACCTTTAGATCACTAATCTAACTGCTTATCCCTCGACTAAACTTCTTGTAGTGGACTATTATTAAGTCTATCAAAAACTTATAATCCTAGTTAACACTTCCTAAATTATTCAAAATAAGTGGAAGTAAATAGCTTCGTTTTTGGGTCATAAGCTTTTATTGAATCTGTAAAATTATGATAGACTATTTATTCAATTTTATTGTTCTAGGTCAAAATTTAACGTACCTGCTTCGGTGGTCATTCAAGGATTTTTGTCAAAATTTAATATACTCAAGTCTTATATAAGCTGTGTGCCAAATTTCAGTTCTTTAGGATGTGAGTAAATTGGTTAAAAAATGACTCAAAAAGTCAACGCAAATAACAATCCTGCCAAGTTAAATAAAAGCTTGTGAAAATAAATAAACTTATAAATGTATCAACATCGTGATACTTACTAATAAATAATAAAAGAAAATAAAGAAAACTCAAAATGAACTAATAAAACATTTCTGTAAAGCAAAACATAGAGATCAGATAGAACAGTATAACTTTTTGCCGGAACCGGGGAAGTTTAAAAATACAATTGCTCTAAATCCTTTCAACGAAAGCTAATATAATGAGACCATTTGACCACGTTTATCTGAAGTCCTTAATCCCAGATTGTATAAGCGAATATTGCGTACATCCTATTGAAAGTTACAAAAACGATATTTTGTTTACATTTCAAGATCGGATAATCCGGATTGGAATCGACAATAATCGAAAAACTACAGCCTAGATGACCTATAATAATAAGTTTTTTATTGATGTTGAATTACAGTGGCGCAATAGTTCCTGTAATTACGTCATACAATGTTAAATATTAATTGCATTTTTGATTGAAATTCTTTTACCGGAAACATTCAGTATACTTGTAACTAAAATGCATTCGGATTGAAATTAAATTTGGTTTACTTATCCTTCGGGGTAAATGTAGTCTTCGAATTAGTAATTTAAGACTGTTGTTTAACAATGCACGGAAGCTCTAACATGGGTTTCTTTGTTTAAAGCTCAGAGTTCTCATTTATTTAGGATCAACGAATGAGCAATTACACTTACCAATCTAACTGGTACTTGGAGAAATAACATAACAAAATGGATCCATAATAATATTACACAGATTTTTTTACGTAAAATTACATATCTTAACAAAAACGATACGATGCTACTGCCGAGATCTGATACAACTTTGATTCCGGGTGAAGTAAAAACTTTAATCCGGTCGACTGCATTTGGAAGTCAATCGTAAACCATTGAGGTGACATCTGTCTAAAAATTCCTTTTCAAATGGAAGTGTATTAAATTTTCTATGGTTCTGAGCTCACGTTGAACTATATATTCCTCATATTGAGCGATACTTCAAACTTGTGCTGGAGGGGGGACGGGGATATTACATTCCCCTAGATCCTCGGTTCCTGTAACGCCAATTTTTAGAACTTCATTGCAGTAGCAACTTATTACTTTTCAACGGAAGGCACAAAATTGAAAGTAAGAGGAAAAATATAAATCTGCTGTATTTTTAGTTACTTTCATAATTATTTTTGGATAGCTATTCTATCGAGAAAATCGACTGATAAATCGACAATGAGCTTTCGTAAAAACCGTTTTTACCCCAAAGGCTTTTAATAATAATTCAATTCTCTAGAAGAATTTTGAGAAGGGCTGCAGAAATTCCTTTTTTAGGCTGGGCTTATTTTTAATAAAATAAATGCCAATCGATAGAGAATCGTTTGAGCTCCAATGAGATTCCCTAAAATTCGTTTGTACCCCAAAGGTGAAAAAGTTAGAGCGTTTCAAAGATTGTGACATTGCACACTTTACCAGCATTTTTTAATTAAATGCAATTTTTGAATAAAATCGGCGTCGATCGGGAATCGTTTTATCGCACGATAAAATTCAAATAAATAAAATTCTACATTATATTCAAAGAGAAAATTGTAAATAGAAAAAGCTTTTTTTTACAAAATAATTTGGATATAAAAAAAACAATTTTTGGTAAAAATGCTATAAATTTCGCAGAATTAAGTTCACGCAATGGAGGATTAGCGATGACGGAAAAAGATTTTCAAATGGACTGCTCCTGAAAATCGCAAATAATCGGTAGACCGATAAGGTTTTGGAAAGCTGGAACAAATGAGAGAATTGTATCCTACCTCGTAGAAGAAAAAAATACACTTAATCGTGCCATTCAATATTTGCGAATCGGGAAGTTGCGTGTGTTGGTAGAAAACAATACAAGGGTTTAGCGCTGTCTCTTTCATATCCTGAATTTCCCGAAAATTTGGAACTGCGTTTCTTATGGTTCAGCTCGTTCAGTATATTCAATGGGCGCTGCTTTAACAAATGCGTCGCTTTTTAGAAAGATAGTAAATATTGTGGTGTTCTTTTTGATAATTTTGTAAAATTTATACAAATTGAAAAAGGAATGAAATTTTGAAATGAAGGATTAATCCTTCCTTGAAATAAATAGTCATGGATCTAGCATCAACCAAATGAAACGTACGCATTCCACATGCAAAATTATAAACTCGAATTATACTGTTAATAATTTTTATTGCAACACATCAATTTTAACACAAACATGTGATATTATAAATGCAAAATGAAGCACAGCTAAGCATACAAATGAGATGCTAACCGCGGCATAAAATTAAATTGGCTGTACTTAACTACTCGTTCAATTCTGCTACAAATTCCAAAGAAATTTATTAACATGTAATAATAAATAAAATTTTCAAAAAAATGTTTCATTAATTTCAATATAATCTAGCCCGTTTACACGTTCCGCCATTGAATTAAATTTAGGTTGCATCACTGTTAAGTGCACATTACACGGGGCGTTCGGCTGCAGCAACCGATTGCGGCAACCGATTGCAGCAGCCGATCGCACGTGCAACCGAATGCATATGGATATTACATGATGCGATTTTCGTAATTTAACAATTTATCACAAATTTTAACTCACAAAAAAAAATTAACAAATTTAACCACACAACACAAAAGTACAATATTTTTACGTCAATTTTATCTATTGGTATAACTTCAATAACATCAAATCACTGGATTGCATGAGAAAATCGCCTACAAAATAGAACAAGTTCTATTTTAAATAAATCGCCAGGCAATCATTTGCTGGATGGGTTGCCTATGCGATTAGCTGTTTTACACGGGGCGTTCGGCTGCAGCAACCGATTGCTGCAACCGGTTGCATGAAAAAAAGGCCTCGTGTAATGTGCACTTTATATCAGTAAAGTTGTTATTAAACAGTTTCTTACCAAGGGACAAATCTTCATAAATTACCTTGTTGGCACGAAAAATTTCCGTACAACTCCAGTAATATTCGGGTATGGTCATTACCAAGCATAAATTTTTATTTTCGTAATGCTTGAAACTTTTTACAAAATTTACCTCAAGGTGCATAATATAATTTCTTCAAAATTTGAACACTCTAAGTCGATCAAATCATTCCATCTCATGGCATTAACTAAATAATAATTCCAAAATTATTAATATTCTCAACAAATACTTCTCCGCTTGTGTGCGTAAAAATCCAACACCTGGAGCCATAATCAACTTTTCATCATCATCTTCACGTATTGAACTGCTATCGTTACGTCACTCTTGGTCTTTCCATCTCTTTTTGGGGCGTCCCACATTTCTTCTGCCTCTAGAACTATACTTAAACATCTGCTTAAGAATGCGACCGTTTTCCATCCTTACCAGATGCTGCTTACAAAAGTTTCTAAATTCTGCAATTCGGTCGTTTAGGCAGAATATATTCAACTCCTGTTGGATGTCGGTGTTCCTGCAATTTCTCTTAGGCCGGATCTATGCACTTTGTAATCGCTTTTCATTTCCCTTTGTCAGTGTCCATGTTTCACTACCATATGTAACACTTGGTATCGAAATTGTTTTATAGAACTTCATTGCGGTTATCTGGCTGTTTTTATTTTTAAATGTTCTTTTAATGGTCCCATTAATGTAATTGAAGTTTTCTATTTTTATTTGGGGACTTTGCTTTGGGTAGACAAGGTACTTGAAGTTGTTAACTTGCTCTATAGAATGACTATTAAGTACTATCTTAGATCTAACTTGGTCTTGTCTTTTCACCAACTTATTTGGAAGTAAATTACTCAAATTTTAATCCTGACGTATACCTCCACGTTATTGGATGATCCCCAAATTGGACAAACTCTTTCCAAAATAAGCGTACTCTTACGCTGAACTAATAGTCAGAACTCGACGTAGGCTGATCGCAAATTAATCTAAGTTTATAGCACTCAATCGTGCAGCTTGGGTACGACTATCCCTGTGTTGATCGCTCGCACAATTTTTTCCTACTTCGAAGTCAAAGTAGCATTGAAATTTTCAGGTAGGTCAGATAATATTCTTCACGTTGACCTGTATTCACGCACTTTTTTTTAATGCAGGGAAGGGGGAGATCTTCAAAAAACACCACCCCGATAATCTGGGGTGGTAGTGTCGGATTCTTACCGACTAAAACCCCCTCCCCGACGAGCAGCGGGATTTACCTTCTCAGTATCACTTCCGCTGTCGTCTGCGATGGTCTGTGGCATGTCGTTTTTCTTCGGCATCGCGTCGTCACCGGTTAGCTGGCTCCCGCTAGGCACCAACGGAGTACGTGGCCCGGGCTGATCGCAATGACCCCCCGGCATCACCCGAATCGCTGTGTACTGGTGCGTGTTGGGAGCCACTATGTAGTGGTCCGCGAGGCTAGTCTCTCTGCAACCTAATGTGCAGAGTCTTGACCCGGTCTGCCAGGTCTGCACCGCTGTCGGGTCGACTTCCCTCAGCTTGGCTTTGGGGGAGACTGGTGTTCGTCTCCTTGATGTTACCTCTCACGTCAGCCTTGCGGATTTCCCCCATCCACCGGGGTTCGCACCCGATCACTTATTATTATCACGTATTCACGCACTTATAAATTTTTAATTTTCACGTTTAGAAAATTTTAATGAACTCAATTATGTCCATGTAAACATGGAATAATGGCGGCAAATTAAAATTTATTATTATAGTAAATTATTCTATTAGAAAAAAAGACGGCGGTCGATTTTTACCCATCGTAGCGATTGTCGCGAGTGTAATATGGACCGACATTGGGTCTGCCTGATTTAGGTCATCACGAGAACGAGAATGGTATGGTGGAGAGTTCATGCTTCTTTTCCTTAGCTTAAAGAATTCTTAAAAAGCTACCGTTGGAATTTGGTTTAGATACCATCGCAGATGGAAAGAAGAGTTGACCGATATTTCCTAACGTTAAATTAAATTAAATTACGTTAAATATTTTCCATGCACCCAACTTTAGAGGAGGAAAATAACACTTTAATTTAAATATACTATAAGGAAGCACAAAAAATTACATGAAGAATTAGATATCTCTGTAGTCCTTTTCAAATAGCCTTCGTCGTCTACCTGCGATCATCGTCTAGTTTTCATCGGTACGCAGTTTCCGTAAGTTCGTGCTATAATCGTAAGAGGAATCTGAAAGAAAAATGGGGGTGGTGTATAGACTACGAGATAAATGATAATAAATAATGATATTGAATAAAATAGAGATCGGCGGCTTGTCACTATCCGGTCTTGTATCTCTCCAGGACAGAATGTACTCAGAATGAAGGGTTATAGATTAAGTAGCAATTTTCATTATGAAATAAATTGTAGGTAGATACGTAATTCAAAGTTCATAATCTCTAATTAAAATACGCCCTTGAGAAGTACATTGTATTAGAAGGTGTCAGTTGTTAATAAATTATTAAATTGTGAAGCGGAAGTTTGGTACTTTAACGTAATTCGTTAATATTTCGCGATATTATTACAACTTGAATTAGTTTTTCGTTGACACAATTCAATAAAACAAAACAATAGTAGCATTAAATAAATTTTCCAAGCCTCTTCTACAACCTGCGCCATCGGGAGAAAATCATGTTACACATCGAATTTATTAATACTGCAATCAATATACACTCAACTTCTTATAATATTTATTTGTTAAAAATCTGAATAAAACTGAAATTGTAAACAATAATTGTACTTACGATATCTATTTTGAATAAAATAAATAAAAACTTAAAAAGCCACATAAATCATGCGTTGAAAGTAAGCATAAACATCCTTTAGCAAAAAATTTGATTAATATCAGTTTGATTTTTGTAAATTATATTAGTTTTGGCAAAAACTACAAAAAAATAGAGCAGTAAATGAATCATCGTCATAGCAGTTTATAATGAGGAAATCATAATTTAGACAATGCAGTTAATCTCCAAATTTTTAAATTACCTTAACAGTCAAATTAATGTAAAAACACCACTACTTTACTACTTAATTTTTTTACAAAAATTAAAAAATTCAGCTTTGAATAAAAACAGACGACTCATTTATCTGCCTACATGAAAAATGAGCGTTTTACGGCCAAATTTGGAACACAAATGAAAATGATTTGTATTGGCGCTGCCTCGGTTAAACAACTTAATTATTATCTACCCAAAACAAATTTAGTAGGTTAGTTGGTAATTTAAAATTTATGCTTTACCAAAATTTGATTAAGCTTCTCTACTTTCATGCTTGTGTATAGATATGCAAAGTTTGAAGCACGTATCTGGTCGTCAAACACGTATCGTGTTAACAAAAGTTATTTACATCTTTTTTTTTATTATGGTACGAATAAAAATATCTCCGAATATACAAGGTTTTAAATCTCGATTAACAAAGGAGGATTGGGTGGGATGGGGCAATATACAATACCTTTATAGTGTAATGAAAATCTCTATCATAATTCAAACGAATTGCAACTATTACGTTTTAACACAAATTGATACATTTCAGGTTTCAAAAAACCCAAGTCGTGCTGAAACTGTAAAAATAATTTAAAAATTAATCACGACTTTTCTTTGAGATTTTTTTTTTATTATTATATCTTTTTGATCCTACTAGAATAATCATTTATTTTAATTAAATATTTATAAAATTCGAGATAACGATTTCTCTACGTCATAAAAATAAATAAAACTGAGAAAATTTATAATATTATCAATTACTTTATAAATAGACATCAGCAGTAATTCTACAAATTCATTTGGTGTTTGTGTCATAACATTGAAAATGAACACTAACTACGATAATTGGTGACCTTTTTGACATTTTATTCAACTAGCAGAATTAATTTACCTCGAAACTATCAAGTTCATTTTCATTTTCTAATGTTTCTTGGCAGTTAGTGTTTCAGTGCCAACAAAAATGAAAGCAGGTGTTCTAACCAATGCTTGCCTAATTTTTGGATTTTTATTTTCAATTTCTTTGTGCGACGGTGAAGATTACCGATTGCCCAAAAATGTCAAACCTACTCGTTACTATTTAACAATACAACCGAATTTCGAAAACGATACTTTTAACGGGAGTGTTATTATAGACATAATTGCTCTTGAAAATTCCAACAATATCACCTTGCATAAGAAATCTTTGAAAATTAACAGCACTTCACTTAGCGTGTTGACCTCCGATGGGGTAGAAATTGAAGTGGTAAATACTACTCAAAACAAAATTGATCAGACATATTCGATACACACAAAAGATCAACTAATTAAAGATAGAAAGTACCATGTAGTGATTGGACGATTTAACGGATTTCTAAAACAAAAAATGTTGAACGGATTTTATTCTTCCACTTACTACGATAATGAAGGGAATGAAAGGTGAGTTAAAATAAAAACTAAACTCACATTGAATAAATATAAAACTTGACTAACAAAATTAGTTTGACATAAAAGTTATTTAACTTAGTTAAGCAAGTTTATTTAATATTTGTAGAAAATTCGCCTTAACGGATTTCGAACCACTTGATGCAAGACGAGCTTTTCCATGCTTTGATGAACCTGCTTTAAAAGCTAAATTTATAATTAATTTAATAAGACGAAGCGAATACAACTCGGTATCTAATGAAGAATTGGAATCAACCGTGTAAGAATTTTGTTATATATTTAATTAATTTATTATTATATTATTTAATTGTTTGGGAAGTACGACTGTTTCGTATTGCTGAAATTTTTGAAACGGTTGCTAACAGCTGGTTTGGCTATCTCTATTAAATAAATGAGAGAAGAGGTCTAAATTTGTACCTTACAGCAGAATGCAAACAATGCAGGGTCAAACTCATATATAAAGGGATGATTTCCAAATATTTAGAAAATAAAGCGTGTTTTGTTGAAATGTCAAATATTTGAAAAATTTTCAATTAGAAAATTAATTTCATATCCCATTTAATTTCAAAATGCAACAGTTGTATCTCGTATTTTTTTCACAATGTTTCTAGTGCTCTGGGAAACGATCTATATCAAGATATTTACAAGGAAACGCCTGAAATGCCGACATATTTGGTCGCATTTGCTGTTTTCGATTTTGATTGTGTAAATTCGTCAAACACTAGCAAAATTTACGGAAGACCTCAAGCGATTAAAGACAACGCGTTTTCATATGCTGTGGAGTATTCCGAAAAAATTCTTCAAGCAATGGAAAATTTTACTGGTATTAGATACAGCTTAAACAAAATCGATCAAATTGCTGTTCCTGAACCTGGATTTTCCACTGGTGCTATGGAAAACTGGGGTATGGTGACCTACAGGTAAGACATTCCGAATATAGTAGTACTATGCTTGCAAATGATAAGGGAGGCCCCACTTTGGGCGCCATATTATTTAACCACTACTGGTCATTGCCTCCCTTGTTTTTTGACAAATACAGCAAAATGTTTTAAAATAAAATACGTGCTTTTAGAGAATCAACGTTGTCGTTTTCAAACTCTTCTATTTCTTATGCAATTGAAAATAATTTAGGCACCATAGCACACGAATTTTCGCACCAGTGGTTTGGCAATTTGGTTACTCCGCTCTGGTGGGATTGTCTATGGTTAAACGAAGGTTTCGCAACATATTTTCGATACTATCTCGTGAATGCTGTAAGGGATTAGATTTAACGATAACTAAAATTTCATTAAAGGTATTTGTAGATTCATCCATCTTGGAGGTATTTAGAACAATTTGTTTCGACCCTTCAGGATATGTTCATAACGGATAGTATGCACACTTCCGAAAATAATAAAGTAGGAAAAAATCATTTAGAATTTAAAATGGGTGGAACAACAACTATATATAGAAAAGGTAAAAAATTAAAAACTAAATTTGATCGTTTGTAATAGTTGGCATTTACAGGAGCCGTTGTGGTTAGAATGATGGAGCATTTCCTGACCCACGACATCTTTAAAAACGGTTTAAGGATTTATTTAAATAGGCAGTAGGTAAATTTGTTAAATTCGAGTGTAATAAATTTACGAGATTGTTGCAGTAAATTTGGTTCCGCCCAGACAGAGGACCTGTATGACGCTTTACAAACAGCTGTAAATGATGCGAACGCAAACCATTTGCTAGAAAATCTAACAGTTGCTGAAATATTAGAGACGTGGGTTAATCGATCAGGCTTTCCCATTGTAACCGTTACAAGAAATTACACGACTGGAAGTATCACGTTTACACAGGTAAAGATCAAACACAAAACTTTGTTGTGGTAGAAAACTTGCGAGAAACAATTTCGTAACTTGTCAGTTTGAAAGTATCTTACAGAACTTTGTGTTATCGAAGTGCCTTTAACTTTTAGAGATTACAGATACGAACTTAATTACCGGAAATTTTATATTTTCAGAAAAAAATTAAGCTCTAAAGTCGCCATTAGGAAATACTAAATATTTGTAATTTATTTAATTGAAAGTTACCGAACCTTCTCAAATTGAATTGCACAGATCGTAATAAAAAATAAATTGAAATTGCGTTCCTACTTTGCAAATTATATTTTACGGTTGCGTCAGAACTTATGAAAAATTAAATTTTTCTAGAATTGATAACACCTTTCAGTAAATATATTTTCAGTAATAAATAGTCCGAGTAGTTTAAATTTATTACTTTTCTTAAGGTAAATTTATTTTTATTTCCGCTACAGTTTACTTGGATTCAATTAAAGAAAACTTATTTTATAGAAATTTTTCCGACGGTTTAAAAAATATATACTTTGTTAAACTTACTTTTAATAATAATCGAGATATATCGATTTTTGTCCGCTGCATTTCAAATCAATCTATGCAAATCCGTCACCTTGGTTGTATTACGTTATGTACAACACAGGGTGGACTTTAAAAGTCACATTTAAAAATTAAACAATAAAAATCATGAACAATGAAATGTTTTGTCGTGTAGTTTGTCGAAATATTTCTGATAAATAAATAATTTATCTAAAATATTTACAAACAACATTCAGATTAAATTAATGTTGGATTTACTTACAAAACAAGCGCATAAACTATTCAAAAAATCATTACATGGATATGGATATACGACGACGAAAAAAATACAAACGCATTTTTATTTTTAGGAAATAAAAAGTAATTATTTACTACACGTAAATAATTAAATAATGTGCCGGTATTGTTAAACTCTAACATACATTAATTTATTATATTTGAAATGGAAAACCGAAAGCCTGAAAATCCATTTTAAAAAAAATGTGAACAATATTTAGTTAAGGCATCAATTTTGTTAAAGCTAAGTTTATGTAGAATTTAATGCTCATATAATATTTTCTCTTATATGTAGTATATAAACTGAAGAGAGCTGTTAAAGAGTGCTAAATGTCAGAAAATATTTTTGATGTAGTGTACATTATAAGGCTTCAAACTTTCTTATTTGTTTAGCAGATTAAGAAAAATATTTTATTTAAATTTGGGGTTCCATGCCATTTCTTGAACAATAACTAAGTTACTTTCGAAAACCTCAACAAGATAGCCGTTTGATATCTTTCTGTCCACATGGGACCCTTTACCCTTTACTATGTTAAATAACCCACCACAACTAACCAATTCCCACAACAATTACTTGTTACAATTTAATTTTAGGATAAATTTGCAATTTTACTAGCTAAATAATAAAATAAAAATTTGATTAAACTTAATATTTTATAAGAATAAATTGTCGAAAGAATTTTTATTTTTATAGTAAAGACATCGATTTAATCAAAGTATTTTTCAAACAAAATGTATGTAGAATTTAATGTTCTATAATATTGATCCATACATTTTTAGCGTACTAGGTTGAGCCAGTAGCACATACATTGAAAAACCGGCTAAAAGTGCTAATCGTCTTGAAAACACATTTTGATATAAAAGTCTGTTTTACTCGTACGAAGATTCATAACTTTCTTATTTTTCGAAGGATTTGAAAATCTAAAACACGATGTTATTTATAATTTAAGGTTCTACAAAACATTTATTTTGACATTTTTTATTCAAATGAATAATAAGGGAGTTTTTTTTAAATCATCAAAATGGTAAACTAAGGGATTGATATCCTCTCGGATACATGTGAATAAAATTATTATCTACTATGTTAAACAACCCATTAGTACCCCACTGGCCAATTATCATAACGACATCATAAATATTGCGTTATTCATTTTAATAATTTTACCGTTCAGAAAATGTAATTAAAAGAATCCTTTAAATGTACATGAAGATACATTTTGATGTAAAAGACTTTTCAATAGGAACTTTCTTTTTAAATTAAGAGAAACCACACATTTTGGATGAATGTTCTGTATTTCTTTATGGATATACAATGTAGATAGTCTACAATGTATAAATGATAAATAATATCGGACAAATAATGTATAAAAACGTCGTTCCTTTTGTCAAAATTTTCAAATACATTTTTACATAATTACGGCTCTATCTCACTAATTACGCGTCGGATGTTGGTTTTCAAAGCTTCAATTGATTGTGGATTATCTGCATAGACTTGATCTTTCACATGAAATAGTCTAACGGCATTAAATCACACGATCTAGGCGGCCAAGAAATTTTGTTCGCAATAAATTCAATGTTTCAGTAGCTTCATCCATCCTGCTGAAATCACATACCACTCACATCCATATCATCAATAATAGGCCAAAAAAAATTGTCAACATATTCTGATAACGATATCCATTGCCAGTAAAATGTAAAGGCTTCTCGAGTGAAATGTAAAGGCTTCTCTTCAATCACTATTGAATTTTCTGAAGCCGAAATGCGACAATTTTGCTTACCCAAGTAACATTTTACCGTCATAAATGTACATATACCTTACAGAAATTTCCGTAACGGTAAAGCATTGATTTGCCCCTTTTGCAGTTACTGTATTGATGTATCATTTATGCACATATAAGGTACAGGTATTTTCGCAACGGTACGGCATTGATTTGCCCCTTTTGCAGTTACTGTATTGATGTATCATTTATGTACATATACATTACAGGTATTTTTGCAACGGTTCAGCATTGATTTGCCCCTTTTGCAGTTACTGTATTAGTACATCGTTTTTATACCGATTATGTGTTGATTTTTTATGAACGAGATATTTATTTAATAGAAAAAATAATTTTTATAAAAGATAAAATTTTTGATTTTTAAATATTTCTATTTTTTACATACTGCTAAATTGTTTCCCTGTTGTCTGCGCCAGAATCTGAAAATTGACATTATAAATGTGATAATTTTTACTTACTTTTTTTTCCGAGGCCAGGTTTTGAACCCAAGCTGTACTGTACCTATACGTCTGAAAACCAACTGCTTAGCCAACTCGACTACCTGGGTATACGGTATAAACTATGATATTTCTTATTTGATGGTCAATTTAATTTTCAATTCATAGATTAAAAATATTACCTAATATTGAATTAAAATAAATCAAATATTTTGCTTTGGTACTTTAAAATTTATTACATTATGAATTATTTTAAATAAAAGTTGTTATTTTGCACGTGTTTTGAAGAAAAATGCTACGACGCCGACGTCACTTTAATTCGAATCGACAGCGGTGGTGGGATTAAATTTATTTAATTTAAATTTATTAAATTTTAATTTCCTGACTTTTAATTTCCAGAATTTTTATTTCAAATTTGGAGATTTTCGAAGGTTTTTGATTGTTATTATTTGCGCCGTAGTTTTTCTTAAAAATCCGTATTGAAGTAACGAAGTTAGAAACTTTTTCAATATTTAGAAAATCAAAAATTTGATACATAGTTGAAATAAAGATTTATGATTACTAGAAAGACATAAAAGACCGATTCCCCAACTATATTTATTATTCTACTTTATAATATTATAACTATATTATTCCTTTCTCATTATAGGAAAAAAAAATATTGGAGAATGTAAGAAATTTCGATGGCGTAATGGTAAATAGGCACGATGGTACCTTTGGCAATCCGTTGTACAGTGGTTCAACTCCCAAGCCGGCAAAGTTATTTTAAAAATAAATTTCCTAATTAATTAATTTTTTAATATTTTTATTAATAAATATTATAAACACAGTTATTTATCGGTCTTAAAACTTTAAAAGGGCCTTTAGTTAATTAGCTATTAGAAAACATAAAATATTTAAAATACACGTTTTACATTAGCTAGTTAACTAAAGGGCTTTTTATATGGGTTGATAATACCGGACGTAAGAGGTTTAAAATTTCCGCCCCCAATTTAGAAATTTGACCGCCCTTCTTACTCCAATAATATCTCATATAATAATTATTGTAATATAAAATGCTTATCATAATTTGTAACCAATCAGAAACAAGAGTTTTTCTAACGGCGAAATTTTTTTTTATACATAATCTTGATACATAAATAACTATAATGTTACATATTTTTTACATTTCAATATTAATAAAAATTATAAAAAGCGCGTCTCGAAATTTAATTTAATAAAAAGGGACTTTGGAGAATAAGACGGATTTTTATTTATAAAATTATTATATTATACGAGTATATATTTCATAATATTTTATTATGTACTTATTAAAGTAGTCATGGACAATATCAAAACCGTGAAATAAATATCACAAAGTTTAACTAATAAATCATCTTTGCATATTATATACCGGAATTGTAAGCGACTAAAACTTTACTATTTAATCTACACTTTCAGGTATCAAACCGGTGATGAAAATATCGTACCGTCCATCTTATAAAATACCTGTATATGTTAGACATTGCTTTTATTGTAACAAAACGAAACGATTAAAACATTACCTAATCGGTACCGTATGTTCAACTATATTTTAGTTAATAAACTTTCAGTGCCGATCCGATAAAGCAATTGCCTTCAGAATAACGGTGCGAAAATATGTACATTGAAACTATACCTAAACAGTACAGTGTAAATATGAACTAAAATTTATGTGCCGCTTAGGTACCATTTTGGTACTTAATTTTCAGGTAATAATTGTAATATAAAATGCGTATAATAATTTGTAACCAATGAGAAACAAGAGTTTTGCTAACGGTGAAATTTTTCTTCGTTCTGATTGGTTACAACTGTTTTAAAACGTAATTAAAATTCATTGATCTTTAAATTACTTATTTTTATAATAAATATTTTAATGTTACGTATGTTTCACATTTTAATATTAATAAAAATTATTATATTATATAATATATTTCATAATATGTTATTATGTACTTATTAAACCTGTCATGGACAAATATTATTATGTTGAACAATATCAAAACGGTGAGGTAAAAATCATAAAATTTAACCAATAAAGCATCTTTACATATTATATACCGGAATTGTAGCAACTAAAACATTACTATTTAAACTGTACTTTAAGGTATCAAACCGGTGATGGAAATATCGTACATTCCATCTTATAAAATACATGTACATGTTAGATATCGCTTTTATAGTCACAAAACAAAACGATCAAAACATTACCTAAACGGTACCGTATGTTCAAATATATTTTAGCTAATAAAATTTCAATGCCGATCCGATACAACAATTGCCTTCAGAATAACGGTGCGAAAATATGTACATTGAAACTATACCTAAACAGTACAGTGTAAATATGAACTAAAATTTATGTGCCGCTTAGGTACCATTTTGGTACTTAATTTTCAGGTATGAAAATATATGTACATATTCGTTATACTTCAATGGTATACCGGTATAAAACCGACGTTGATGTTACTTGGGTATTAACATAACCTTTAAAATAGGAAAAGCTTCATCTGAAAAGATGAATTTTTCAAAATAACCATCACATTCGTCTCAAAAGGATGATTATAACGACAGAAAATATCCAAAATTTCTTATATAATTTTCATAGACCTACCATTTTCATTATTTTCATGCGATTTCAATTAAAATTGAAGACAATAAATTGAAAACCTTCTACTTCATCATATTCCAAATTGCCCCTATTAAGGAAACAAAGTACCTATTGAGAAACCCTGTATAAGTTTATTTTTAAAATACCACAACTTCCTTATTTTCAGTTATTATTTAATAATTTAAAAACGAATTTTATTTGTCATTTTAGAATCTATAAAATTATTCCCTTGACAATTTTTAATAACATCAATAATAACAGAGTTACTTTTCAAATGCCAAAAAGTATATATGGCCGCTTTTAAATGCTAGTTAAAATTTAATTTTAAACTGAATTAACGTTTTAAGTATTAGCCAATTAGTGCAAAAAGCAGCAAATTAATAAAATTTGCTAAAATATCATTTACGTACGTATCGATTTAATAAAAATACAAATAACATATTTGTTAAATTTGATGTTCTATAGTATACTACAACATTCCATTTATAAATTTTTAATGCAAGTTCTTCATTATCGAATAAATTGAAAAAGCCTGTTAAAAAGTTCCAATCGTCGAATACATTTTGATGGAAAAGTCTGTTTTATAAAGAATTATAACTTTCTTATCTTTCAGTGAATTTTCGACATTTATTTAGTACCTATATTATTTATGTTTTCCGGCTCGATAAAATTATTCACTTTAAAATTTTTGATCACGTATGGAATGAAAAACCTAAAAGTCAAGGTCACAGCTTGATATCCTTACGCTTATGTGGAGACATTTCCTTCGTTAAATAACCCATCACTACTAATCGCGCTAACAAAATTCCCTAACACTATAGGTATATAAATTTATTAATGTAACCTGAAAGTTAGAGCCATAAAAAAATTACATAAACGAAATTTAAATATAACAGAAATATCAGTTAATTGAAGCGCAGCGAGCGAAGCTTCCTTGATGTTGTCTCAATTGCAAAAACGTTTTATGGAAATTTCTCAGCTATTACTTCACCGATCGTTATGAAATTCAGCATACAGGAAGCCACACCACTGCCGCCAGGTCGTGGACGAAACCCGAATTTTGAAATTCAACTTGGCACTGGATTAACGGATCAAAACATTATTAACGAATAGGGGCACGACCATTGCATAATAGCTAAATAGAACAAAATCTTACTACGTTGTCCGTCATGCGCAAATTTACAAAATGTGCATTGAAGAACAAAATTCCCATTTTAAATACGGAAAAGATTTATTGGCTACATCTAAGTTGGAAAAGGATGATAACGATGTGCATACAAGGGACGCGCATGAATGGATTATCGAGATTCCTTAAAGGAAGGCAGGCTACTCAAAATGTATTTGTACACATTGGAAAGAAAAGACGCAGTTATTAAGCCATTGAACCGTTTCATTACTTATCTTTGGCGTGCAAACAAGGATATTCAAGTCATCGCATCGAAAAATGCAAGAACATCGTTGAACCGCGCTCTCAAAATTTTGGCCAGTTATTGGCATACGTTTTAGATGCTTCGAATAGTTATCACACGATATCATAGACAATTAAAAGTTTCTAATGAAAATCTTTGCCTTACAAGATTTATCGGCTTGCGAAGTTATGCATATATCAAACGCCTGTTGGGTTTTGAGCCTTGCTGAGGCAGGCACGCTAAAATTTGTATAAGAGGCGTTGTTTGCCTTTGCCGGGGCAGGCACGCTAAAAATTTGTGAAGTATATAGCAGATGGTTACGATGAGAATCATATGACTTTGAACCATCAGTAACAACGTTTAAAGTTGAAAACCTTAAAATTGAAAGAGGTAGAGTTCTCGTCCAATATTTGTAATTAGGGAAAAGGATCTCGGGTCAGTGGACATAAATCAAACAATATGTTGTCGAGTCGACGTTTCGGGCCTTATATTGTACCCATCCTCAGGACTAAAACAAAGAAAGAATGGGGGTCACACACCAATAACAAACAATAATTCCGAGGGCAAAA
The DNA here is from genome assembly GCA_932274525.1 of Podabrus alpinus. NCBI lineage: Eukaryota > Metazoa > Arthropoda > Insecta > Coleoptera > Cantharidae > Podabrus > Podabrus alpinus. The sequence goes on along the minus strand of OW026454.1, from coordinate 86,141,494 downwards.
AGTGACATACCTCAACAAACGGATGTACAATAATTGTATATTACATCGACATTCAGATTAAGAACAGTAAAAGAGGCACAAGGCGCCATCAGCGGTGTCACTAAATTAAGAACGGTTAACACATTACAGGACTGAATAACGAAAAACAAATTGGTCACTATATATAAAATCTAGTAGTAAATAATTTATGATAAAAACACAATATAAAAGTCAATAAACGAATCTTAAAACATTTTAAAATGAAATATTTTATTCATTTTAAAATGTTTTAAGATTCGTTTATTGACTTTTATATTGTGTTTTTATCATAAATTATTTACTACTAGATTTTATATATAGTGACCAATTTGTTTTTCGTTATTCAGTCCTGTAATGTGTTAACCGTTCTTAATTTAGTGACACCGCTGATGGCGCCTTGTGCCTCTTTTACTGTTCTTAATCTGAATGTCGATGTAATATACAATTATTGTACATCCGTTTGTTGAGGTATGTCACTTTTTGCCCTCGGAATTATTGTTTGTTATTGGTGTGTGACCCCCATTCTTTCTTTGTTTTAGTCCTGAGGATGGGTACAATATAAGGCCTGAAACGTCGACTCGACAACATATTGTTTGATTTATGTCCACTGACCCGAGATCCTTTTCCCTAATTAAAATTGAAAGTTTGAACTAATGAAAACCTGAAAATTAAAATTTATAAAATTATAAAAAATCATATCAATATATTATGTGGAGATGATTTGTACCGTTCTACTCGACAGATTGCAAAATTATAAAATATGTCAACTATGGAATCTGTTTTAATAAAACAAAACAATTCAAAGGAAAATATGAGCAATTTTAGACTGATTGATGCCTATTAAATTCGGAAACCCCAATTAGAAGATTTAACGCTGTAAGATTTTGGAAAACAATTTGGTATGAAGTCAGCATAAAACTTGCAAATCAGCAAGAACCGAAAAATTAGAATCGTACAAGTTATTCCAAATGTTGTTAAAGAGGCAGGTCTGAAGAAAGTGACGAGATTTATTACAAACAGAAGCTTTCACTTTATATGTCATGGCGTGACCAAAATTGTTTGCAGACTTGGCACTTGGAAACAGTCTTATATTAACATTCAGTTAATGTTTTGCATTCCATAATTGGAATGCAGCATTTTAAAAATATTTAAAACCGTGCAACTCATCTAAAATTTGTTCAAAAGCATAAGGCGTCATCATGTACAATTAGCAACGTAGTTTCAGTCACAAATATAACACTGAATGCTGATCAACAAAATGTCATTGATTTTGTTAAGGAGCCTGTTCGCCGATCAATTGAACAAAAGCTCCCAATGGTTATGAGAAAAGCTGAAACAGGCAAATCTTGCATCGTGGCTCCTACTGGCATTGCAGCAAACAACATAAATGATTCATTCAACTCTTCGGTTATCAATTTCAATAAATTTACCAACACTCACTGGTCAAGTCGAGCTTGCATTCCAAGAACAAGTGAATGCAATCAGAGTTGTCATCGGGTATGAGTTTCGTATGATTGGCTCCTTTATGCGAACACCTAACTTTCTGGAGCTTTCACCCACATACACAGAGTCACAGTCCTGGCACGGGATACGGTTTGAGTTTTTTGGGAAAAAGCAACCTCTGAACGTCAGCTGTACTTTATAATGATAGGGTTGGCCGAGGTGTTAATATGGTTCATGATAAATATAATTCATGCCCAAACTGGTAATGCAATCCAGACCAACAATCTCTCTGCTTCGTGGTCAATTTCTAATCGTACATTGGACTTATGTTAAATGAAAATGCAATTCTAATCACATCATTTAACTATTTCCTTCAAAACTTCTGGAAGCAATAGTCCAAGAAAAAAATTTCAGCACTCTTCGATATCAAGATTTAACTTTAGATAAAACCGTGGTTGATATTGGCCCCACTGAATTTGGGGTCTAGGACTTTTCGGCGCAGCCGGTTCGGCGTAGCCCTTTCGGCGTGCACCCGATTCGGCGCCGCCGTTTCGGCGCGAGACTAATTCGCCGCGAGCCCATTTCGACGCAACCTTATTCGGCGCGAACCCAATTCGGCGTGACCCGATTCGGCGCAAGACCAATTCGACGCAAGGACAATTCGGCGGGAAATGATTTTCCGATTCATTTTAAAATATAATTAAATTCTTGTAATGGAAAATTAATGCATTATTTCGCAGTTTTTAATCACAAATTAAACTTTAATTCACGTTCGTAAAACTACATACGATCATTAACTTGAATATGTAATGTTTTTAATATTTAATGTTTTGATGTATAGCAATTAAATTACTAAATTTTATACTATGAAATTTTCTCCTTTGATTATTTATCGTAGAATCATTTCTAGGTGGTAGCTAGGGGCTAATACTTTTCGTATTAAGCTGTATTTATAGAACAAAAATGGTTTGAGTAGTAAATCATGAGGTTCAATAATATTTAGAAATACTGTAAAACATTTTTGTTGTATTATAAGATTTCTTTAAGGTGGCCGAAAAATTTGCTGCTTTTGTTCGGTGCAAATCTTAAAAACGAATAAATTTAATGGTATTCTAAAAACACCATCGAAATGGCATGAAATTACAATGTGGGTGGTTTTCATAAAAAAATTTCGGAAAATTAATTTTTCAGTGTCATATTTTTATTTGTTTATTACTCATTAGTAGTCATCGGATTTTAGGCACTAAAAAACTACAAAATATGCTCTAAAATTTTGAAAATAAGCTATTCAAATTTACTAGCACAAATTCAATAGTTGACAATGTAAATTTAATCAATTGTTATTGATTATTTTTGTCTTTTAATATTAAAAGACCTATACCCAATTTTAAAAAATATCTTATAAATTAACAAATAAAGGTCAACTATAATACAAAAATTTATTACAAATTTATATTACTCTAATCTTGAGATCCTGAATAACCTTAACAAAATGAAAAATTAGTTTGAAAACCAAGATCATGTAATTTAAAAATTAAATGTTTTCCCCCAGATTCCTTTATTTCTTTAATAATTCTAATAATTCTCTAGACGCGTCTAGAGAATTTAAAATATTCTCATCTTCGGTCGAAAAGAGGCTGTAGGATAAAAAACCCGAAAATTAGCCAATGAAAACATTAACACATAACATTATTATACTTACACACAGACAGCGAAACTTACGAATACTACTAACAGAAATTCTAAAAATTACAAAAATATAATTTTTGTAATATTTCTATAGTCTCTCTCGACTGAAAATGAGGATATTTTAAATTCTTGAAAAGCGTCTCGAATTACTAAAAAGGTTAGCGCTTAATCGTCTTAGCGCCGAATCGGGTTTGCGCCGAATCGGGTTTGCGCCGATTCGGGTTTGCGCCGAATCGGGTTTGCGCCGAATCGGGTTTGCGCCTAAATGGGCTACGCCGAATCGTCCTCGCGCCGAATCGTCCTCACGCCGAACCGTCCTCACGCCGAATCGTCCTCACGCCGAAACGTCCTCGCGCCAAAACGGTATTACGCCGAACTGGTTACGCCGAACCGGCGGCGCCGAACTAGCTACGCCGAATCGGCGGCGCCGAAAAGTCCCATTCCCCTGAATTTGCGCCTACCATTTCTTGCGTTGGTTGCTCAAGAGTACTTAACCTATCACAATTGATGTTTGATCCAAGTTGCAATATTTATCATTTACTGATGGGCATCAACGAGAAGAAAATGTTTGAACTCAAGCGTCAGGAATTATTATGGCTAGAACAAAAAATGCAATCGCTAAATTACAGTAACCAGTAAAGGGTTTTATTATCTAAAATGGCATCTATATTATAATTTATGTAAGAAGATAACGTGCAAATGGCAAAAAAACAAGTTTACTTAACATAGTATTAGAAAAAAGTATGAAGACGAAACAGGCTGCACAAAGCCTAATCCATGAAGTGCAGAAGAGAAGAAGAAGTATTAGAAAAAAAAGCTGCAAAAACGGTAGATACGACAATATTATTAAATTTATACTAGGAACAACTTTTTAGGGAATTAAGTTTTCTACTAAAAAGTTTGTGATAAAATTATAAATACATAATATTTATTTATCTTTAATAATGCACAACATTTTGTTTAAAATGCGAAGGGTTTTCATAAAACTAAATAAACAGAAAATTTTGTATTTTTTTAACATTTCTTCATTTCATTTAATCCATAACTCGAAAAGTATTGCATTTGGACACTAAATGGTTATAATCTAATTTGTAAATAATTTAACGCTCTTTAATAAATCTTGAAACCATCAACACCAAAAAGTCTGCATTATCGGTGCTATGGACATTAGAAGGTAGAAATGTATAATGTTTTAAATTTGGACAAAAAGTTTAGTTTAAAATGTTGTATACCAGAGGTGTATTTAAATTAAACAAAATTAAATTTTGTTATTCTACTTTTTTTGTTGCACTAGCTGCACTAGGTTAATGGTATGTTAAATATAATAACTAATTAGTGTAATAATAATAATAATAATAATAATAATAATAATAATAAACGGAATAATAAAGGTATTCTAACCAACTGAATACTAAACATTGTATTGATTGTTTTGTTATTAAATACAACAATAAAGCGAAGTGTTGGCATCGCCTGAGCCACAACACAGGTGCTGAATTCTTAGATGCATTATTGTTCTTCTTGTAGAATAAGCATTGCCTGATTATAATTCAATATATTATTCCGTTTATACTCGTCATTAATATATAATTTCATGAACATTTTCATAAAGTGGTAATTCAAGCGAAAATTTAAATTGATATCGAAGTCCGCCTTAAAAAGTATTATTTGATAATAATATGATTAATAAACAAAATTATCTTCAAATGGTGTTATCTTTCCTTCCACATGACAATGGGCATTGAATAAAACACCACTACTTACCAATGTTCAGAAAAATATTGTTTGATTTGCAATACAACGAAATAAAATTTTCATTAAATTCAAATAATTGAAACCACTTTAAAAAAATTAGCATATTTTTTTTAAATGTCAGTTTAAGCTTCGATTTAATGAAAATATTTTTCAAACAAAATTTATGTACGATTTCTAGCAAAAAATGTAGCATTATCACACCAATTGAAAAAACATGTCGAAAAGTGCTAATTTGGTTCGAAAATATTATTTTTATAGAATCATAAACATTAAAAGATATTATCTTATGTATTATGTCCGATTCGAAAAAATTATTTTCTTAATATGTTTAGAAAAAGTAAAGAATAAGAGAGTAATTTATTAAAGATCTTAAATAAAGTTTTCTATAAGAGCAACAATAATAATAATATCGTATCACTGAAGGCATCGTTTTTATAAAAATATTTTTATAACATAATTTATTTAAATTTAATTCTAGTACCAAATATTGTTTCAAAATATTTTAGTGCAGGTTACATCGTTATTACCTAAAGTGAAAAATCCGGTAAAAAGTGCTAAGCGACGCGGAAACGCATTTTAATAACCCAGTTTATTTTATAAAGCATCATAACTACCTTATTTTTAAGAGGTTTTAAAATTAAAGTAATAGTATTTTGTTAAAAATTTTAAGCTCGCCGGATTTATTTTCCCTAGAGAGTATTTGATAACATAAATACAGTAACAAAATTATTTAAAAAAAATAAAACGGTAAGGATAGAATAGCGCCATGTGGTCCATTAACTAATTATTCGTTTAACGGTTTCTTTTTGCCAAGTAATTTTAAGATGTATTCCACATTTACAAAGAAAGAAGTTTTTGTTGACAATCATCTTTTGCTACATATTCCCATTTATTTACTTAGAAACTCACTAGGGGAGTATAATGGTTCATTACTTCAGATTGAAGTGCCATTTCCAACACCGGCATACTTGTCATTACATAATCGTTATATGCAATTTCAATAAAACGTTAGCATCAAAATCACGTGGTGTTTAATCCACTGAGAAATTGTTCCTTATCTTGATAAAACTTGTTCAAGTAGTTAATTCTTTTTCTTTCATATTTATCGCTTCGTCCCTATGTATTAAAGATTCATGAAAATCGTATAAAGTACCATGTAATCATAACAGCAATGAATTTCATTTCAACTTTAAAATTACTTATGTATCAAGAAGTCTTCAGGGAATTGCTGCTAAAGGTCTTATAACATGAAGTAATTCTACACTATGAGCATATCCTGCTGTATACAATGCAATGTATACAAAATATAAATATTTGAAATTTTATTACATACCCAATTATTAAACAAAATTTAGGTCTAAAATTTAGTTTAGTCTGATACTCATCTACTAATTCAAACGGTGAAATGACAATTTTCGTTTTTATTCTTCCAGAAAAAACGAGAAGGTGATAGTGAGGAAGGTTACGAAGACGAAGAACCGCAGCTATACCATGTACCGATTAACTATGCGTTCCAATCGGATCCATCGGAAAAAATGTCAAAAACGACTGCCGATTTTTGGTTATCAAGTAATAACAAGACCCTGAACAATTTAACTACAGATGGCTGGATTTTGGTAAATATTCAACAAACTGGTAAGTACCTAATGCAGAAACTTCCAATGAAAATTTTTGTATAAAATTCCGCTCCAGGTTTTTACAGGGTTAACTACGATATACAGAACTGGGAACGTATTATAGACTTTATGAGGAATGACAATTTTGAAGCAATTCCTCCGGCAAATAGGGCCCAATTAATAAATGATGCTTTTAATTTAGCCGAGTTGGAGGTGATCCCGTATACAATTGCGTTTAAATTGTTTGAATATTTAGTGAGAGAACGAGATTACATACCCATTCAGGCATTTATGGCATGCAAGGGTTACATTGCACAATATTTCAAAAATCTGTTTAAACGTCATAAACATAACGAAATTAAAGAATTTTGGAATTACACCATTACTTATACCCAACCGGAAGAATTTATTACCCACGAAGTTACAGAGGTATGTAGGTTAAGAAACATCTTGCGACGGTACCTTTTCAAGTCAATGAGAAAAGTTACTGCAATATAATTGCAGTTCAATGTGGTGAACTCTGTGAGAGGTGATAAATGCTGCCACACTCAATAGAAATCAAGCGCCGCTTGAGTTAATTATTGTCTGTATAGATGCTCAACATGATGTGGTCTGAATTTATAGTTCAACAGACCGATTTACATTTATTAACTACAGGGTCTTCCACAGCAGTGTTTTTTAAACTTTAATAAGCATTTACAATCAAAATTTTTCGACCGGTTTCTTTTATCGTTTTTTCACCAAGTTATTCAAGTCTTGTGCTATACAAAAATTAAAATTACAATTTATCAACTCAGCCATAGGCCTTCCAAGTTTTTAACAAAAATATCATGACAAAACTGATACATAAAAACACGAATGTACATATTGGGAGGGGGGGGGCAGTTTTCTCTTTTGCGCAAGGTGCAAACAAGTCCTTGCTACTCCAGTGAGTATCTGGTACACTTTCGAAATTTAATTCGTGACTTTATTTTATTTTAAACTTTAAACTCAAAAGAATATTGGTATCCTTTTCCAGGATTTATAGATCGGTTTGAAGAAAAGGATCAGAGCTCATGTAACATGTTTTAGTTCAAATCAATGTATTTTGTTCCTAACTTGTTCATAAATTTTTATTTGTCGTAACGGTCCTAACAATTTCTTTCCAGCTCTCTCTGTTCTGTACCCTTTTCATTAATTCTTTTACCCTCATTGTCGTCAGGTCGTCCATTACTGAGTCCTGCACCTGATCTTCGGTCTTCCTCTTGCTCTGTCTTTGACTGGTTTCCATAACGTTATCATCGTCACTATGTTTTTGTCACGTTTCTTTTAAACGTTATTGCTTCAAATTCATATGGTTCTTATCGTAACCATTTGCTATATTTTGTACGTCATATAAATATGCATCACCACTTTTTAAACACAAATGCTAAAACACCCCTTCAACTGCTTATTTAAACACTTTTAAAAAAAAATTGAATCTTTTCCCCAACAATAATTTTTGAATTCAAACAATCCTCAAACTTGGGTAAATTTTATAGAAAAAAAAACACGACAATGTGTTTAAGTGATAGAATAATAATTCAAGTCGCCAAAATAGGATGCTGCGTGGATATAGCTTGAAAACACCATTTTTTGAATATAACCTTTCTAAATTATTGGTATTAGTTTTCGATATCACACTCTGACCGGAACAGAGGCAAATTTGTTGAAAGAGGGACTGAAAATGTAATTGACAAAATAGCCCTCCTATGACCAAATTAAATATTAGCAGAATTTAATCAAATAAAATTCTGAACATAAACTAAAAATTATTGCCAGCCCCTATATATTTCGAGCCCCCCCCCCCCATGGAACGTTAATTATTTTTGCCGAAAACATTTATAGTTTTTGATGTTCACTGGATACCTTTATTTTTATTCATTCTTAAAACTAACTTGAGTCCTCGCGTCGATGGAAGCACACCATGGACACGAAGACTCGGGTTACCAGACATTTTTCCATGACATTATCCTCGTATTTGACGTCAAAATGCTAGTAGATGGCTTGCCCTTCCTTCTACTTCAAAATTTTTTCGATGAATCCATCCCAAATTTTTTCCAATTTGTAGTTCTTATTTTGATTTTTCTTTTGGCCATCCAATTCTTTTGTGATTAAATGTCGCAAATCTTAATTTCTTCGTGAGCTCATATAGTATTCCTTTCTTGTTTTTATTTTGTAGTTCTTGATAATTTGGTTTTAAATAAATTTTAAGTTTATTTCTACTTTTCTTTCAGAGTTTTTTGTTTCTTTTTGTTTCTGTTATATTTAAAATCACAAAATTGTGTATTTCTTGACGTAATTTTAATTTTTGATCTTTTTCACTCCATCTTTGAATTTTCTTTTTGCACGAAATTTTGTATTTTTCCAATTTTTATAGTTTAATATTTTTTGATTTCTTAGAACACCAAACTTATGATTTTTTTTTTGTTGGGTTTTCTGTGCCGATTATTTGTTATTGTTAATTTTCGTTGTTCTATTCTGATCTCTCCTTAACTCCTACCTAACTAAAAGGTTTCTTCTACTTCTGTAACACGTCGTGCACTAGTGGAAAAAGATTGAGTTGCAAAATCTAGGGGTATATTAATTTTCATATCCGTGCCCTTCTCCGTTTCATTCTCTTCTTCACCATTTATTTCTTTGGTTGAGCTTTCTCTAATTTTTGTTCTGTTTTTACTTTTGTCGTCATATTTGTCAGCGTTGTATAGAGTGCTTTAAAATTCTTTTTACCGTTGTCTTCCGAGTTTTCCACTATTAAACCATATGATTTTAAACCTTATTTTGTCATATTCCAAATTTAATTACTTATAAAACAAATTAAATTCAATCTAAATTTTCCGATTCTAAAATTTTTAGATTACATACCAATAAAATTACTGGTATGCTAATATGTATGTATGTAAAATTGCTACAATTTTAATTTCAATTCAAGTCGCACGTTGCATGTGACAATCGCCAGATGCTCCACATTGCACTGCGCCAATTTAGATAATATGATAACTAAGCGCTTCTTGATGCACATTTAGGATGTGATGCCAATTTAGGGTGCTGCAATATTTACACTTATTCACCATGTTATCTGAAACAAAAATTATAATCTCCAAAAATAGTATCCTTCAGTGTTATGAAGGCCAATCATTAACACAGCGGGACAGACGGCTTAACGTGCGCTTCGATGCACGGAGGCGGTCAAGAAATGTTTACGTTCAGACCCGGAGTCGAACTGGGAAACCCTACGTTAGCAATTCTGTGTTTGTTTCATAATTATGTTTCAGAAATAAGAAATCAAACTACTACGGTCCAGAAACAATACGATTTCCATTGACGAAATCGTGCAAATTGTTATCGTTAATTTCTAATGCACTTGTGCTATTTTATAATAAAAAGCAACATTTAAAAAACTATTTTGTTACCACATTTAAAATTTTGCAATTATAACTATCCAGTTTGCGCTTCTGATGCATTAAAATTTAAATTTTTATAAAAATATAAAAAGGGTCAAAATGATCAACTTTGATAGCTCACAGCTATTAGGGGCCTGTTAGGGTTAGAATTTTGTTCTATACAGGGAGATGCAGATAATTGAGGTTGGTGTCATTCAACTAAGGACGACTTTTATGATTTGTCAGATGAACAGAAAAAAAGTCCCCGTTAATATCTGAACGCTACATTATTTTCATTAAAATCTAAAAAAAAAATAATTTTTTTGGAGAAATAGAAGAGGCAAGGTTCTCTGGAGAGCAACTAGAAATTTTTATTTAGTTTAATTTAATCTGTATTTTAGGCTACATTTCCACACAAAAATACTGAATTATAAAATAATAACCATTACAAATTGCGATTTCTTACTGAAGATGAGGTCGGACCACAGCAGTGGTTTGGTGCCATTGCTTGTTATTAAGTTACAGGACGGGAATTCTGAGGTCGAATTGCGCACTACACAGAATTTAGAGTATAATTGAATAAGTTCGGGCAATTCACAGAACGTTAAGGTCAAAAGGGGAAAAGAAAAAAAATTACAAGGTCCTTTCGCTTTCTAGTTTTTGGCAAGAAGTGTTTGATCCACAACACCAACGGCCTATCGGAGGGCCGAGCTAAGAAATTCAGCGAAATCCGTTATTTGAACCACCCGGAATTGCCTCTCTGTAACGCAGCCAGTGTTCGCACAAGCCACTCCTGTGGCTTTCAAATCTCTCAATGATGAAAACGTGTTCAACTTCTTTTCGAGTGAAATATTCCATTTGACATTTTCAATTTTGGGTACTAAATTTTGATTTTTAACACTGTGCGTATACCAGGTCCTTTGAAAACATAATTAATTACTCTACTAATTATTAGCATTGCACGCCGATTTATGAGGATCCTGATTTATTGGAGTAATTAGTATTATAATTATATTTTATTTACAAAACATATTTAACAAATCAAACGCATAATGTAGGCAAATTATACTTTACCTGTGGAACAAAACTAATCAGAACACAATCAAAACGGAGACTCGGATGCCTTGCATCCTTGCGCCGCTCCACTGGCCGGCACTGTCTGTGAAAGACCCTGTGTAAAAAACACTCGAAGCTTTACTAATAAATTATATTTTAGGCTTATTTCGTCCACATTTTGGGAGGAGTATATAATCATTTTGGAGTAGTCGAAAAAAAGAGCGATTCGCATTTGGACAAGATATTGAGATCCTCGGTCCTTTATGGTATTTGTCTTGCGATAACCGATTGTCGTGAAGATCTAAGATCCGAATTTACGAAATTACGTACTTACGGAATCGATGTCGTTAAGCCCAACATGCAATACATAGTTTTGTGCGAAGGTGCGCGATCCGAAAGTGGCAAAAATTATTTGCTGCGGCTTTATAAACAAACGAGCGACATTTTCGTGAAAGAAAGGATCAAGTTAGCATTAAATTGTTATCACCAGAAAAGTCGTTTCATTTAACTAGGAAATAATTAACTCACTTATTAAAGTTGAATGAAGCCGATATGTAATTAGTTATCGCTTTAATTTGTAATCCACAAAAAATAACCTGTAATAAATATTCGATATTGTTCCAATTACAATAATATAACTAATTTATTAATGTATAATTTTTTTTGGAAGTTCCCCTTATCATGCCAGTTTCAACTTGCGCACGCTACGGTTAGGTACGAATTCGTTGTTAGTATCCCACGTGCAAGGATAAGCAAGCGACGCCGATGCTCCTGACGGTTACAGCATATCCTGAAAAAGCTAACGTGAAAATAATGTAACAAAAAGTGCGTGCGTTTCGATGTTGATGTAATATTACGTTTTCTAAATAAAAAATTTATTTTATATCGAGTCGAACGTGCACCCAGTGTTATTGGAAGTTAATGTAAGTATTGCATTATTAACTTTTCAAAATAATGTGTGGGTGGTTTGTATCGGAATTGCGGTTGTTCACATTAAGATAACCCATTTTCATATTTAATAATAAATTAAACATATACATTTTTCTAGAACAATGTAACACAAAAAATAATGTCTTGCCTTTTACAAAAATTTCCAAAAATTTTCCTCTGTTTAATTTCTAATTAAAAATTAAAGTTTACAATCTTGCCAAGCGTGAAGAAATAAATTTTTATGATAATAATTATAATACACAAATAAAATAAATAAAGCAACGTGACTTGATATCTATGCCCCAGGTGGTAGGTATCCTTTTGATTCATAATTTGCACATGCTAATAAATTCAAATTTTATCAGTACTGATAAGAGTGATTAATCGAAAATAGAACGTGACAATAAATTGACTAAAATAGTGAAGTGGACGCACTGCTTGCTGATGCGAAACTGGTTTGTAAGTTTAATTTTAACATTTTTAGTCCTTTTATTCCAAATTGAGAACAATTTTGTTCTTTGAAGTGCTAACAATTTTCATTACGGATGATGACTTTTGAACATGTTATAACAAACTTGCAGCATAAAACATTGTTAGAACATGAAATGATATAATGTTTCTTCCTCTCTACATTTTGCTGTGGAACGTCGAGTTGACGGATTTAAAATTTCGTTAAATTTTTAATTAATCAAATTTCATACTCTTCATTGTTGTAAGTTGAAAAAGTAATGTGGAGTTCTTAATTAAAGAAAATTGCGTGAAACTTTTCAACTTTATCGAAAGGTAAATTACTCCAAAATTTTGATAATCAAATTTAAAATGGAAGGTATAAGAACTTAAGAACCGTCGTAAATTTTAACGGCATACTAAAGCTATTTAATAGAAAGTTAACAGTAACAATTACACGTTAAAATAATTGTTGAAGTGTTCTGTCATGAGTTAATATTGCACAAAGTGGTTGATCTATTAAAATATGCGCTAATGAGCACAACTACAAAAATGAAAGCATAGACTGGATCGACACAAAACATGAGCTTTTATACAAACGAAATGATTCCAAGACATACAGCATACGTCGAGTTGAAATATTAAAAAAGCAGATAAAGAAAATTCTACAACATCTGCCTCTTCTTCTGCTATTCTTTCGCTGCCTTAAAATTTATTTAAAATGTACCTATATTGTTCAATATTTTAAGGTGGAAATGCAGATGATATTGCTTTTAATTTGAATACGAAATCGAGATCGATGGATTTTCTGCAGTGTGTGCATTATTTAAGAACCAGCAAGAGGCTTAAATTGTTTAAGATCAAAGTAATGTGGGCCAGGTTATAAATTTTCCTCGATCTGGATTCGAACCTTTATTGATACTCCCGGACAGATACGCGAAGAAATGTCGAAGATGAGGTGCTGTTAATTATTAGTTGATTGAAAAATGGTAGTGCGGGCGTTTGGATGGATTTCCTTGGTAAAGGAATTTAAGGATATCCTTGTACATCAATGGAATTTTTTGATTACTGAATCATTTATAATGGTTTTTTTCTTGCAAGACTTAAAGCAGCAGCAGTTTGCCCGGCTATTCAAAAAGGTGATTAAAAATGTTTATCCAATTACCGACACATCTCTCTGTCGTAAGGTTTTTCTAAAATTTTTGAATATGCAATGCACGATCGCCTGTGCATTTTTTGAATAATTTTTGGACTGCCATCATGGTTTTACTAAGCATAGATCTACGATAACAGTTTTGACAAAGTTTTAGAGCGAGACTTTGGCTCTTTTTGATGGTAGAAATGTGCGGGCATTTTTTATGATCTCATCCATGCAATCGATTATATATTGAACACGATATTTTACTACAAAAGATTGATCGATTTTGTATTAATTTGTCTGACCGTTTCCAGCGTGTTGTTTTCAGAGCCTCAGATATTTCTGGTGTTTTAGTTAGTTCTGAAGACAGATCTATAAATATGGAGGTGTCTCAGGGTTTAATACTGGGGCCAATATTTGTTAATATTTGTATCAATGACTTGATATAGATTTTGCCGTAGCTATGTACTCCGATGATACGTCGTTGATACTTGGTGTAAATGACCTTGTAGGCTCGCTGGCTATCCAGAAAAAGTTTCAAAACCGTGGTTCGACTGCAGGTGTAGTCAGAATTGCGAATTTCCCACGTGCCGAACCCTTCATAGAAGTACCAATTTGACACCATTAGCGTACAGTAGGTGGGAGGTTCCCTATGTGCTGAAAATTTGATCCAAAAATATTGAATAATTTAGGAGTTATTTCACTTTTTCCAAAATAAATTTTTGGGAATTTTGAGCGTTTTCCCATTCAACCCGTTTAAGCCTGTATCTTTTAAACCGTTAGACCAATTTGGTTCCCCGTAGTGGGGCTGATGGCCTAACGATGAACCTAGAAGATGTTTCAAAATCGTGGTTCAACTCCCGGTTTAGCTGCAATTTCGAATTTTATAAATAAAATCTTTATAAATATTTTGAGCATTTTCCCTCTTAAGACGTTTAGACCTATATCTTATAAACAGTTTAACCGATCCAGTTGCTCTTGGTGGAGCAGATGACCCAAGAATGGGGCAATCAAGAAAAGATTACAGAACCGTGGTTCGACTCCCGGTGTAGTCGCAATTTAGAATTTCCCTATCATACGATACCATCATACCATTTAAAATACAAATACTATCATACCATTTACTTATTGTTTGAATAAACAGATTGTAAATATTTAATTGAAATTAAAAAAAAAATTTGCATAAGCGCCGAATGCGTCATGGAAGTATTAATTTGATAGCATGATCGTGTAACGGTCGGGGAATTCCTTATGTGTTCAAAATGTAATCCAAAAATATTACATGGTTTACGAATAATTTTTTTTTTTTTTTTTTTTTTTTTATTTTATCAAAGAACTGTTACAATCTGTTAATAATAAAACATTAAGCAACACTGAGTGATGTAAATGATGACGTGTAGAGAGATTGCTCAGTAGCACTCTCCCTTATTACTAATGATACCGCTGCATGTTGACTAACGTCCAGCCGTTTGCTCTATGACCCGGTATATTTCATTCTAAGGATCGTTGATTAGATCTAGTGGATCGCGTCGCTTTAATCTTCTAAATTGTGGTGGATTTAGTAGATTTGCTGCAAGTAGATTTGGATGTTCCTGCAGTCGGCGTTGGTACCTCTCGCTGTGGGTCACTATTTCCTCTTGGACTGTTGGCACTTTTAATTGGTCGTGTATTACACCGTTGGGGTAATACATGGGAACACTAGTAATTGTTTTTAGAACTTTGTTTTGAAATGTCTGGATTTTTGCTATGTTTGTAGCGCTTGCAGCTCCCCAAAGTTGTAATCCGTAGGTCCACACAGGCTTAAGAATTGTCTTGTATATTAAGAGTTTGTTCTCTAACGACAGCTTTGAGTTTCTTCCTATGAGCCAGTACATCCTTGTCAATTTCAAATTCAGTTGTTTCTTTTTTGTTTTAATATGCTGCGCCCAGGTGAGTCTCCGGTCCAGAAGCATACCCAGGTATTTCACTTCATTGGACTGTGGGATTGGCTCATTGTTGAATGTGACTGGCGGGCAAGTACCTCTTCTCAGAGTGAATGTTACATGAACTGACTTGCTCTCATTCACCTTGATTCTCCACATCTTGAACCAGCTGCAGATTTTGTCTAGATGGACTTGTAATACTTGTGAGGCCACCCCAGTCTCCGTATTAGATGTCATTATGACAGTATCATCGGCGTAAGTTGCTAGCGTGGTATTGTCATCGGTTGGTATATCTGCTGTGTATATAAGGTATAACACTGGCCCCAGAACACTCCCCTGAGGTACGCCTGATTTGATGGGATATAATTCTGACGTGGCATCTTGATGCTTGACAAAAAAGCACCGGTCTCCAAGGTATGATGAGAGAACTGTATAATAGGTGTATGGTAAGCTCTTTTTAATTTTATACAGTAGCCCATCGTGCCAAACCTTGTCAAAGGCTTGCGAGACGTCCAGGAAGGCTGAAGAGCAGTACCTTTTGGATTCCAAATCCGATCTTATTTTGGTTGCGATTCTATGCACTTGCTCTATGGTCGAGTGTCTTTGTCTGAACCCAAATTGATGATTCGGTATGGTCTCGCTTTCGACAAACAGAGGATGAAGTTTCTTCAACAGAATTTTTTCGAACACCTTTGAGAGTAGTGGAAGTAGACTTATGGGTCTATATGATGATACGATATTCTCGTCTTTTCCCGGCTTTGGCACCATTACAATTTGCGAAATTTTCCATTGGAGTGGAAAATAACCCAATCTCAGGGTGGCGTTAAATAGTATGGTCATCATTCTGTATCCGGAGTCGGGTAGTTCTTGCAGGATTCTGCCTGTGACTAGGTCAAAACCTGGTGCCTTTTTTGAAGAAACCTCGTGACGAATAACTTTAATAACTTCTCGTTTCTTAACCTTTTTTATAGGTAGTGCCATTTGGTAAGGTGCATTTAGAAGTTGGTAGATGAAGTCTTCTTGGTTAGAATCGCAATCTCTGGGCAGTGGCTGAAATACGCTTGAAAGATGTTTAGCAAAAGTGTCCGCTTTCTCTTTATTGCTTCTTGCCCACTGTCCGGTAGTTGTTTTGATAGGAGGAATATGTGCTTGCGGTCTTGTGAGTTTTTTAGTGACTTTCCATAGTGAGTAATCTGTAGTTTTTGTTGGTGTTAGTTCTTGTAAATGATTTTGTATCTCACTATTTTTGAGGTCGTGAAGGGCTCTTTTCAATTTACTAGTGGCACGATTATATAAGGTTTTGTCTGCAGGGTTAAAGGTTGTCTGCCACTTTTTCCGTAGTCTTCGTTTATTTATGACTAATTCTTTGATAAACATCGGACATGTGCTCATATAGAGATTTTCTCCCACGTCGGGTGTTGAGTTCCATGCTGCTTCTTGGATAATTCTTGTAAAATATTCAACTGCATGATCGATGTCTTCGTCTTTCTTTAAAGTAACTTGCTGGTTAAGTGATTGATCAATTAAAATTTTGAAGTAGTCCCAGTTGGTGTTTTTATTATGGAGTGTAATTGGTTTACTTTTATTTTTGATCTGGGTAGAGAGAGTGACTATAATAGGCGTATGATCCGATGACAGATCTAGGGAGGGTTCAATATAGAGATAATTTGCCGCAATTCGTTTTGTTATGCAAAAGTCGAGTAAATCCGGGATTTTATTTTGATCTGTTGGCCAATATGTGGGATGTCCTGTTGATAAGTGATGTAGGTTCTGTGTTGTTATAGCGTGGTACAGCTGTCTGCCTCTTGGATTTGTCAGTCTAGATCCCCAATGGGGATGCTTCGCGTTGAAATCGCCACCTACGATAAAGCGATGGCCAAGGGTGTTAAAAAATTCCTCAAAGTCTTCTTTATGGATGGTTATGTTCGGGGGACAGTAAATTGATGAAATAGTTAGTTTACCATTCCAGTCCTCAACCTCAATACTGGTTGCTTGCAAGTGACTTTTAGGGTATTCTTCACGTTCGTGGTGTTTAATTGAACTTTTTATTATTATTGCTGTGCCGCCCCTCGCTCTTGCACCAGGGTGATTGGTATGATAAATATTGTAGTTCTGGATTTTTAGGTAGCTTCTATCAGTGAAGTGCGATTCAGAGATCAGAAACACATCAATGTTTTCATTTAATAAGAATTTACTAACCTCTTGACCATGTTGAAGTAAACCGTTGGCGTTCCAGACAGCTATACGAAGTACGCGCCCCATTAATTGATTTTTGATATGAGTGTGGTTAGGAGATTCAGCATGGTGTCCATCCTCTCCATCAATTTTGACATCATAATTTCTATATTGTTTGGCTGATGCGCTGAGGCATTTGTATTTGTAGTGAAATGTAAGTTTTGGTTTGGTTGGGTATTTGAACTTGCTTTTTCAGCATATGATATGTTAGGTATGGTATTAGATATGTTAATCTGATTATTTTGTGAAGTTGTTGGTCGCATTCTTGAGGGAGGATATTTTAAATTTTGAATTTGTTTTATATAGTGACATCCCCTGTAACTGGCGGGGTGATTTTCGCCACAGTTGACGCATTTAACATCTTTATTTATTTTATCCTTCATGTGGCAGTTACTAGTTAAGTGGGACCCGGCACACTTGACGCAGCGAGGGCTGAAATAGCAATAATTTTTTGTGTGATTCACACGCTGGCATCTGGAACACTGAGGGATTTCTCTATTGACGTGCGGAGGTTCGAATTTCACTATCGTGTTTAATAGTCCTCTAATTTCATAAATTTCTTTATTGTTATTTGCTGCCTTGAGTCCAATATGGAATAATGGAAGTGGTTGCTTCGTTTTAGCATGGACGATGTTGCTTATGTTGAGAACTTCATGTCCCAGTTGTTTTAATTCTGTTTTGATATTGTCAATATTGGTAGTTTGATGCATGTGTCGTAATACAACTCTAAAAGGTTTGTCTGCTTTTTTCTGAAATGTATGAAATTGCGTACCTTTACTATGCAGTTTCTTGATTACTTGACTGTAATGCTGTGGATTATTGACCCTGATTGTGACATTTTCGTTGCTGGTAGATTTTATCATATATTTGTCTCCCGTTGTCTCTTTTAGTAGATCGGTTAGAGGAACAATGTTTTGAACACCAGAAATTTTTATTTCTGGGACCTGGTAATCTTGCCGGGGGTGGTTATTGGGTTCGTTATTATCCTCTTCTGTGTTAGTTAACGCTTCGTATCGGTTACTTGTTGGGATGGGTAATCTTAACCAGTCTCCTAGTTTTGGATGTTTGGGTATTTTTGGTAATTCTGGGCTATTACCTTGATTTCGTTTGCCATTTATTATGGTTTTCCATAGATTTTGATCATGTTGTAGTGTTAGGTCAACCGTATTCGTGGGAGGAATTAATGCATTTTCGCTGGTGCCTTGATTTGAGGTTATGTCAGTCGAACTACATTTCTGACAACACCACTGATCCATTTTCCCATTTTTATTCAGATCACCTAATGTTTCTAGGGACATCTCAATGCACTCTATATGATAGTTACACTTGCATTTCATCTTGCATTGAATGCAGTCTTCGTACCTTGAACAAACTTTTCCACAAACACCGCACGTCTGCATCGTACAGGACCGTACTTCTGTAAGTGTTCTGTCATGAGTTAATATTGCACAAAGTGGTTGATCTATTAAAATATGCGCTAATGAGCACAACTACAAAAATGAAAGCATAGACTGGATCGACACAAAACATGAGCTTTTATACAAACGAAATGATTCCAAGACATACAGCATACGTCGAGTTGAAATATTAAAAAAGCAGATAAAGAAAATTCTACAACATCTGCCTCTTCTTCTGCTATTCTTTCGCTGCCTTAAAATTTATTTAAAATGTACCTATATTGTTCAATATTTTAAGGTGGAAATGCAGATGATATTGCTTTTAATTTGAATACGAAATCGAGATCGATGGATTTTCTGCAGTGTGTGCATTATTTAAGAACCAGCAAGAGGCTTAAATTGTTTAAGATCAAAGTAATGTGGGCCAGGTTATAAATTTTCCTCGATCTGGATTCGAACCTTTATTGATACTCCCGGACAGATACGCGAAGAAATGTCGAAGATGAGGTGCTGTTAATTATTAGTTGATTGAAAAATGGTAGTGCGGGCGTTTGGATGGATTTCCTTGGTAAAGGAATTTAAGGATATCCTTGTACATCAATGGAATTTTTTGATTACTGAATCATTTATAATGGTTTTTTTCTTGCAAGACTTAAAGCAGCAGCAGTTTGCCCGGCTATTCAAAAAGGTGATTAAAAATGTTTATCCAATTACCGACACATCTCTCTGTCGTAAGGTTTTTCTAAAATTTTTGAATATGCAATGCACGATCGCCTGTGCATTTTTTGAATAATTTTTGGACTGCCATCATGGTTTTACTAAGCATAGATCTACGATAACAGTTTTGACAAAGTTTTAGAGCGAGACTTTGGCTCTTTTTGATGGTAGAAATGTGCGGGCATTTTTTATGATCTCATCCATGCAATCGATTATATATTGAACACGATATTTTACTACAAAAGATTGATCGATTTTGTATTAATTTGTCTGACCGTTTCCAGCGTGTTGTTTTCAGAGCCTCAGATATTTCTGGTGTTTTAGTTAGTTCTGAAGACAGATCTATAAATATGGAGGTGTCTCAGGGTTTAATACTGGGGCCAATATTTGTTAATATTTGTATCAATGACTTGATATAGATTTTGCCGTAGCTATGTACTCCGATGATACGTCGTTGATACTTGGTGTAAATGACCTTGTAGGCTCGCTGGCTATCCAGAAAAAGTTTCAAAACCGTGGTTCGACTGCAGGTGTAGTCAGAATTGCGAATTTCCCACGTGCCGAACCCTTCATAGAAGTACCAATTTGACACCATTAGCGTACAGTAGGTGGGAGGTTCCCTATGTGCTGAAAATTTGATCCAAAAATATTGAATAATTTAGGAGTTATTTCACTTTTTCCAAAATAAATTTTTGGGAATTTTGAGCGTTTTCCCATTCAACCCGTTTAAGCCTGTATCTTTTAAACCGTTAGACCAATTTGGTTCCCCGTAGTGGGGCTGATGGCCTAACGATGAACCTAGAAGATGTTTCAAAATCGTGGTTCAACTCCCGGTTTAGCTGCAATTTCGAATTTTATAAATAAAATCTTTATAAATATTTTGAGCATTTTCCCTCTTAAGACGTTTAGACCTATATCTTATAAACAGTTTAACCGATCCAGTTGCTCTTGGTGGAGCAGATGACCCAAGAATGGGGCAATCAAGAAAAGATTACAGAACCGTGGTTCGACTCCCGGTGTAGTCGCAATTTAGAATTTCCCTATCATACGATACCATCATACCATTTAAAATACAAATACTATCATACCATTTACTTATTGTTTGAATAAACAGATTGTAAATATTTAATTGAAATTAAAAAAAAAATTTGCATAAGCGCCGAATGCGTCATGGAAGTATTAATTTGATAGCATGATCGTGTAACGGTCGGGGAATTCCTTATGTGTTCAAAATGTAATCCAAAAATATTACATGGTTTACGAATAATTATTTCATTTTTTTCAAAATAAATTTTTGGAAGTCTATCTAACCCCATATCTTTTGAGCTGTTTGACCGATCCATTTTCTCTTAGTGAAGCTGATGGATCAACGATGAGGTTAAGAAGAAAAAATTACAGCACCGAGGTTCAACTTTCGGTGTAGTCGCAATTTCGAATTCCCCACGTTAAATTTGCATAAGTGCCGAACGCGTCAGCACTAATTTGAGACGATGAGCGTGAAGCGGGGGGTTCTCTATTGATTGAAAATTTGATCCAAAAATATTGCATGGTTTTGGAGTTTTTTCAATTTTCAAAATAAATGTGTTGAAACTTGGAGCATTTTTCCACTCAAGATGTTTAGCCCTATATCTTTTGAACTGTTTGTGACGAATTTTTGCATGCCACAAAACTTTTGACGCGCCCGGCGTAGGGCCTGAAATTAAGGTTCGAGGATTTCCCCTATCCTGAAATCTGTGCGTATTTTATACGGATATTATACAGTAGTTTTGGACTCTTAGTCGATTTTTTTTGTTCACCCATATGATCGAATGTTGTACGTCGACGAATCCATTTATGTTAATTCGAGAGGGTTAGCGCAAGTCGTAAATTTTGGATGTTTCGTGCGCGAAAAGATAAACAAGTTCTTATAAGCGTTGGTTATAAATGTTTCTACGTTCAGTTTTTTAAAAAATACAGCAATTATTTTGATCAATTGTGTATTTGTGCCAAGTATTCCATGAGGAGGTGTCCATTTCTAATCGACAACGTTCGACGGTTTTTTTTCTCACGGATGGTCCAGTTGTCTGGACTCAACATCGCAGCTCATCCATCATTTTGCCGCCGGAAGAGTTCGTCAAAATTGAATATTTTAGTGCTTCTGTACGATCCACTACCGCAACGCCTGGTGAAAATAAATTTTCTGTCACTAATAATCTTGTAAGACTTCAGAGATCTGGTAAATCCCAGTATTTTTTTCATCTTGTAGTAGTAACCGCACTTACTGTACTATTTTGAAGGAGGATTCCGTTTGCGATTAATGTTCAGGTTCATCACTTTTTTGAATAACTGCTTGAAGTTTCGGTGCTGTTTTGCTTATAATAATTTTGTTTGGTGGTGTAGTTACCACTACAGATAATTTTAATACCTTTATTAAATTTATTGTTGCTTATCTGTTTTTTTTTATTTATGAGAAGCCTTTCCTTTGTTACCTAAACTTACCTATGCATTAAATTGAGAGCTAGCCTAACTTACATTTAACATCAAAGGGCAATAACAAAAAAAACAAGCTCCTGTTTTCAGAAGCTTGCGTGAGACAGTGGCGATTGGAGTCAGTCGACTCTATCCAAAATTGTTATCACTTTTTATCGCTCCGGTCCCTCTTGATAGAGCGGATGCCCATCCATGAGGAAAAAATTACAGAACCGTGGTTCGACTCCCAGTGTATTCACAATTTCGAATTTCCCATGTTAAATTTGCAAAAGTGCCGAACTCGTCATAGAAGTACCAATTTAATACCATGGGCGTTTAGTGGCCGGTAGTCCTCTATATGCTGAAAATTTGGTTTCGGAGTTATTTCACTCTTTTCAAAATAATTTTTTGGAAATTTTGAGCATTTTCCACTCAAGACATTTAGCCCTATATCTTTTGACCGATTTGACCGATCAAGTCCCTCTTAGTGGAGCGGATGGCCAAAGAATGGGGCTATCTAGAATAAATTTAAAAACCGTGGTTGGACTCATGGTGTAGTCCCAATTTCGAGTTTTCCTATTAAAAGACAGGAAAAGAGGAACCAGTGATCCTCTTTCTGCTTTGAGCATCACAGATATGAGTCCAATATGTATAGGAGTTCGAATTTTTAATAAATTGTCGGCTAATAAAAGCGTAAGAATATGCTTATTATTGAATTTTCTTTGGATTTTTTTGTCTCTTCTGTCGGAGCTTTCTTTAGTTTTCTTGTTGACACTTTCTTTCACATTTTCACTACGTGCAATATAGTATAATGCTCTTAATAATAAAAAACAAAACAGTACGATATTAGCATACCTTTTGTAGTCTCTCTGATCTTCGCGATCTCCATACTTATTGTCTGTATTGCAGACGGGATGTGTCATCATATACACACAGGGGACTTACAATTTAATGTGGTACTAGAGTACGTGCCACCTAAAAGTAGAACTGTCTATCATAATAGTTGTTAACATTATTTTTAAAAGGTTAGTAAGACATAGCATTGTATTTCTATGAGTGCATGTGAGAGAGTTGCATTGCCGCTTAATAAACAGTGGTTCAAGGTATGCAAAGAAACGCCCATAAAGTCAACGGCGTAGTTACGAATATGAAGTGCAAAGATGTTTAAAATTCATAAGGTCAATCAATTTTAAAAAGATAACAAATTTGTAGTATTTTATACAGTAGCGGCAATATGAAACGCAAGCTCCCATAAAACCATAAATATTGCACCAATTGGTCCTAACTTGAGGGGTAGGGTTTGTTTACATTACGGGGTTTTAAAATACAGGTATTTAAGTGTCTTTCAGAGCAGATAGTTTGTTAATTATTTTTAAAGTCCTGAAGTGGTGTTGAAAAGTGTTCCAAAGATGTCAGATACCAAGAAATTAAGTGAAACTCAAAAGAACAATATTTTGATATTCCGCGGAGAACATCGTTCTTTTACGTACATAAGTAAAAAATGTGGGTGTCATCGAAGCAGAATAAGTCGATTTTTGAAAAAATATGACTCAACTTGAAGTATTAAGGCACTTCCAAAAGGATGCCCTAATCGAAATACGACTGCAGCTCAGGATAGCCTTTTTCTTAGAATAGCGATCCAAGATCGTTTCAAATCTAGGCGAGAATTAAGGGCTGACATGAAGGAACAGGTTGGCGTCGATCTTAGCGTAAGGACCTTCGGCAATCGGTTAGCAGAATTTGGTTTGAAGGCTTATACCGCTGTCAAAAAAACCCTTTTAACCAAGAAAATGAAGAAAAAGAGGCTGAAATTTGCCAAAAAGTACGTGCATTGGACGTTTGATGACTGGAGTCGAGTAATTTTTTCCGAAAAGTCAAAATTTTTACTATACGGCTCCGATGGAAAGAGGTACGTGCGAAGATTTAAAGGTGAAAGATTATCCGATCAATGCACAATCAAGACAACTCGCGGTAGAATTGGTATCATGATCTGGGGATGTTTTTGTCAACGCGTATTAGGGAAGTTACACGTTATAAAGGGTACCATAAATGCTTTAGAGTAGATAAAAATACTTGATGAGCATTTACTACCCTCGATAAGCGATTTATTTGCTGAAAACGAAGAGTTTATTTTTCAGCAAGATAATGCACCATACCATAGAGCAAAAACGGTTCGTAAAAATTTCAAAAGTGATTTTTTAAGTGATAAATGATATAAAAGTGATATATGAAGGTACAATTGTACCTATACCGCCTCGTAACGTTGTAAATTTATGCCGCCCGACTAGGGTTAATATAATATAAGAAAATCAAGAAACGATTTTACTTATCTAACAAACAAGTCGTAACGAGTTGCAAGAAAGCAACGGTGCGCCACTGAATGACTTAGTCTTTTTTGATTGGTTCGCGATATCTTGGAGGTAGGACCTATACGATAATTGACAAGTCTAGTTTTACATGGTACGTACTCTAAGCGCTAAATTGTGACTGTCTATTCACGGTGTGTTATCTCTTAAGCCCGTCTTACATCAGGACATTTCTGGCGTCATTTCTTGAGCCATTTCTGCGCACAACGGTATACGCAAGCGCAAATATTATGAACTCGTCTCTGCGCAGAAATGGCTCAAGAAATGACGCCAGAAATGTCCTGATGTAAGACGGGCTTTAGGTAAAAGTTGGGAACGTGTTTTAGTTTCTCCTCCGTCCATGAAGCGCGGTGTACAGTTTTTTTTAAGTGCGCGCGCTGAATATTTTAATTTTGGTTGTCAGTTTTATGTAGTGGCCTACCTTGGCATAACTACTTGACAAATATTTACACTTCACACGTGATTATTGTAGGTTATGTTAAGAAAACAAAAACGGATGCTTTTGTTAATGTTGAATTAAATTTTGATATTATAAAAATGTTGATGGATTTATAAAATAAAAATATTAAAAGAATGAATTAATTATATTTAAAAAAATAGAAATTGATTTTTAAATTCATTGAAATATTATTGATTGAAGTAAAATGTGTATTAAGGATCTAAAATATTAAAATTGCGTTAATGTAATTTATGTTTAAGGCCCGATTGCAGTATGCATCCTATTTAATTGATCTTCTGCACATAGAAATTACAAGTAGTAGGTACATTATTTTTAAGTTTTTCTTATGCATAACTTTTTTATGTTTGAAAAACTTAAAAATAATACTTACTTGTAATTTCAATGTACATATTTTAAATTTCATGGTAACATTCAACATAAATTCAAATATACCAAAATTCGCGCTTAAGTTTTAGTTCGTCCTCCATTCGTTGTGGCGCTGCAATAGGGCACCAAAATATGTCGAGAGTTAGCCATCTATAACCCCTCTCTTATCTATGTGTCTATTGGAGCGCTACTGTGCAGAAAGGAATGCATCATATTGTTATTGTGCAATTTGAAAGCAAATTAGTGACTTTATTTAATATTCTTTTAAGCTTTGAGCTAAGACTACTTGTAACTTGTAAGTATTGCAGCGTCACTTTTGTCGAACTAATCTTTAATGTTGCGTATCCGTGATATACGCCGTTCGCTAAGTCCTTGTGGCGGTTGAATATAGCACCGAGGTTGGCATAGTTGCATTATGGTTTTATCAAATTTTCTGAGCGAAAAATTGTAGTTACAAATTCTTATGCTTAATGTTCAGAATAAGCTATTTTTAGAGCCTTATTTATTATTTTTCTTAAGTATTTGATTTGTTGAACCAGCATATTAGTACTTTTTTGGATAAAAGCAAACTGAATTATGATAGCATGCACTTGGCAGTTCTTAAGTATATCTTAAATTACTGTCAGGTGGATTAAGTGCCATTAATTCCGTATTATGCCCTTTTTTAAACGTAAATATTGCATAAAAATAGGCAAAACAAAAAATTTCAATTTAAGTATTTCTCAAACTTAAGTTATTCTTAGCTTTAACTATTAACTTAACTATAATAAAATGTACCCATATAATATATTATGTAAGTATCTTAGTTACCTTAGAGAAAAACATCTTTCAATATAAGTTAGTTGTTAATTAAAAGTTACTTAATTAATTCTTCTTCTTCACTTTCAGTGTTAGGTTTGAACTTCTGCTACAGTTCCCATCTTAATTATGTAATTAATAATTCGAAATAAATAAATAATTTAGGACCCACGTACATAAAAATGTCTAATTCAACTCTAACTACTGCAAACATTTTCAATTTTATGTCTATGATTTTAAAATTAAATAGTGTATTACATATTTATGAGGAAAACGGTTCATTACAGCCTGAGATAGATTACCGAGGTGCGAAGCGCCGAGGTCAACTTTAAGATCCATGATGGCAATGAAGTATTTTAGGAAAAAATTTCTACTTTATTGACAATCATTTGGTAGTTTTATTGCATACAATCAATAGTATGGTGAATATTAATTAAAATAACTTAGCAAAAAATTAAATTATCTACTTGCGAAGTGGTCACTCTGCAAACTTTCTAGATATTCATATAAAGTTCATTATACTCGTAGTTTCCAAGTCGGTTCTAAAATAAGTGTGATGATTTTGACGTTCACTTTAACTAAAGGGACTTTAAAATAAATATTATGAAATTTGCTGTAATTACTGATCTAAGGAAGGTACGGAAAGTGACTAGATCTCAAACTAACTGGTTGGAAAGTTAGGTAGTCAATAATAACTTATTTCCCAACTTATTAAAAGTTACTAAACGAATAATTATTAATCTATATTATATATAAAAAGGAAAGTTTGTTTGAGCTCTCTTAAATTGGTTTGTTTATTTTTACCAGCTCAAATTTATTACCAACCCAAAATCTAAATATAAAAATAAAAGTTTGTTCACTAAAAATTCTTGATGGTTTATTTATTTATTACTATTGCCATCCCCTAAAAAATGGCCAAAAAAAATTTTAAGCTGATCCGCAAATACAATTTCAGTTTTCAAATGATTTTGACTCAGTCAAATGAATTCCAAATCATTCAAGTGCTAGCAAGTTGTTAATAACTGCCTAATTATTGAAATTAAATATGATAAATACGACGAAATACATAATTTTGTAAGCATTGAGCTTTCATATGCAATTTTTTAAATTATGTGTAACTGTCACTAGAAGCTTATACTCGAACCATAATGAGGAAAAGGGTTGTAAATAACATTTTTATATCATTTTTTATTATCTTATGTTGTCAAAAATTCAATTTATTCACTTTCCAATAATTGATTAACATGTCTTACTTTTTTTAAAATACACAAATTTCAGGAACCGAGACTTGGCGTAACCAATTGACCACCCATCCGTCGAAGCGAGTGACACGCACTCGACTTTTTCTTTCTTTTATTACTTTTTTCAATTACTTAACTTAAATATATTTTTTTAATTTAGTCCACAACTATGAATAATAAATAGCACATTTGATGGACGTTAATTTCAATATTTATTATTTTCTTACAAAAAAAAAACGTTTTGTGGATTATTAAATCACACTAGATTTTATTATGTTAATTTGTTTGTTGCTCAACTGAGAAAATACTATGCTTTTCTTGAGTAGATTTTTAAATTTATTTATCATATTTATGGTAACTTTCTTAATTTCAGCTTAATTGCGGAAACAATATTCAGGGTGCCCAATTTTTGACCTTCGGCATATCGATCTAGGTTATCTTAAAAGATACGAAGTCTTTTAAATTAGGGAAAAGCTGCGCAATTTTTCACTGAGAAATAATTTGAAACTAAATATATGATCTATCAGTTTTGGGGGAGTAGCACGAATTTAAGCTCCCGGATTTTAAAAAGTCATATAGATATTCTGAAAGCTGAAAGGTTATTTAGTAGAAATAAACAAAAATATTGCTAGAGCTCATAAAAACAATAAAAAACACACAAAACAAGATAGTTTTGTTACTTTTATAGTTTTTCTTAAATTTATGGATTAATTTTTATATTGTTTTTCCTCAACTCCCCCCCCCTGATCAATTGTCTAGATCCGCCACTGGTCGCATAAAGTTATAATCAAGAGTTGTTCACTTAGCCAGAAGCAGCTCATACATTTATAAGCAGTTCATCATCGGAAGAGGAGACTTTAATTTTATTTTTGCCTTTGCATTTGGGGGTTGTTTATATTTAATAACTCTAGTTTCGAGAAAGTTTAAATTAATAACTGATTAGAAAACATTTTTACTAGAAAACAAAATTTGTGTGGAAAATTTCTGTTGCAAAAGAACCATTGGCGCCAGCGAGAATATTTCTAACGTAATACTCAGATTCTACATAATAATCTTTTTATTTTTACTTCGTTGAAAATTACTACAAATACAATAATTTAACAATCAAGAACAATAACAATATTAAAAAGTACTTACAATTCCTGCTTGCTTGCCATCTAAGTTACAACTGAATGCTTCTTATCTGTAGGTATCTACCATGACCCCAAGCATTCGTAAAACGGCTTTAGGTCATAATAAATACCAACACTCACCTAACCATAATTTGAAAATTTATGGTTAAGTGAGTTTGAACAGGGCCGAATCGAGGTTGTCAAAGAATCATACAGTATAAAGATAGATGGCGCGCGTAGAAGGAATTGTAAGGATTTCTTAGATTTCGGCGACATCCTCCCCTTCGGTACACTGAGCTTGGTTCCCGGAGGTCAGTTTACCTGCTACATCTAATACGGCGACCTTGGCAGCAGAACGTATAAAGACACCCTTACTTGTTTGGATCACTATTCGACGAATTTGGGTGTCTGTCGTTCCCTTTATGGTGTCGATGATCTTGCCTCGTTGCCAGGAGTCTCTACGCTTATCGTCCATTATTATTACTAAATCCCCAATTTTCATCGGATCAGTACGTGCGAACCACTTTGTTGTTCGTGTCAATTCGGGGAGATACTCTCTGATCCAGCGACGCCAAAATTGATTTGCCATTTGTTGGGACAACTCGTAGTTTGTTCTGACACAATGGTTGTCTGGGAATGGTTCAATGAACGGTTTAGCACCATTTGACGACCCTAAAAGCAGGTGGTTAGGAGTTAGGGCTTCGCTGTCTTCACTTTTAATCGAAACATGGGTTAAAGGACGCGAATTAACGATATTTTCTGCTTCCGATAGGTAACATCGTAGGGTTTCATCGTTTGGTCTTCTAGTGGGCATCAATTTCAGAAGTGATTTTTTAACAGACTTGACCAATCTTTCCCAACAACCGCCTGTATGTGGTGCCAGGGGAGGATTGAACAACCATTTTATCTTCCCGAATTCCCTTCTATAATCGTCATGCTTCATTTCTTCTTGTAATCTGCGAAGTTCGTTTGCTACTCCTACAAAATTGGTTCCATTATCGGAGTGTATCTCGATCGGGGTTCCTCTTCTAGCAATGAAGTTACGTATAGCCATCCAACATGAAGGCTTGTTCAGAGAGTGCACAACTTCAAGGTGAACTGCCCGGATGGTCAGGCATGTAAACAATGCTACCCAACGTTTCTCAACTCTTCGACCAATTACGACTTCAAGCGGGCCAAAATAGTCTAACCCAACGTACGAGAAGGGAGCAGTAAATGTGGCCACACGAGCTGGTGGGTGGGCGGCCATTTGTGGAGGAGTTGGTTTTATTCTTTCGTTCTTGCAGGTTTGACAATTCATACGCACTTTCTGCATGCATCTTCGGAGACGGGAAATCGCAAATCGTTGACGAACTTCGTTGATCGCTTGCTCGTGGTTTTCATGTAGATAATTACGATGATAGTGAGTTAAAATAAGTTGCGTGATTGAATGATCTCGTGGCAGAATAATCGGATTCATAGCGTCATATGTTGCCCCGACTACGTTCTTCGTTCGCCCTTTTACACGCAATACAAATTTTTCATCTAGGAAGGGAGTTAGTTTGTATAATAAGCTTGACTTGTTAATTGGTTTATCGGGGTTCAATTTCAACGCGGCGATTTCTTTTCCAAATCCCTCTGCTTGAACGTGACGAAATATTTCTAGTTCAGCTCGTTTGATTTCTTCGACTACCAATTCTCCTGTGCCCGTGCCTGCTCTTACGTTTTTTGCTTTCCAGAACATTCTTAGCGTCCATGCCTGAGTTCGTAAAATACGGTTCCAATTCGAAAAGCGCTCGTACATAGGAATTAGATTTGATGTAACAACTTCAAAATGGCTCATCGTTGGAATTTTCTCTACATCGGTATCAACTTTCGGAGTCCTTGGTTCTGCGGGCCATTCTTCTTCGGAGGTATATAGAAATTCTGGACCTGTAAACCAACGACAGTTTGATGTTATTTTTGGCTGTTCTTTCCATTTCGTCCCTTCGTCAGCTACGTTGTCCTTTGTGGGAACCCAACGCCATTCGTCTAGTTTCGTGGTTTCCATGATTTCTCCTACGCGAAATGCTACAAATTGCTTATACTTTCGGTGATCTGATCGAAGCCACGAGAGAACGTCAATTGAATCTGACCAGTAGAATCTTTGATCAGGGCGCCTGGAATGAGCGTTAGCCACTGAATTTCCTAGACGTGCTCCCAACACGGCTGCTTGCAATTCTAGTCGAGGAACTGATAATGGTTGTTGTGGGGCAACCTTTGTTTTTGCGCTCACAAGCACACATTTAATCCCATGTGGTCCGTTAAACCTGAAATATACGGTTGCGGCAAACGCGTTAATAGAGGCGTCAACAAATACGTGCATCTGGAAGTTTCTGTACGGTTCCGAACTGTAACACCTTGGAATCTTGATCTCTTTGAGCTTTGGCAATGCCTGTACCCATATGATCCATTTTTTGTGTTGTTCTTCATTGATAGGTTGATCCCATGTGACAGACGACCGCCAAATTTCTTGTAATAGTATTTTAACGTATACGAGGAAGCACGATATAAGTCCCAAAGGATCAAATATTAACATTAGCGTTCGTAGAACTTCTCGTTTGGTAGGGTGACGTCGACCTCCTATAATATCTGACGGCACTCGATCGAAGTTGGTAGCATAATAAAACGAGTCGTCTACGGTGTACCACCACATTCCGAGAACCTTTGCTCCGGTTGAATCGAGTGAAATGTTTAAGTTCTTACCATGTCTTTCGCCATTCTCTATTCCTAATGCTTTGAGTACGTTCTTGGAATTTGAAACAAAATTTCTAATTTGAAACCCAGCCGCAGCGTGGATCTTGACCACATCTTTAGCTACTGATATAGCCTCCCCTTCGGTGGCAAAGCTGTCCAACCAATCATCTACATAGTGATTATCCGTGATGGCCATTACTGCTCGTGGGTTGTTGCCTTGGAATCGCAGTGCATTTGAATTTTTTACATAATGAGCTATGCTTGGTGAGCAGGACGCTCCAAATGTCATTACACACATCACGTATACGTCAATATCGCGACTTGAGTCGCCGTTGCGCCATAAAAAACGTTGCGAATTTTGGTCTTCTTTACGTACTCTGACTTGGTGAAACATTTCCTTTATATCGCCAGATATTGCAATTTCTCGTTCACGAAATCTAAATAGAATGCTCAAGAGAGAGCATAACAAGTCGGGACCTTTGAGGAGTACCGAGTTTAACGAACAGCCATCAACCTTCGCCGCAGCGTCCCACACCATCCTAATCTTCCCCGGTTTGTTGGGATTAGTTACCGAAAACAGCGGTAAATACCATGTTTTTGACGTAGTTTGGAGAATTTCTTCGGGCTTCAGTTTCCGAGCGTAACCTTTGTTGCAGTAGTCTTTGATTTGCAGCTTCAGGGTTTCCGCTAGTTCTGGATTCCTCATCATCTTCTTTTCTAGACATGTTAGCCGTTGCTTTGCCATCCCGTAGCTGTTAGGTAGATCAACGTTATCATACCGCCAGAGTAGACTAGTTTCGTATCGTTCCCCCTTTCTCTTTGTCGTTTTCTTCAGAATCGCCTGAGCCCGTTGATCTTCTTTTGATAATAACGGCATTGATAGTTTTTTCACTCCAAAACTTTCTGTTGAAAAGAATTCCTGTATTTGTTCGTGTAGTCTGTCGTCTGGCACACAGCTGCAGGTGTGAAACTGATGCAGCTCTAGATAATTTCGTGTGTGATTACCTTGAAGTGTTCCGAAAACTGTCCATCCTAATTTTGTTTTTGTAGCAATCGGTTCCTTCGGACCCCCTTCTCTAATGTCCACTGGTAAGCAAATGGTGTAGTTATTTAGTCCGATGAGAATTTGTGGTATGGCGTTTTTGTAGTTCACAATTGGTATACTTCGCAAATGTTCATACGTAGATGTTGAAGGATCATGCATGAAAGTTTGAATTGGTAGATCTAGTGACTTGACAGTTCGAACATCTGATATTTTATATATCTCCATTTCAGGCTCAGTTCCGGAGATTGCTAGAGAGACCGTTTTACTACCCAGTTCGTCTCTTGTTGTATCGCCCGTCCACTTTAAACGCAATGGTACCACGGGGCCATCTAACTCTAAAATTCTTGCCACTTCGTCTTCAATCATGGTGGTGGTTGAACCTTCATCTAAAAATGCGAAGGTACGATAAGTTACCTTTTTACCGTACAGGATCACCGGTACTATTCGTGACAGTATCTGAGTTGACTTGACTCCGTGATGGTTCATAAATCTTTCTTCTACTCTACTATTGATCGACAAATTCTTCACTTCATGAATAGCTGGGTCGTGCAACAACGGATGATGTTTGAAAGTACAACTATTGATCCCGCATGTATTGGAAATCTTACACCTCAGCGTATAATGCATGCCAAGGCATCGTTTGCACATGTTATTTTCGTTTACCATCTTCCTTCGTAAGGGTCCTGAGAGTTGGGAAAACTGTTGGCAATCTTTGGTTCGATGGTTGGTGTCGTTACATATGATACACATTTGGTGATCTGATCTGGATGATTGTGCCAAAGTTTGTTCTTCGGGATGGATTGACTGGGCAGCATGTAGATATTGAAAACGGTTATTTCTGGTCTCACTTGTCTTCTCAGGTTTTCTTGCTGTAGGTAGTTTTGGGGTAGCAACACTTCCAATTTTATCAGCACTTTCGGAAAGCCATGATGCGAACATGGCAAGATTGGGAAGTTGTATATTGCCATCATTAATCACTCCCTGCGACCTTTGTTCATTATGTTTGTATTCTGCCCAAGACCATTTAAGGGAGCCTGACATCTTATCTACAAGCTCTTGCATAAGGATTGGGTTATTCATATAGTCTGCAAGCCCAGATGCTCGCATTGTTGCAACGACATGTTGTACGGTTACCGAAAATTCAAGGATGGACTCGATGCGTTCTTGAGTGACGAATGAATGAGATCGTAGTCGTTCGGTCAAATGTTGCAAGATCTGTTCGGGTCTTCCATACTTGTTTCGCAAAACATTTAAAACCTGCTGGAGTGTTCCGGGGTAGAACAAATAACCTTTGACCAGTTCGAGAGCAGGTCCGTGCAAACATTGGTGGAGGCGGCCAAGGTTTTCATCGTCAGTGAAATTACACTCGGTAGATGAACGTTTAAACCACGAGATGAACATAGGCCAGTCTTCGACACTGCCTGTGAATTTTGGAATGTTCATCGACATCATCTGCCTCATGCTGATTTGTTTCATTGTAACATACGTGTTGAGTTCGTCGTTTTTATCCTGGGGCCTGTCAAAGGCCACCGATCTTGCATTCCTCTCGACACCGTAGTTGTATTGGTCGTTCAAAGCGGTTGGTCCTGCATCGTTTTCTCTTGGAGTAGGTAAGTGTTGATTGGCTACTTGTGTATTTACCCAAGTGTGAACGCGCTGGTCACTTACTTCGGAATTTGCGTCTGCCATGACTTGGTCAACTTCGTCATCGCTTGCTCCGCTGCTCTCATCTTCAACCGCAGCCTTTTTGTGTAAGAGTTCAAGTTTTAATTTGTATTCTTCATCAAGACGAGCTAGTTTCTTGCTTTTTTGAGCTTGAGATGATCTTCTTGACGATGTTGATTTTGTCTTTTGGCTTTTTGCTTTCTTGGATGTTGTTTCTTCGAGCTTGACCTGCCCGTTTGCCGTTGAGCTGTGTTTTTCTCCCATCAGGTTCGCCAACTGTTTTTGTAATGTAACAATTTCATCTTGCAGTTTTGCGGTGATTGAGATTTTCTTACATTGCTCACAAGACCACGGAACATTCTCCACACTTTCGTCAACGCCAACGCAATCGAAGTGATACCACGTTTCACATTCGTCACAGCTTACCATACGGCTATTATCGACTGCGCTGCAGGCTTTGCAGCTTGATAGAACCTTCTCGGGTGTGTGAAACATGATGCACGCTTAAATTACCACTTCCAAACGTTGAGGTTATAATACGAATTTAATTTTCAATATGTTGCAAAAGAACCATTGGCGCCAGCGAGAATATTTCTAACGTAATACTCAGATTCTACATAATAATCTTTTTATTTTTACTTCGTTGAAAATTACTACAAATACAATAATTTAACAATCAAGAACAATAACAATATTAAAAAGTACTTACAATTCCTGCTTGCTTGCCATCTAAGTTACAACTGAATGCTTCTTATCTGTAGGTATCTACCATGACCCCAAGCATTCGTAAAACGGCTTTAGGTCATAATAAATACCAACACTCACCTAACCATAATTTGAAAATTTATGGTTAAGTGAGTTTGAACAGGGCCGAATCGAGGTTGTCAAAGAATCATACAGTATAAAGATAGATGGCGCGCGTAGAAGGAATTGTAAGGATTTCTTAGATTTCGGCGACAATTTCAATATCAGTTTTTCAGAAAATCAGTAAATTACCTATATACACTTCGTTAAACTTGACCGTGTTATATAAAAACAAAATATTTCAGTTACTTTCATAAGTCTTGATCTCATTTGATTAATTTACATATTGTCATCCCCCCCGCTTAAGTAAGAAGTCATAATCAAAAATTACGTACTCTGCGCTTTTTCAAAATTAATATTTGAAAGACCTTTGAAATTTAATTTTAATAACTTTCATTTTGAAAAAAATATTTAATAATTAATTATTGGAAATTGAATTTATTATTGAATAATAAAACATCGAATTTGTGCAGAAAATTATAAATTTCAATATCAGTTCTCCATAAAATTAGTAACTTATCTATACACTTCGTAAAACCTAGATTTAGTGAAAGATGATGTTTAAATTATTGGTAAATTAGTGAATTGGACCCTATTTTCATGTGGCGATCCCCCCCTCCTTCGAGCTCAAAGAAACAGAATAAAGAACGTGAAAATAAAATATTTCTGTGGCTTTAATAGGTGTTTATTTCATTTGATTAATTTTTATTTAGTTGTTGACCCCCCCCCCCCCGGGAGCAATTATTTAGATCCACCACGAGGCAAATGCAAGCAACAATCAAAAGTTCCGTACTCGGTAATGGCTAATTTTATTTATATGCCGTTTTTCATCGGAACGGGGGTTAATTTTCTTTTCTTCTTCTTACTTTTGAAGGTTTTTTTAGAATTAATATTAGAAAGACCTTTGAAATTTAATGTTACAAGCTTTAATTTTGCACAATTATATTTTATAATTAATTATTGGAAACGGAATTAATGGATTAGATTTTTTTTTTTATTTAACTCCTCAGGTACAAGCGATCTATCTATAAGATAACAAGCTTATTCTATGACAACTAGCAAAAACAAGCAGAGCACTACTTCAGGAAGCAGTCTCTATAATTACAAAATTATTAAATTTATATGGTATAATGATACAAGTATTTAGGATTGGAATCTTTTCACTAGATCATCCGGTATGTATCTGTTTAGTCTACGCACTTCACAGTAGTCGTTGGCAAATAGTTCAGTTGCAAGAAGATTAGGATGAAGTGTGAGTCTTTCTCGATATTTAACACTATATCTTTCGATCTCTTCCTTGATGGAATTTAGCTGTATGTCACGTTGGATAACTCTATTAGGCACGTATCTTGGTGCGTCCACAATCACGCGAAGTACCTTATTCTGGAATCTCTGCAATATTTCGAGATTTGAGTTTGCTGCGGAGCCCCAAAGTTGAATACCGTAAGTCCATAGTGGCTTCAGGTGAGATGAAAACTCCTCTCCTGCGGATGCAGGATCGAGACTTCTCCTCCCACGCGAAGTGGAAACCACCTCACTTTATTTTACGTGGGGAACCCTAGATGTTATTAGCCAGCTCTTGGATGTTAACGTCGGTCTGCGAGGGACGTGGGTCCCAATCTCTAAATCTCACTAAAAAGGCTTGACGTATCCCCTCTTCCAGGGAAATAAAATACGGTATACAATAAATGATTTAATGATCACACAAATAATCAATATTACACAAAAAAATAACAACAAATGGCAACAACCTTTCGGTGGTGAATACAAATTATTGCTGGCTTCTGACGGAAAACTGAGGTGTCAAAATAAGACACCTCTTTGTGACGTTAATTAAAATACTCGTAATATAAATATGGCAATCACAACCCAAACAAAATCAGAAGTAAAATTGTCTTACCTAAGTACTCGGTAAGCTCACACAATCGAAGATGACAGGTACCCCAACCTGCTTGGATGGATTGCCCGCGAGAATGGAAGTTGAGTTGTCGTCCGCTAAACCTCGGTCCACCAGGAAGAATTGCACGCCTCGAATGATTATGATTCCAACAGCGACCCCACGACTCGGCGGCAGGACAATGGCTGGACTGCTGGGTTCCAAAAATTAATTCCAAATCCACTATCACGGATGACGCAGGCTCGCTCGATTAATCGGCAGGAAGTGTCACAACAAATAATGCAGTACGACGACAACAAATGGCAACGGACACGACGATAGTGACTTATTGCACAGACTTGCAAAAGCGGGTGGATGGTAAATAAAATAATTCGGTGGAGCTCTTGTTGACAAAAATTGTCACTATCAAAATCCCCTAGAGGGCGCTCAAGCATGCGTAGAGTGCAGTCGGACTCAAGATAATCAAGTACAAAATATGGTGATTGCCGACCAGATGTCGAAGCGAAATTTTATACGGTAACTTCCGTATTCGAAAAAAATATATGTCAGTCTCACCCCTGTGTACTCGAATTAGATATAATATGACTCGATGTACTAATATTCACTTGCAATCGCAATAAAATTAACTAGACTGCAGCACTGCACACACTCTCGAACTATCACTTCAGCGGTCGGCACAAAAGTGAAGCTAATTACCCAACATGGCCGTCGTCATGCGCTCTCTACGAAAGACACGAAAATATGGGAGTGAAATGGAAGTGTATATACTACCGTCTCAATAAATTTGAATGAAAATGGCAGTGGCCAACAAATTATTGTTGAAGGTTGATCAATGACGGATGTAGAATCTAAAATCCGT
This sequence comes from Podabrus alpinus, assembly GCA_932274525.1. Lineage (NCBI taxonomy): Eukaryota > Metazoa > Arthropoda > Insecta > Coleoptera > Cantharidae > Podabrus > Podabrus alpinus. The sequence continues at coordinate 86,103,954 of OW026454.1, read as the reverse complement.
TATACAGGATGGCCTTGTAGAGCAATACCTTGTTTTCTATGGAAAGTTGTGATTGTCTGCCTATTATCCAGTACATTTGCATCAGTTTCAAGCCCAATTGCTTCCGCTTTGTGAAAATGTGCTTGCGCCATGTTAGCCGTCTGTCGAGATGCACACCAAGATACTTGGCATCTTCGGCTTGTGGAAAACATCGAATTTGTATAGAAAATTGATAATTTTAATCTCAGCTTTCCGGAAAATTTGCAGGTTTCCTACGCAGTTCCTTAAACCTGGACTAAGGGAGAGATTATATTTAAATTATTGCTAAATGAGTGGAATGAAACGATATTTTCTCGATTGCCCCCCCCCCCCGATCTCATAGAAACAAATTATTTCTGTTTTTTTATAGATTTTTATTTCAATTCATTAATTTCTATCCCTCCCCCCGAGCTACTTTCATAATTAAAAGTCATAATTAAAAGTTACGTACCTACTCTCTCTGCGATGACCAGTTTATAGCCAGTTCATCATTGTAACGGAGATTTGTTTTGTGTTTTTGTTCCTGCTTTTAAAGGTTTTTTCAAAATTAATATTGGAAGATCTTTGAAATTTAATTTTAATAATTTTAATTTCAAGAAAAAAATTTATGATCACTTTTGGAAATTCGAAATTATGTTTAACTTAAATTGGACCCTCTCTTGATATGGCGATTGCTACCTCCCCCACCTCAAATCTTATATAAACATTTTTTTTGTATATATTCTTCTATAGTTTTTATTCTAATTAATTAATTTTTATCCCCCCCCCCCCGAGATATTGTCTAGATTCGCCACACAGGGCATACGAAATAACCAAGAGTTGCGTACTCAGCGACAACCAGTTTATAGGCAGTTGATCATCGGAACGGAGGTTAATTTTATTTTTTGTTCTTCCATGTGAAGATTCTTTTAAAATTAACTAAGACCTTTAAAATAAAATTTTAATAACTTTAATTTCGGAAAAGATAGTTTTTATAAACAATTGCAAATGGAATTAACAGATTAGAAAACCTCGGATTTTCGTTGTAAATTATAAACTTCAAAACTTAGTAGTTGTAAAACTTCGTTAAAGCTAACTAAGTTAATGATTATGGTTAAATTATTGGTAAATTGAACACTCTTTTCTTATTTCAATTGCTCCCCCCCCCACCCTATCACAAAAGTGCAATATAAGAAAAACATAGAAACAAAACATTTCTGTTAATTTCATAGGTTTTCATCTATGATTCATTTCTATTTAGTTACCCCCCCCCCCTCCCCACGGAGCAATGGTGTAGATCCGCCTCGAGGAAGCACAATATTAAGCAAAAAGGTTTTAAAATACAGCCAGAAAGGATTACAAAATAAAAATCGCAAAAAACAAAAATTTATAAAATATTTATTCATACAGACAAAATATGGACTAGCAAATAGGTTGCTATTAAAAAATTTATAAGTCAACCGAAAGTAACACCTAAATCAGCACTAAAATAAGTAAATAAGCTAAACAAAAAATACATGTACAGATAAAAATGCATCAAATTGCTTTTTTTACGTAATTCATGGAGCTTTCAAAGCAATTTGTTACTCCTTTCATCTTTAACGTAAGCACACTATAGCTTAGTATTCACTTTCTAATTACCATGATAATATATTACTATTGTTTATTTCTTAAACCACTTAAGCTTGCTATGAAAAACCACAAAGTAGTCAAAAAAATAATTGCTTACATTTTCAAGGGAATAAATTCGGCAAAGTTGTTTTTCAATTCTTGCAACCTTTTTGGTTGAAAAATACCTCGATCTGATAGTCAAATATTTGTATTCACATATTTGTTGAGTATTTACGATGTCCTGTTTTCGAAAGAGCCCTTGAATTTCGAATTGTTTTTATAAATCCTCGATGTTTCGCAGGTTTTAAGTGGATGACGTGCCGATCTTTCTTTCATGTAGATAACTACGACTGCCACGCGTATTATAACATAGAAACATGGCGAATAGAATTTCACAACGAAATTTAATCTTAAGTCTAATACCTAAAGCTTTATAAAACGGTGTAAATGCTTTAGAATTCGATATTATAATAAGCGAAACTAAGACAGGAATTTTGAACAACTTGAAGTTTCTCTTTCATATTTACAGTTATGTATTAGGTACGAGGTACGTTATGTATTAGGTAGACCGAAGGCGGTCATAGCTTGGTAGTTAAGTGCGTCTACTGCTAATGCGAAACGCTCGGATCGAATCCGGGCAGGGTAAGAACTTTATTCTGACCGTCTCTCCTCGGCAGGCAATGGCAAACCACCGAGGTAATATGCCAAGAAAATCCATCTCGAAATGAAGTGTAGTACACTTCCCGTGGTTCGGAGCCCACGTTAAACAAGTAGGTCCTCTATGTATTGTCATGTTCTGATTATATGAGATGGGGGGTATGATGTAATTGGGTCAATTTATTAAAACACTCATGACATTAATTAATTAGCTATAAGACCATAATAGGTAATTATTAGATTGTATCTGAATCTTCTCTGGTTGAAAAATTGTTTAACTGCTTTTGCCTCAAGTATCTGGAATAAGCAAACGTCCATGAATCTAAAATATATAATAAAAAAAAATGTGAAGGATAAAATATTGGTGGTTGTTTTTGTTAATGAAAATATGAGAAACAAATTAAATTTATTTAGTTTATTTGTTAAATTAGGATTTTCCGTTAAATTTAATGAAAGTGACAATTCGTGAGATTAGTTTATGCGCGAGTTGGAGAGAATTTAGTGGGGTTTTGAAATGATAAGGGAACAGTAAGGATTCTCAAGTCAGCCGTCGGAGAGTCAAGACGTGCTGTTTAATTTGAAAATTAGTTTTTGGATTTTGGAGTTTTTGAGTCAGCCGTCATCGAGAATAGACGGATTATTGATGATAGAAGAGAAATTTACAAGTGATTTTTTTTGGATTTGGATATTGTTTTGATATTGTTTGGAAAGTAAATTTAAATACAGTCAAAAGTGGATATTGCGTTTGATTCACTAATTTATGGAAAGTTTTGGGACCGCTGATGTTAATTTTTAATGGTTATGTTTTATGGTTTTGTGAATGGTAGAATATTGAAAGAAAATTGGTTTGATTAGTTACTTACCTGTGATTGATTATACGATTTGGAGGAAGAAAAGTATCCACTGGTCGTTCCTACCTGGTTTTTTGGTTCAAGATTCGAAGCTGATTTCAATCTTAATCTCCTACGCTTGGTTACTGCGACATCATATCGGCCGCATCGATAAACTCCGGAAAAACATTCTAGTTCGGTAAGAGTTTTATGTGCCGCACTGATTATTTTAAATAAATAGACAAAACGTTTAAAATTCGGGCGCGTAAATCAAATTTGGGGATTTGTTGCTAATACTTTATTTTGTTAAATTTAATTTGTTTAGGTTTAATGAAACTAATATTTTGTCTTGGTAAAATTTTATTGTGTATAATAAATAGCATTATATTTGGTTCTTATAACGTTTGCGTTTAATTTAATTTATCCATAGCAGTAGTAAATCAAAGAAAAAACAGATACAAATTTCAATTTGGTTTAGTTATCTTTATAAGAAAGATCACTAGTTTAAGGTGACGTATATGAGTGTTTTAATTAATCTAGATGGACCCAAGTTACGACCCATACTATCGAGTCTTTCGTGCATAGCTAGTCGGAGCATAAGTGAATTAAGTGCCATTAGTATTCCCCGCTATATAAGTCAAAATTTAATCTGTACAGTAGCAATACATGGCAGTATGTGAAAACAATTTGAACGCACATCATATGCATAGAAAGAGATAGAACGAGATGGATCACCAAACCCTCATTAGGGTAAAAGGACTGAGAAGGAGGAAGGATTAGGTACGTATCTGTATGGTATAATACCGTACTTCAGTAGTCGAGATGACATTACATAGTACCAGATTTTCGAATTGGTTCCACTTTATCCTTGCAGGAAGAAGTGTCGTATACGTGCATTATAAGGATTTATGTATAAAATAACAGACACTACAAATAATATCAATGTTTTGCTTAGGATATTGTTCATCTAAACTTTTATCAAAAACTTGCAATCAATAAAGTTCTGATTGTCAAAAATTCTCAGTACGTAATTGTCATCGTTGTGCGGCCGGAAGGCCGCACTGAAACCTTTTATAATAGTACCTAAAACTTTAAAGTAAATGGTTACTATTTCTCTATTAATTTTACTAACGCAAATAATTATATCGAAAAATTTAAACAAAACAGTAAATTCTACGCATAACGAAGTAAAAAAAGCATAAATATTTTTATATTGAATAGCCTCTGTCGTGATTCTCATTTACGTCCGATTTTTTCTGTACTGCTATTAATTTCTACGTATAACATAATAGCTGGAAATCCGCACTCTACTAAGGGCTATCCCAACCAGTTTTTCTGTTTGATTTATTCTCTTTCAAAAGTTAATAAAATTTCTCGTTATCATGCGACAAAATTTGTTACTTTTTTTATTTTACCTTCATTGATGAAATTATAATAAAGTAGAGCACTGGTTTGTATCGCATATCTACGACTTTCATTAATATACTGAAATCTTTTGACCGCAACTTATATAGGAAAGTAATTTCCTTTTTAATCAAAATGCAGATACACAAGAAAAATTATAGCGTGGAAATTATTGTTTTAAAAATTTATACCATACGAATGTTTAACAAAATATTGATACAATAAGCTATAGGATTTGTAAGGATTGCAGCTGAAAATGTCGAATTGTGTAATATTTTGTCAGTTTCTTTTGTTCGACGTTAAAAGCTCGATCCAGTTCTTATCAAAGTCACTTGGTTATAAATACGCGCAACATCACTTCATCAGATGCTTTATTGTAAAAAAACGATTGTCTGAACGTTCTTAAAAAATTACTTTTCATATAAGTATAGTAGATTCAGATTTTCAGTTTCTCGAAAATTTTCTTTTTTCTTAATTATCCCGGAAAAATAATATTACCTAGAACTTAAATTTTCATCAGAATGGAAGTTTTTGTTATTCTTTCCGTTCAATAAACGACATTGCATATTCAAGAAGTAAAACCGACCCCGTTATTTCTAATTATTTAATTTGTAAGTCGGATAAACCTCTAAATGAGAACTAAAATGGTATTATCATAAAAAATTCACTAGAAATGACGAAAACAAACTTTCGAGGCACTTAATACAAATAAATACTACGACCCAAGTCTACAACCTTTATTAAAGCGTAATAAATAATACATGCCCGACCAATATCCTGAAGTATTTTAGTGCGCAGTAAAGATATTTAAAGGGAAATTATTTTGTTGTAAATTTCTCCTTCATAAACACTGAAGGGGATTGTGGTTCGCTTAAGGAGACAATTAATTAACATAATGATAAAATTAAAATCGATATGTTCCTCTTTGCTAATTCATTAGTTTGACCATACACATATTATAAACTTTGAAACAAAACCTGAAGATGAAACGAGTAACCCTATAATAATTATATATATATTGGTAAAGCTTATTGAAAGAAAATTAATTTACATTATCTTGTGTGGGAATTTCATTAGGCCTTTATAGCATGTCAACATTTCTAAGTTGCCTATTGTAACATTAATAACGTAACCAATGTTATACAACAACTTAACAATTTGGCTTATGTATGGAAGATGTATAACCAGGATTTTGCTAATTATCTAAGTTTGAACCTGAAAATATTGTTCGTGAACCTGAGTGTTAATTAACCAACATTTTTTTGTTTAATAGCTGTTAGAATAACACACATTTTATAATACGTGATATTGTGGTTAAAAAAAAAATATTTAGAAAGCAATAAAATCGTATACCAAAATCTATAAATTACGCGGAAAATACGCCGTAAGGCTGGAGACCCGGTTTGAATTTTTGTGTAAAATTGATGTCAATAGATAGAACTTTGTTTGAGCTTCTATAACCATTATTTTAATTGCATTTTGTATAAAGTCATAGATATTCGACAGCAGTGGCTCGGTGTGAGTGCTGGTTGAGTTACAGTGCGGAAATATTGGGTTTGAATAGCAAACTTAAATTCATTTCAGATGTTCAAAATGGCATTTAAGAAAATTTTATTTGAAATGCCTACCAATTTTATATAAATTAATTCCAACTTCAAATTAAAAAAATAAAACAAACCATGTTTTTCAGAAATGCTTGTTTGATGTGAAGGGAAAATTTTTGTAAAGCTGAAATTACCCTTACACTGTTGTGGGCGAAAAACCATATTAGTGACTTTATTAACTTGGAGTATTTAAAAAATTTTTGAAAGGTTTATTGATTGACTCAGCTTTTCCATTCCATTCAAAAGCTACTCTGCTTTTCTGCCAAGTTTTCTTGACATAGTAACTATGTTTTGAGGTGGATCCTTTCTCTTGTTTCTCTTTTACTTTGTAACTTACTCATCCACAAAGTGTCGATATTCACCGGAGGGCTGTGCTAAGAAATTCCTTGAAGTTTTCGATTCGGACCCAAAATTTCAACACTATAACTTAACCAGCGGTATCATCAAGCCATTGTTGTGCTTTGAAGGGTTCATTTGAGTGTTCTAATGAAGGGTTCATTAAAATACTGAAATATACATCATGTCTATAAGTTTCCAAATTTCCCGCTCCCATCTCTCAAACCGGAAACCAACTTCACGCCTGAACGAGCACGTGATCTACCTAAAAACACGGTGTTGTGTATAACTTAAAAAAGCCGCTGATTGAAAACATTACCCCAGATTCGTTGGATGTCCCTCGTGTAGGTAAACGAACACAAAGACAGTTGATGAGTCAAAGGAAAGAAAGAAATAACACACAAAATAACACACAGTTTGTTTGTAATTTCATTTAATTAGATGCGTTAGGTGTTTTGGTTATGTTTGTTATAAACATTATGGTAATTTACGACGTAGGCGTTTTTCATACAATGTAAATTTCATATTAATTGTAAATTTAATTTATTTGTTAATTTAATCATAAATCATATTAATTATAACAAACGTTAAAGCATCATTTGAGTCTCAATGGGCTTCTATTTATTTCGTTTGAGCCTCAACCGTCACAAAGTTATTTGCGAAATTATAATCTTTAAAAACCAACGTGTGTTGCTCGGAGTTGTCGAAAATATCCATAACTTTGAAAAAATATAAATTATAACCATGATTATACAAACTCATTGAAGATCAAACAAAACTCTATCGATTGACATCGGTTTTGCACAAATTGGAAGGAAAGAAAGATAGAAATATGTGTCACCAGGTAGCCCTGAAACTTTCGTGAATAATTTCGCTTTGGTTTCAAAAATTCATTGCCGCAATGTTTGGGATCTCTTCGATCCTTCAACGAGCTTATATTCACATTTTATTAATTTTATTTTATAGCTTTCATTTTATTTCAAAATCAGGGCAAACTCAAATTTGTTAGATATGGGCATTGGAGAATTTTAGTCTATAATAATGTAATAATGATAATTTTCCCTAAAAATAAGCGCGAAATCGGCAAAAATCAGGTTGAAGAAACTAAGATCCTTAATTGGGGGAGCAGCCAACCTGCTCCTGTGCAAAATTGCACATATCTGCTAAATTTGAGCTTTCCCAGATTATTTGCAAGCTGAAAATATTGGACTACTTTTGTTTAATTCTATGATATAATGTCCATAATTCTGTAAAACAAAATTCAATTAATATAATGGTTATTGAAACTCAACCGAAGCTTTATCGATTGACATCAATTTTACACAAAAATTCGAAGTGAAAAGGATAGAAAGCATGTCTCCAGCCCCTCCTCCCCAAAAGATTTCAGGAATAACTCCGCGACGGTTGAGGCTCAAACGAAAGGAATGGAAGCTCGTTCAAGCTCAAAGGATGCTCTAACGTTTGACACTAATATTATTATCAAATCGATTTGGGGGGGGGGCAAATCGATGTTACACGATCTTACACCTGTTAAGGCCACATAACCTTCAAGCATTAATAAAAATAAATATACCTCCATATTATAACGTCATAAGACGTAAGATTTTTTTTCTATATATCGTATAACTGTAAATAGCATTAGGAACTCAATTTAAGCTTTAAAGCTCCAATATTTCAGTTGTTTGTTTATTGGCGCGTAATAATCATTTCTCAGCTTTAGCGTAATTACGACATATAAAAATAATAAAACCACTTAAAGCTCTATGTTTTATAGAGGTATACCATCAATATAATGAGGTAACCTAAATAGGTTCCATTCTAGGTTCCGTTCTAGTACCCCTAAACAATCGCATTAGATTGGAATACAGTCATTCGAATTAACATAGATTTGCCTCCAATTAGCATCCCAAGTCAATATGAATAGGTATTGGATTTCTGTAGTAAACTATACTAAATGAAACTACTTTGCATCGCCATTAATTCAATAATTTAATATCAATTTAATTTAACCATTGAATAGAAAACCACTAATAAAGTTTAAAAAACTAACAAAGAAATTTCAATTTAAACACTCCAAGTACAATGCAGCTTTGTCGTGAAACTTTTAATTGGGGAGATTAAAGAATTTAATAAAAGAAAAGTTAATTTTAAAATCTAAGACGATTACGTAGTCTAAAAAATTTTCCGTTAAATAAATAATGCACCATTGTTGTAAAAGGTTTCATGAATTTTATTTAACTTAAATAAAATTAAAATTTAATTCGAATGAAATTTATTTCACTATAATAATGCAGAGTAATAAAGTAAATTGATTGATTGAGAACTTGAGTCCTTATAGAAATACTGTCAAAGGGATAAAAGGCTTTCGCTGTTAAGAATAACATGGGACTTTTTACGTCGTTGTACTTAAAATTTCAACGCGTTGAAAAGCTTAGTATAGTTTTTCGCTCTCAAATGGTTCGAATATTCGAAACAATTTATTGTCAAATACAAATTATTAATTTATTATAAATATAACACAACATCGATTTCCCTTGGCGATCCTCCAAAAAATAATTCATTTTCCATCAATTATTATAATTGACTTATTAAATATTTTTTAATTTATTACATAATTAAATTGAATTTGAAGGATACGAAAGTTCAAATTTAATTGACGTCGATAAAATGACGGAATAGTTTCCAATTGTATTTCTGCAAAATCTTGTGCTGATTTTCTTTTCACTTTTAAATTCCGCTAGGAATCAACGTTAGTCGGAATTTTATTATCATTACATTTTATTATTATTTCTTTTCTTCACGTTTTTGTTGTTGGAATTTACTCTGCTCAATTATTTAATAAATTAATTAAGGTAATTTTTGTGGAAAAATCTTGTTTTCCCAATTCCAATCCTAATGGCAATCTCAATTATAGCTGTAAATGTATAAAAAATCTCCTCTTCGTGATCTTCGAAAAAATCATTAAAGGAAACTTTAATGCGTTTTGCTAGGAGCAAAAATCTCAAGCAGTAAATTCGACGTGCAGCCCTGATGTTAAAAAACTATCTCCAAAGGCGGTGCAAAAGCCGTAAAGTATGGCTATTTCCCCATTTAATGGATACATTTAGGGCCGGTTTCAGCAACCTTAACCTTAACCTGTGTTAGTTAACACAAATTAAAAATAATCCGTTGTTAAATTTTGAATGGGTTGTAGCAACCTTTTCCAATATGTAATTAGTTAATCTCGGATTATGTGTAGAATAGTTATGGTGGTACTCCTGAAACGACAACCACGCCTACTTCATACTATGCAAGTAGTTCAATTAGTTCGAAAATTATCAACAAGTGAGGTTTATAACCTATATTCTGTGAATACAGTTCATTGAAATATTTTATATTTTACATATATTTTACTGAAATGGCACAGAAAAGAACAAAAAATTATAAGAAGTAGAGAAGGAAGACAATTGCGGCTACTAAATGTAAAATTACGTGATATTGATAAATAAATTGTTAATTTGTTAATAACTGAATTTTTTTCTCAAAAAGTACTCGGGTGCTCATAAAAAAATATTAAACTTTTATTTTATTTTATTGTAAATTTAATAAAGCTTTAAAAATTAATCCGCACGTGTGTGCAGTCGATGGCAACTATCACGCCTGGAATTTGAAAAAAACATTTTAAACAAAATTGTAATAATTTTTTTCTCTGGTTTTCTCTGTATGAGACGGTCAAATTTATATTAATTGCGTATTTACACACTTTTCTATAATAAAAGGAGGTTAGGTTTTTGGTAATTTAACTTTAATCACTGGTCAACTAGTAATTAAATACTTTGGGTATTTAACCTGTGTTAAGCATAAATTAACGTTGCTACAACCCAAACTACAGATTTAATCTATGATTACGCTAATCATTGATTAAATTTAACCTGTGTTAAAAATTATATTGCTAAAACCCAAATCGGACTTAATCTATGATTAAATATTTAATCTATGATTAAATTCCTAAATTAAAGTTGCTGAAACTGGGCATTAGGGAAGTGGACGTTAAGTCCGGGGTTGTAATTCGGAGTTTCGTGGTCGTATCTCAAGGTACAAATTTGCGATGGGAATTTAAAATGGACTATATCGAAAAAGTGTCCATTTGAGGTGAACACCCCTATCACAGTTCGACTTAGGAGTTGGTTGCCAAGGTTGGCATGCTGAATTTTCTCCGATTATTTCGAGAAGTTTGAAATGGATCAAATTAGTTTAATTAAACTGGCCAAAGCTGCATATTTGCTTGATATCCAAGATTTATTAATTTTAATCTATAAGGGAACAGCTAGATCGATCAAAAATAAAAAAGTAGAAGAAATGCGTGAAACGTTTGATATAGATAATGATTTTACATGTTCTGAAGAAGATAGCAAGGACGATGAGCTTAGTAACGAAAGTGATGTAGAAGAGTACCAAGTAAACTTTAGCAGACAAACAGATGATGAAGGTAATCCTATAATGGATTTCAAACTTTTTCGTATATAATTTATACAATAAAAACGACCATTAACATTAAATTAAAGAAAGTGGTGCTAAAATTGCAAAAGATACTTGAATTTTTTATTATTTTATAATATTTTTTATATAATATTGCGAATAAAAACACTTTTTCAAGGCTCCACCACTACCATAGTAATAATCGTACTTCTCAACAACCCTACCAACCCCCTAGTTAAATTTATTTTATTTTGTATGCTTAAAAATTGGTTCAATTATTCGTTCAATTATGAACAAAAATCACGTAGCAAAATAAAAGTTAAACAAAATTTCTTAACCAAATAGAAAAACTCGCTAAAAACGTCCCAGCTGTATAAAATTTCCCTTAAAATTATACAAAATTAAATTTTTAAATTAATTATATAACTTTTCCGAGAGGCACTGTAAATTTTGATAGCAATTATTCGATGCTGAAAATCAATAATGTTCATTATGAAATTTTAATTGCATTATGTAAAGTAGTTTTTGATGATTACGTTAAAAGTTATTTTTCGCCAGTGCAATTTACTCCCATCAAAAATGAAATTCTTTTTGCACTAAGTACCTCGCATTTGACATTTGTTATTATTTCATAATATGTACAACATTATTTATCAAAGTAAAATAAACACTTTCAACAGGAGTGTATACTACGTATATAGTAATTAAATTTAAAATAACACTCATAAATAATCAACACTCTTTAACCAAACAATTTTAGCTTTAATTTAACATCGCTAAATTACTTTTCACTTAAAACTCAGTTTTGAATTTGCATGTAACATAAATGAAAATTTTTTTTATACGCTTGGGAATTTATTATAATGTCAACTTCTTCACAAAATTAAATTTAACTTTCTCCCAGTTCTTACTTTGATATTCAGGAGAGGATTTACTACAATTAAAAAGAAATTGAAATAATTTTTTGCGATCGAATGGATCTACAGAAAACGAATTAATCGGGCCTGGTACAAGGGGTGATTTTAAATTGGAAGGGGGTTACGGTAATAATTTTATTTAAGGTAAGATAAATTTATGAGAGCAGCGACGTGGCGCAATGCAAATGTCTGTCATCGTTAGATTTATGCCTCGATTACACAGAGCGACTTTAGACGCTAGACGCTGGCGAATTTAGACGCAGCGACTAAATTCGCTCTGTGTAATAGACCTAGACGCTTACACGCCGCGTCTTGAACAGACGCTGTTCGCTCGCTTTTAAAGTTGACAGCCGGGCTACTTTAGACGCTACACGCTAGCGTTTTTACACTCCGGCGTCTAAAGTCGCTCTGTGTAATCGACATGAGAGTGTAAATACGCTATTGTGCTAGCGACTAGTGACTACTGTGACTACTGAGGTTGTAACTTGCAAGATGTCAAATGCGCGATTGCAACTACGAGACTAGCGAGTTTAGACGCTGTGTGTAATCGGACAGGTCGCTACACGCTCAGTCGCTGGCGACTTTAGACGCCAGCGTCTAGCGTCTAAAGTCGCTCTGTGTAATCGAGGCATAAGGAACGTCAAGCTCTTGGATGGGTGACGGCGTGGTGACCAATTTGAAAATAACGCCGTTGGTTGCTGTATACCCTCCCTCTTGATGGGGGAGGCCTACATCCAGAGGTGGATAAATAATAGTTGGAAAGAAAAATAAGAAGATTTATGAAAACATCCTCAAACATTGATTTAAGTGGAGATCTTATGTATTTTTGTTTTTTTTTAGTATACTTTAGGTTGTACAACCACGGGAATCAATAAGAACGAATTAAAAAAGAACAGCTTCTAATTTTGGTTTTAATGCAACACAATGTTTGATCTAATACTTTTGATGTTTCGCCTAAATTTTCAATAGAGAAGTAGAAAAATATCAAAATTGCAGATAAAATTATTTATTTGAGGATTTATGAACTTTAAGTGTAATTTTTACGATAATTGTTTATATTACTGAAGAAGTAAAATCCAAAGGGTCACAAAAGCACCCCGCCGGCGCCGGGTGGAAATTCCATATTCCCTTAAATTTAAAATCATTTTTTTAATTAATTTGTTTTCGTTTTATCATTCGTTTATTTTCTTATATTTACTTTTCATTAAATTAGGCCCTTGCATATTTTGCACCCTAGGCGGATGCTCTGCTCGCCCTACCCTAACTGCGACGCTGAGTACCGGAGCACAGTGGCAGTTCGTGGGATTGAACAGTGGAGGTGCCAGAACTTTTAGTCAAGTTCAAGGGTATGGTTAGAGTCCTAATTAATTTCAAAGCAGTGCTTCGACTGCACATTTTCTTCCAAATGAGCCTGGCTCAAATTTCACATTTAGAACGTAACCTCCCATCTACCACATTCTCCCACCGCACACCGCTTCAGGTCAATGTTTCATTGAAAATCCGGGGGCCTACGTCAGACTGTTGGTTCGATTGGAGAAAAATTTCATTGCTAACTCAATTATCTCATCATACGGTGTATATTTATAAAATACTAGCGCCTGCGGCGCTAGACATATGTATAGTAAACAGAACCAACACATTATGAACAATTTTTTTATTATTTCAACTTTAAAATGACTGTGGGCATGTAACCGACGTTGGAGAAAATGTTTGTTGCTCCGAATGAAGTCATTTGAAAGCATGAGTTGTACTTGCGAATGTTTAGCAGGAAGTGTTTTGAAATTGCAGTGGTGCCAATAAGATAACTTAGAAGCGGTTCAGGTGGATCAATCAGCGGTGGCAAAACAACTTTGCCGTTCGAACAACACATTCCTGGTGATTCCTTAGCGAACTTCGAAACACGACAATGCAAGCAAAGTTTGTTCATAACACCTATTGCTACATCCTCGTGATTCATGTAATCGTAGTTTTTGTCGTAATTAAATGCTTCCAATGTTAAATTCAATTTTTGTCTTGATGGAACTAATTCCAAAAACGGTTTGCCCGTCCATTTCTGGCGTAAATAAGAGCGCTACATACGTCCAAAGTTTTTACACAATTTTCACTTTTCAATTAATCTTCAGGTAAAGTTAAATCTTCCGCAAAGAGGTGGATCTTCCACGAAGAGGTGGGTCTGCGTCTTCTTGCACAATTCCGGCGAGTTTTTCTTTAGAAAACCAATTAAAAACAAATTAATCTTCAGGTAAAGTTAAATCTTCCGCAAAGAGGTGGATCTTCCACGAAGAGGTGGATTTGCGTCTTCTTGCACAATTCCGGCGAGTTCTGCGACCTATATAAAGTCTTCCTCACAGGGGGAAGACCATAATAGATCGGTGAAGGCCATAGTTGTTCGGCCTTCGGCCTCACAGGGTGAAACCATAATAGATCCGTGAAGGCCATAGTTGTTCGGCCTTCGGCCTCACAGACCGGACCATAATAGATCCGTGAAGGCCACAGTTGTTCGGCCTTCGACCTCACAGACCGGACCATAATAGATCCGTGAAGGCCATAGTTGTTCGGCCTTCGGCCTCACAGACCGGACCATAATAGATCCGTGAAGGCCAAAGTTGTTCGGCCTTCGGCCTCACAGGGCGGACAATAATAGATCCGTGAAGGCCAAAGTTGTTCGGCCTTCATCTGTCATCTGTCATCCGTCATCTGTCATCCGTCATCTGTCATCTCATCTGTCATCTCATCTGTCATCCGTCATCTCATCTGTCATCTGTCAGCTGTCATCCGTCATCTGTCATCTGTCATCCGTCATCTGTCATCTCATCTGTCATCCGTCATCTGTCATCTCATCTGTCAGCTGTCATCTGTCATCCGTCATCTGTCACCCGTCATCTGTCATCTCATCTGTCAGCTGTCATCTATCATCCGTCATCTGTCATACATACATACATACAGACACACATACATACACACATACATACATAATCTTCACGTAAAGTTACATCTTCATGTAAAGTTAAATCTGTATGTGCAAAATGATTTTTAGGTTATGTAGTTAATGCCGTCACTTTGACACTATCGGGGGGCCCATGGGGGCTATTCAACACTATCAGGGTCACTCTCTAGGTTATGAAAAGGGGGCCCGTCTTGCTAAAACGCGCACTATTTATGTTTTACCCTGTATATGCAAAATGATTTTTGATAATTTTAAAAATATTGTGCAACGCTACTGACTATAATATGTCAATGTCATTTTTAAGGTTAGTCAAAGTTGTGTCCCCTATTTGTCGAGCCGCTACTGACTATAATATGTCAAAGTCATTGAATCTTTATTGTGCAACGCTACTGACTATAATATGTCAATGTCATTTTTAAGGTTAGTCAAAGTTGTGCCCCCTATTTGTCGAGCCGCTACTGACTATAATATGTCAAAGTCATTGAATTAATCTTTTAGCGTCAAAATCGCATCGTAACTATGACAACGACTGTGACCTGAAGTGTTTAACTGCTGATGACCGTCTTATGGTGACGAATTACTAAATTCAAAGACGACGAAAAGTTTACTCTTGAATGTCGCCAGATCTCGTGAAAGTTTCAACGCCCACAGTTACGGGGTTTAGTCGTCTATGCGGAACATACATACACACATATATACCCACATACAAGCATTTTTATATATAAGATAAAGTACTACATATCTATCATATCATAACAGTAATCTGTACTACAGTACTACAGTACAGATTACTGTTTTCTGTTCGGTTGACATATAAAGTACCAGTCCCCCAGACATATCAGTCTGCAAAGACCTGTTTATAGGTCCGCCGGTCGGTAACGTGTTAATTAATATTCAATATATTCTATAGAATATCAAAATGAAAATTGCAGAATTTTATTTCCAACTGGAAAAAATAAGAGGAATACCTTTGCTAAAGGTAGATGTGACAATATAAATACATAACTACGACTTACACTGTTGGAATTAACCCCTCAGTGCGGACTTTAGGCCTAGCAATCCTAAGTTGCCCCCTCCAACGAGGACGACGTCCTTTACAGACTGGAGGAATGGACAAACATCAGTATTATGGTGAGGTTTTAGCTCAATTGTAGGCGGTCATTACTATATGAATTACGAATCTGAGGAAAAATATGGGTAGAACTTTTTTTGTAGAAAATTTAATTGGCTTTATTTTTGAATATAGTTCGAACAATTTAAATAGAACGCTCAAAGTAAACAGTTGCCCGATGATCTGCGATCAAAATTTTCGGACAGGTTACCCTTTCCGTAATGACGTCATCCGCACTTTTTTAAAATAATGACCACCCCATGTTTTACGAATTCCGATTCTCCTTAAAATTCGTCGTACAAAAATATGCGGATGTATGATATATTCATTTCTTTAGCTAGCGATATTATTGGCATTTATGAAAGAAACTGATTTATAACAAACTGAAAAATTATCGAGGTACTAGCTGCGAAAATTTTATCAACATTTAAAACAAATGAATAACGATTTGACAGTTTACTGAAAAGGTAATTCGGCACTGCTAATTGTTGTTTATTACCACCGATCTAATGTTCGTTCATTACTTAACAGAAAGCCAAAGAATTTAAATTTTGATTATGTCAGGATTTGGGAACAGACAGCGGCGTTCACAAGAAGAAATCTGTGTTTTATTTAATATTAATTATCCCAATCAGGGTCCCATAGAATCCTTAACATCCTTAACATTATTTATTATTTTACTGATTTGCTTTTTAATTAAATCGTTATTACTAATTAAATTTTTATTAAATCCAAATTCATAATATCTTAAATGTTTATTAAAACTTATTACATAATATTTATAAAAAAGAAAGACTATCGTGAATACCACCGAATAAGTCTTCGTTAATTATAGATTAATACAATTTTTTAACTGTTGCATGACTTCAGAAATAAAAAAATTGCATTTCTCTACGGGATATCCTGTATTTCAATCAATACAATGTAGCAATCTTTAGCCTTCAGCACCGCAACGCACACCGCTATAACTTTCTTATAATATGAAACAGTGATAAAACTAGCGTGCGATTACCAAAGTTGTGTGGCCTAAAGGTCGCACTGTAAGATTTTTAGGTTGGTAACAAAAAAATTAACGAAACCACTCAGATATGCGTTATACAATAACAGATTACAGATTTTGTATGTAAAAAAGAATATAAGTAAACAAGGGGTAACTTGTTCAGGACTGTTTATTCATATTGCAAAATTGTTTATTCGTAAATTAAATTAAATACACTAAACGTAACCAGGAACCTACGCTTCAATTTAAACTTTGTTTATAAAGCAATTTTTTTGTATGTTCTGCAGAATTAAATTAAATGTTACCACTCGTAACTTTTTCAGAGTTCTTTTAAACGCACAACTTTACAAAAAGTAAAATTAAAAAGGGTAATAATAGAAGCCATTGGAGCTCAAACAAAGTTTGATGAAAAAATTTGAAGTAAAAAGATTTCCTTACTTCCTCAAAGATTTTGTGAATAACTCAGCCACAGGAATAGAAAAGTTAATTAATGCTTAATGTTTGACACCAACTTTATTTAAATTTTTCATTTCGGGGGGGGGGGGGGGCACGAGAATCACGAAAGCTCGAGTCTGACTGAATGTTCTGATGCTACTTTTTTAGTAATAAGTCATTCTCGAGCTCCCGTGGTTAATAGTAACCACTTCAAAGTTACTTATGTAAATTATACACCAGTCTGCGTATCTTACCGGAATTTATAATCCATGATGAACGACATAATCACATAAAAATACGCTTAGGGGCCAAACTGTAACGACCGAATAAAACTTTTCTTACTCTTGATCTACATCTTAAAGTGAAAAATTTGAATTTTAACAAAGTGACCTGAAAATTTAATGTGTAACAAAAGTTGTGTGTTGGTGACATTTTCAAAATTTATTTGTAAAAGCACGAACTACAAAAGCACACAAAGAAATCAACAATTCGCTTATAAATTATGCATACCTTACGTAACCAAGCAAAATATTTTTTTATGCTTAATGGGGTTCATAATTTTCTGCAGATACCACAAAACTGAAATTTTGTACATTTTATTCTTTTTAACGAATTTAATAAATTAGATATTCACCCTTCTGTTGCCTGAATTGTTGTTATATATGGGAGGATGGCACTTTATATTTTGAAAAAAAATGTAAAAGATTTTTATTACAAAAGTTTAAAATGAAGTTGAAGATCCAGGGAAGACTGAACCCTCGGTTACAATATTTCAGTGCCCTGATGATCTTAAAATTTAGTTTTCACCTCAAACAGAATTATATTCAATTTCACAATATTTGGAAGTATTTTATCGATTAGTCGATAAATAATTTATGAAATGTGTGGGATACCCCTCATGTTAAAAAATTGATGATATTCCAAAGTTCTTCGAGAAGGTTCACATTTCATTTAGTTAAATATTTAGAAATTCCAAAATTGTTTAATACGCAATTTACAAACCATCCCGTTTAATATTTATTTGTAATACAAAAATATGTTTTTTATTAAATTGTCATAACTAATTTTCAAATTGCTATTCCTTTGAACTTTTACCTTTATACTCGTAATTTTGGCTTTTTTTTATAATTAATACTTAAATTTGTTTTTCAGGTGGCGTGTGTACTTGGTAGAGATTAATTAACACCTAAGGATACTTTAAAGTATAAAATATTATTATTAGATCCAAATTAGTTTAAATTAATATAATTAGTGACGGGTGTGTTAATTTAAGTCGTTTCTTAGTGTTAAATTGTGTGCATAATGGATTTAATTTTAGGTGAAGTGTAAAACTTTTTAGTGTAAACCTTTTGGAAACCAGAATTACTATGAACCGGAAAATTTAAAGGTAAGCCTTTTTACACTTATTAATAAACACAAAAACTAATATTCAATTAATTCTGTTTGAAATTTATGATTATGTGGTATGAATTTTATTCGTGTAATGCTATGTTTGCTTACAAATTAACACAAATGTTTACATACCTAAAGGCACATTATTCTTCAAAGATAAAGTAAATTAGTGCACGACAGGATAATAATGGTTTGGGCTAGTTAAATTATTTTGTACGACGTAATATTATGTAGTTGAGAAAAGAGAACATTAAGACTTCCAATTCGTTCGTCTCAAAATATTTATTTAAGTTATAATAATGACGAGAAAATTTTTCATCGTCCTTTGAGACTTCGGTCAAACGTATATTTATCTTAATTTCATGAAGTTGGATAAAAAAATTTGATGTTTTTATTCAATTTTCATAGAACCGCCTAAGAAAGTAATACAATGTATTTTGAACTCGGAACGAAAATTGTAGGGAAGACCGGGGCCACTCGGCACACTTTGGAATACGGAACAACGTTTTACTTTCATTGCAATGTTGTACATTTTGCACCATTTTTAATTTTAAGTTAATGAAATGCACTTCCTTTTGATAGTTCAAGAGGAAAGTCACGTTTTGTTTAATTTTGCATTGTTTCGAAAATCTACAAGTTAACGGAATTTCTTGGTTAATTTATTTGTTACAATTATGGCTTAATTTATAGTTAAATTATTCCTTTGAGCTATTGTGTAATTTTGTACAATGCAATTTTTAGCATCTATCGTCTGGGTTAGCGTTAACATTTGATTGCGTGTAAAATGCAGATTTGCTGAATGCATTTGTGCGACATCGAAACAGACTAAAGTTTATTTGTGTCGGCTCTTGAATAATTTAAAACGTGTAATTTTAAATGGTCCGACTTAAAGGTTTGTTTTTGCATAAAGGCAGTTATTTTTACCCCTAGAATATCTCGATAAATTTTCCGGATAAACCAGTTGCATCGGAAAATTGGATAGTACGAGTTGTTATCGTAGTATATTTAAATCAGCACAGCGAATCGAACCGTAACTATTTCGTTCCGGTTTATGGTTACGTGCCTAATATTTTTATACCGCTCCGGTTCAACTCCGGTTTAACTCCGGTTAATATAATCTATATCTTTTCAGTTAGACCATCTGCATACGCAGCTACTGAAAGTACAGAACTGGTTACTAAATACAAACCAATAATTTAAAAAAATAGTTTGTGACCAAGTTCTCACACGACGCACATGTAGCTCTCCAAAATGATGCTAATTGTAGTCTGCAAACATGTTTGCAGCGTGAATAACTGCTTACAAATCGATTACTAAGCATCTCCCTATTGCATCATGTCTCCCTATTGCCTCGCTATTGAAATATACACCCGTGACTCTAAAATGCTGATAACTAATTACCGTTCTTCTTCTTCTTCTTCTTCTTCTTCTACTTAATAGAGGTATACGACCTGTTCCTTAACTAATTTATTTAATTGGTTCTTTGAGCATTTGGTTTTTACATCTTAGGTAGCTTGGTAGGCTTACCTACAATGTGCCTGCACCCTGTTTTTTATTATTCTGGTAGAAAATCATTAACATGGAAGACGGTCAAGAAATTTTAGACTGTACCCGGAGTCGAACCGGGAAACCTTGCATAGCAGTTGATTTCGTTAACATTCAGGCCATGACCGTCCCCATGACTATTGGCCTCCCATAGTCGTATGTCTGGCTACTTCATATGTCATCTCTTTCGCTTGTCGATCTTTGGCCTTTCAATGGTTTATATGAATACACGCCGGCCTTCGGCCTCCCAATTGTTTTTAAGAACACGGGTCAGCATTCGCCTCCCAATTTTTTATGAGCACAAAAAGTCGACATACGGCCTCCATTTAATAAATATGAAATTAAATCTGAAAGTTGCCATGTAATGTAAAAATATGCAAAACTGATTCCGTTTAATAAAAGTTGTCTAAAGTTAAAATTAAAAATTGCAATTTCCTTTAAAAATATTGCGAAACTTACAGAAGATACAGTCACCATTCAACCTCCGTAGGAGATTACAAAAAGTGATTAAAAGATTACAATTTTATGATCTTCCAGCAGTACGAACCAAATCGTATACTCCAATACTCCAAAACCGCGCATCTGAATATTAAAACTTTATAAATAGTAATCTGGTAAATATAGGTATATATAACAGTAAATAAATATTATATACAAATTTACAAACAGTAAAAATTATACTTGGAAGTTACAATTTTCGCCACCTAAACTTAGAACTCTTATGTGGATGTTTTTTAATCTATTTATGAAATTTTCTTAATTCTTGAAAATGTATAGAGGTAACTCACCTTTTTTTACCCCCCCCCCTCTCGCCCGTGTATCCAATTTTGGTTTATGTGGTGTCTTTATATAAAGTAGTAGAATTTCTCTCTGATTTGAACTGACGGTGAATATTATTTGTGGTTTTCATTAGAGTGAAATATTATAATAAATCTAGATTGACCAGGTTGTGGGGCCTAATGGCCGCACTGATTCGAATTTTCAGCAAAAGTCTAAGTCACACTGCTGTAACGGTTGACAACTATCATGCATAGCTTTACAAATATTCCACTAGTTAGCGTATCGTTCAGCTGCAAATTCCTTCTAGAGGTTAGCTACAACTGTTTAAAAAAAAGAGAACCTGTGTTTCGTTATGTAAATTTACATGGTAAAGCCATGCGAAGTTATAATATCGCAGAGTTTTACTCTATAAATTTATAGGATAAAACATTGGTTTTCATTGTAAAATCAAATATAATAATTTACTAGAAACCTCCCTCCTGTCTCAATGAATAAAGGAGTTTTGTACATGTGTGTGTCTGTGTGAAAAGTTTGTTTATACTTCTCATTAGTTCCAATCTAAAGAACGTTTCAGAGCGGTCTTTAGGCCATGATCTCCTAGTGAAAAATAAAAACCTGTGTTTTATTAGGTAAATCTGCATGTTAAATTTATGTGCAATTGTAAATTCACATGGTAAATCTACCAAAATTTTCCATGTAAATTTGCATTCTAAAACAGGATTTTATTTTTTGATTTATAACAATGTATGTAGGTATAAGCCTATAAATGTAAGTAATTATGTAATTTTACAACTGTGACTGATTTTATAACGATTTTTTTGGTGGTAAGTTGGCAAGGAGTGAAATCGTTTGAAATTAGCCGAGAGACGTTCATAGCTTAACGGTTAAGTGCGTCTAATAATAATGCGAATGCGAATTAGGGCAGAGTAGGAATTTTATTCTGACCGTCTCTCTTCGAAAGGTACTGGCAAACCACTGAGGTAATCTGCCATTAGCGCCCGTCTCTAAATGAAGTGTTGTACACTTCCCGTGGTTCGGAGCCCATGTTAAACAAGTAGGTCGTCTATGTAGTTAGTGAAAATAATTCGAATGCACATCACATGCATAGAACGAGATGGGTCAAGATTGACGACTGAAGAACTAACCGGTTTGAAAGTTAAAATCATATTTTAAACTTAAATTATTTCAAGTGAACAGGATCGCACTTTTACGAATTTACTTTCGTAACTTTTTTTTCACCGCCGAGTTTTGAACCGAATCGAAAAAAAAAGATATTATCCAATATAGGTAGTTCCGGTTACGGTTCGTTTAATAATGTTTTGTTCCGCTTCGGTTCCGTTTGCAGATTACTTACAAAATACGGTTTATTTCAGTTTTCAGTTCGGCTCCGGTTCGACACTATTATTTAAATGGAGGTATTTTTGATCAATAATATCTAGTTATTTAAAGATGTCGCGTGTCACAGGTAGCTGACCTTAGTAGAATAAATTTTCTTCTGTAGCAAATCTTTATTACTAAATTCGCACAGAAAAACGCGTAGAGAGGAGAAAACTATGCTTGGAATATAGTAATAATTTGAGGTTAATTTTAAATGTTAGCTACAAAACAATTATCACGTTAGTAAACAAATTTGCGTTTCTCGTGTAAGATTAGATTAAGTGTCGAGTAGAGCCGCCGTTGAGTCTGGAACGTTAAGGGAGTCATCCTGAAATTTATGGGATAAATGGGTACACGCTTCAACTCGGCGAATTTCCAAAACAAATGAACAGAGTCAACTTACCCCTGAAGCCAACTACCCGTGGTCTCCCCAAATTTCAAAACATAAGTTTTTAGATATTAAGTCGTACAATCGTAAATTTACCTACCCTGATATTGGAAAATTTCGATGATTGACCCATTTTCTTAGTAACCTAGTACGTATTTCGCGTTCTTATATTCATAATGTTAATCAGCAAAAAATATTACCTGATTGAACAGTTTTTCTGTCGAAGCACGGAAGTAGGAAGATTTATTATTTTTATTAAAAACTTTTTGTATTTAGTATTAATTTTCAAAATTACAAAACAAAGCAAAAAAAAAGTAAAGCAAATTTGCAAGATTTTGTATTAGTTAAAATTTATAAGTTTTCGTTTCTATATTTGGACGTTTTGGTATCACTGATATGAAAAGCAAGAATTATTGAACTTGGAAAATTTTATTTTAATATTTGCTCTTGATGAGATGCTGTCTGAAAACGTTTGCAGATAGATAATTGATAACTCAAACAAGAATAAAAATTTATATGTGAATTTTATGTAATCAAATAATATTTTATATTTTGTTAGTCTTTTGATTTTGTATTCCAATCATACCGCTCACTGTTGTAACCGATGATTGGTATGCGAAGCGAAAATTCAAAATTCAAATATTAAAAACACATAGTGGTTATTAGTAAATATTATTGGGCGATTTTAATTTCCGTCGATGGTCAAATATTTATTTAATTTTATAACTAAGTTCCACCACTGAGTTCTTAAGAGCGCGCTGCGGAAAGAGAGAGAGGGAATGATGTTGAAAGAAGCCTCTAATCTTTTGTACAAATTTAAAAAACTAAACGTCGTATCAATGTAATTCTTTTTTTATATTAATAAGGAAAGACTATTGAAGACAATAACTAATTTTGAGCGCTTTAAATTAAAAGTAAATAGGTTAATTTAATTTATGAAAAAGAACAATTTTGAATTTTTATGACAACCAATCTTAATTAAACTTCGTTATTGCCTTCTGCAGATCATTATAAGGACAAAACCTGATTTTGAAGCGATTTCATCATCAATTATAGAAAACTTGTACAAAACTTGTAAATCAAAAAGTGCCCTTAGTGGAGTTTTAAACTATATAAAATCAAATTAATGCACAAAGGGTTCAAGGGTTCCCTTAGATATGGCGCAAATAATTTTTTTAAATTTTTTAAATCTCTACAAAAGATTAGAGGCTGCTTTCAACATCATATCTACTGCTTCCCTCTCTCTCTTTCCGCAGCGCGCTCTTAAGCACGTAAGATCCCGCAAAAACATCACAGTACTATCACTGTAAAAATTTATTGTTAGTTGCAATTTCAAATTAGGTTGGTTATCCGTCGGGGCTTTATTTCGACTTTACATTTTTTTCACTTTATTGCTTTGTGAATTTGAGACGATCCTAATGGTGCATAATTGATTATACAGAATTTGATTGCTTTAAAGTTTACGTTAGTGGTAATTTTTTCCAAGTTTGGATTTTTCGATTATTTTTGTAGGTAGTTGTTTTCTAACAGAGAATATTCGCTGTATGTGAAGTGATAGCTAATATCTTCCATAAAATAATTTAAAGATAATAGTCCACTTTTTAGTCGTCCCGTGATAGAATAGAATTTATGAGCGGTCAACTTGATTTCGAGTATCACTGGAAGAAATGTTCACTGTGAAAACGATAAGGAAAATCCTATATTTTTAAAATTTAATATGTTCCATTAACTTTTAAGAAACTGGGGAAGGCGGGGATATATTTTCCAATAAAATACTTTCTTAAGGAAATTTATTTTTTTATTCTGCCTGTTTTGTTTAGTAATACATTTTAATTTACTGATTGCCATCGGTGGAATTTTCGGGTACATTCCTATATGACCATTACAGGGGAAAGGATTAACTATGAACTGTCGGTGGAAATTGCATACTTCCATATTATTACATACTGGAAAGAACCTACGTATTCGCAATTTACATTAAACAAACGCCACCATACAAGAGAATTTCAAATAAGAATGTAACGTATTAAATGAAAATAAAAATACGTTCTTCAGGCTTAGAATATAACAAAGTTAATTAATTAACACAACATATTACAATAAATTTTACAACGCGCTAGAACGTCTGCAAACTTTCACCATAAAATGACTTTGAATTTCAAGATGTACGGCCACACACAACCATGTGTTGTTGTTAATGGCACCACTAACGGTAATGTAAATCGCAAATTTATTTTACTTAACCCCTTAGTATTTAAATTTATTTTAAATAAATTTAAACGGAACTTATTATTAATTATGGTAACCAATATCAACCCATAAGTAGCAAAAAAGCGGTAAGTACTGTAGAAATAATTGGCAACTTGTTTTAAATTATACATAAATAAATTTTAAAGAATTGGGATGAAAAAAGTTTTGGGTACTACAGCTCTAAAGATGACATCATTAAAAATCTGTAAACATTGTATGTAGGTAATACTTTCTACCATATATAAGACATACCAAGTTTCAAATTTTTTAAACAACGCTGTGATAGGAAAAAGAAATGACTGCCAAGATGCAAAAATTCGAAGGCTTTGGATAGGTAAAGTTTTACCACATCTAGTTTGATTTATTTGTAAACATTTCACTGAGCGGGAACATAAAAATTCGAGTATGACCAAAATAAGGGCCACCCTAGTAAACGTTCAATTATCAGTAACTGCCAGTCCCTCCAAGTTCGCCCCCTGCCTTTCTTATCGCAGTTTCTCGATAACTATTATTCGCTGATACAATGAGAAGGGTTACGTTTTATATAATCACAAACCGCTTAAATGGCTTACGGCTAGTTTATCAATCACTATTTAAACTTACCTTTCAGATAAATCCAAATTTGAGCTTCTGCTAACTGATGTAAGTCTATAACTTGAAACTTTGAGTGGAGATTAGTGGAGATTAGATTTAAAATATATTACCTATATTAGAATTATTATAAAATATTTTTCACGCAGAATATCAAATAATAAAATTAATAATTATTAAATGGTTGCTGTTACTCTGCACGATGTAGTAACAACTAAATTAAATTAAATCTTTTCTGTAGAGAATTTAATTTGCCTTATTTTCAATTACTTGATATTTTGCTCTAAAGTGAATCGAAACCAAGATATTCACGAATATTCAAGATATGTATTTTCTCGTGCGAGTTTGTCAATATAGCGGAAAAGAAATTGCATTGAGGCTGCACAGGACAGAAAGAACTGGACAAGCCTAGGAAAGGTCTACATTCAGCAGTGGACAAAAATGGATCTTTGATGATGAGTTATTGAGATAAATTATTATTTAATATTCTTTGCCGATTTGTCATAATCATGACGTGCATAAAACGAGGACAATACAATCTAAATACAGAAGACACGAGTAGGCTCAGTTGGTTGAAATTATATTATTTCCATTGTCACCATGCTGGATGGACGTTCATTAGATTATTTTGTGAATTACATAATAACATAATTTTAACCAATCAACGTCAACATTTTTAGTAATTTGTTCACAGTGAAAATTTATCCAGTTCATTAATACACAGCGATAAAATAATACAAAATTTTGACATTTATTGCTAAAAACGTTCGAACTGTTTAAATGTCATTGGTTCCATGAAATACGACGGAAATATTCTTTCTATCGTGAAAAGCTCAGACGGATTAAAATCTGTTAAGTGATTCAAAGAGGTTTAAAAAAATCCTGTGCATAGGTTTAACATTGCGATGAAAAAGGTCTGATTTTATCAGGATAAAATCTTTACATTAAAAAAAATTAGGATAGCATTTCATGAAATTCTACACAAATTAAAAATTTTTAACGAAAAAATATGGTAAATAACTCTTGCGTTCTTTTATTCAGTTTTTATTTAATTTTGGCAGTAGGGTAAATCCAACCGAATTACGTTAAAAAAAATTTCAGCACGGGTATCACATCGTCAGTGGTAATTTATAATAATTAGGATCTCATGCAGATTTCAGTGATATTACCTACATGTAACAATTAATTTCGGTCTCGTAAATTAGTTAATATACCAAAAAACGAAGCCAATTACGGAGAAACTGTGCATATGAAATTTTTTCTCCAAGGATGGGGTTATAAAACACACATTTGAACTATAATAATCCTTTTACAGGTAACAATTTTATAAGATTAACGAGATTTAATGCAAATTTATGTAAAGTTTAATCTTTTTAAGCAAATAAATTTTGCAAATGTACAAAGTACAATAAGCCCTCCTAATGAAATGTAAATTGACACAAAGTCGTACACTTGATAAATAAATGTCTATGGGCTAAATTAATTGATATGGCCTAAAATTCAAAGGGAATGTTTTTGTGTTTGTGGATATTATACAGTGTGCTCTGAGTACTGAAGCTGGAAAGGTGGAAACTACTTTATTGCGTTAACGAGTTTCCTTGTAACCAGGACTAAATATTTGATTAAGCTGCTTTCCATGTAACTTTTTATTGCTTAACTTTTAAATTCTACTATTTTACATTTTCATGTAACCATACGAAATTGTTTATCAATAAGCAATTTACAATTGAAATTGCAGGTTTTTTCAGTCAATCTGCAATTCTAATTTCAACTGTCACTGCGTTTACGTACCCTAAAAGTTGCGAAAACTGAGAACCTATTAATTTGCGTTTCATAAAAATTTTGTTTAAACAAAGAACTAACTTACACAGCTTTGAAGGAGGCTTACATTACCTAATGTAATTGCTCGTTTCGCATAACAGATAATTTCCCAAATGTCCTTTGATAACACTTCTATTGTAATTTTAACTTGTAGCAATGTCTTTAATTATCAGTTTTCTAGTTGACAAACAGTCATAACAAGTTCGTGTATATTTCCTTATCGCATAACAAATGGAGTCCTACACTACAAAATATAAATTTTGATATTGCTACATCATTAGTTTAATGTCGAGCATTCTAACCCCATTGAAATCATTGGAAGTAAATGTATGACATAGTTTGACTTAACAAAAGGTATCATGTTTCTTAATCTCAGTTTATTCTAGAATTCTAAAGGAAAATAATGTTGATGAACAAGTATTACCGGTTCTAGTGTAGATCAGAAACTACAGTAGCGTTAATAATATATTGGCAAAACAGTTTTCTGCCAAAAATGAATAGAAATAAAAACTTTTTCGCGAATTATTTTATATTTGCTATAAGTAGGTAGGTTTATAAAGATTATCTGAAAAAATTTTTCAAATTGGTAGTAACGCGAATATTATATAAGAGAATTTAATTTTACTCATCGTTCAAAATTTATTGGCAAAATCTTTCGAACATAATTAATTGCAAATTAAAGTAATATAATTTAGATATTTTTTATAATTAATTTGTTACAATAGTTTGAAAGACATACAGTATCATGTCAAG
This sequence comes from Podabrus alpinus, assembly GCA_932274525.1. Classification (NCBI taxonomy): domain Eukaryota; kingdom Metazoa; phylum Arthropoda; class Insecta; order Coleoptera; family Cantharidae; genus Podabrus; species Podabrus alpinus. The sequence goes on along the minus strand of OW026454.1, from coordinate 86,075,750 downwards.
TAAAAAAAATTATTCGGAGATTTAAAATAAATCAGTTTTAAAGTGGTTGGATGATGGAAACACAATGACATCAGCCAAAAGGCAATTTGGGGTGCCACATCAAACAATAAGTTTTTGGAATAAGAAAAGAACAAAATACGGAACCGCGGACTCGCGACGAAAAACAGGACGACCAAGAAAAACGACAAAGAGCTCACAGCTGTTGAAATCGTTCGTGATTTTAACGAAAACCGCGAAGATAAAATAAGCGTTTCGACGGTAAAACGTCGACTATATACTGGTGGACTATTTGGTAGACGTCCTTCGAAAAAACCATTAATATCAAAGAAGAATCGGATGGCCCGATTAAAATTAGCAAAAGACCATTTACACTGGGAAATAAAAGAATAGTCTAAAAATTCTTTGGAGCGACGAAAGTAAATTTAATTTGTTTTCCTCGGATGGTATAAGGTATATTCGACGTCCGAAAGGTAAAAAATATGACATTAAGTATCAAGTTCCTACTATAAAGCACGGTGGTGGAAATGTTATGGTGTGGGGCTGTTTTTCCCGTGATGGTGTTGGACCGTTACACAAAATTGATGGCATCATGGATCGATTCGTGTATGCCGACATATTGAAGAATAATATGCTACCACATGCTAAGAGTAAAATGCCACGAGGATGGACATTTCAGCAAGATAATGATCCAAAGCACACATCTAAACATGTAAAGGAATACATGAATAAGGCCAAAATTCGCCTGTTTGAGTGGCCTAGTCAGTCTCCAGATCTAAATCCGATAGAACATTTGTGGGAAGAGCTCGAACGACGCATTAGAAGTGCAACATACCGAAATACAAATCAGTTATGGGAAGCTTTACAGACGGAATGGGCAAAAATTCCATTAGGGCGTTTAGTGAAGCTGGTTGACTCTATGCAATCACGGTGCAGGGCCGTTATCCTGCAAAAGGATTCGCAACAAAGTACTATATACTTCTGAACTTGATTATTCAATTACACTACCGTATTTTTTGTTTTACGCGATTTTTAAATGTACATGTTTTAAGGAAATATTTAGACTTTTTTTAAATAAAATTTTTAAAGACGTATGTGGTTATTCAAAGAGATGTAGTTATACTTTTTAATTCCCAACTACATAAACAATAAATTTTGAAAATATCAAAGACAAAAGTTGGAATTTGAAAAAGTTATTGTAAAAAAACTATTTTGCCAATATATTATGAACGCTACTGTATGTTAAATAAAGGGTGATTCAATAAGAGGTATCATTTTGATTTGATAAAAAAATGCATTAATAATAATTGTACTACCTAAAATTTTAAGAATTGTAACTGCAAAAAATTTACCATTTTGGTAATGTATTTTCACAATAACTATACGTTCGTCGATTGTGTAACGTTATATGATCAAAGCGCATCGGAAATGCAGCGCAATTCAAAATGAAACCTCTTATAACCCTTTGGATAAAAATAAATATTATGCATCATAATCATTAGCATCGTGCACTAGAAAATTTACGATACTATCAACTATCGGATTTGCTTTCCTTTGTATTACAACAGGTGCAATACCTACGTAAATGTGTTTGTTAGCGTTAATCCTCTTATCACTTGATTAGAAGCACTTCCATTTTATCGATGTTTCTCGTATAGAATATAACATGTTATCGTCGAGACATACTTAAAAAAAATATTTTAACAATTCACTTGTGCTAATGCAGGATTTGTCCAATAAGCATAAAAGCAGCTTAAGGTGGACTTTATCTTGTAGCGGAAGTTGTTAACTAACAATTAATGCAATCCTTGTGTTTAATCCTTTACCCGAAAATTTATTATCGATTGTATGTATAGGACCTTCCTATATAAATCAAACTACTTATACCATCTAGAAATTTATATAAAATCAATACCTCTTACGATTTATCACATTACTTCAATCAAAATACTTTTTTACCTTGAATTTTCATCAAATATACAAATATTTAGCTTTTGAATTATCACATTTGACTGTTTTATGCTTACCTGTTTTTGACAGAAATGGAAGGGTAGAAATTATTATTCAAAAAGTTTGTCGTAATTTCTGAAAGCAATATTTTTAATTGGATTAGCGGGAAAATACAATACAATGCAAAAACTATACAAAAAACTCAATTACATTAAATTTACTCGTGTATAATTCAATTAAGATGTTGTCCAGAGTTTCCAGAGTTTCTCAAGTAGGATAATTGAACTGCAAACTTTGTTTTTACCTTAATTTGAGCCATTGTTTTGTAAAGTGATCATGCCAGTCGCAATTAAATTATGTTCGAGTAAAACTGCAAAACGTTGGTTTATTTGCGAAGATAAAGTTGGAATACAATGTAATGAAGACTTTAAGTACTACATGATAATCACCATAATGGAGCACTACAAACACAATCACCAACAAACTAATACGCAATAAAAACTTGTTCGAGTGAGGATATAGTAATGCAATCAATGTAATGTCCTTGTTATAATGCAAGGAATTAAAATTTATAGTTCCTCATCTAAATATCTTTGTCCGTGCAGATTTTGTCCAACTGAAATTGAAAGGAAACAAAAACAATTAAGGAGGGAAAAATTAGAAAAATTCGTAATCGTTATCTAATTTTTCTTCTTCCATATCCACGTCCGGTTTACCAGACGAAA